>JACAXG010000023.1:8560720-9089353 GCA_018881555.1 Amblyornis subalaris
CCTGGCCTGGGGACACTGCAGCCGTGGGTCACCGAACGCCTGGCCTGGGGACACTGCAGCCGTGGGTCACCGAACGCCCCCGCTCCAGGGTGTGCTGTTCCCACACATCGCTGGCGTGATGGGCGGCAGCACTGCGGACCTGGCCCCTGCCCTTCATCGGGCATGTAATTCTCCAGTTCTCGACTTTCCTCCTTTCCTCACAAAACAAAGGCTGTGTTTACAGTGCATGGACCGGGAACTCCCCAGGTCACTCCATCACTGGGCGGGGAAGTGGCAGCACTTTCCCAGCAGGAGCACAAGCCCCTCTGCATGATGAGCAGGTCGGATTGTCCCTCTGGTTGTGACCTCTTCCCATAATTTAAAAGTCACCACTGGTTTATCGATCCTGCTTCCCCTTCCCTTCCACAGAGGACAGAATTCTGCCTTAAAGAGGCCATTTCTGTTGTAAGACAAGTTTTCCCCAAGTCCCACACCTACGGCTGATCCCGTCCTGCATCATCCCACGCTGCTTCCCCTGTGCAGTGTATTCCTGTCAGCTTGGATCTGCTGCTCTGGACTCGACCTGCCACTGGGCAGGTGATTCTGCACACCCTGCAAAGCAAAGGCCTTCAGAAACTTTGTTCATCTGTACAAACTGAGCTATTCTCACCATCAACTGCTGCTTTTGTCCTCGTCCCCAGGACCACTTCAGCCCCTCAGGAGCTCTCCCTGCAGTTCCCCTCGGGGTCACTGCTCCTCTCTAGCCCCAGTGTGACCATGACCACAGTACAACCCCCCCTGAGGCAAAACAGCTCTGGAGCTCCAGGGTACACAGGGTGAATCTGCACCTGCTTTAGAGAGGAGCTGAAAATGTATCTCTCCACCTGGATTTCAGGTTGAATTCAGGTTGAATGCTCACTGTGAAGGGTCCCCAGCTCCTGGTGTCAGTGCAGAGCAAATAGGAAGAGCTGATGCCACACAGTAACAATTCAATTACTTGCTGGGGATGCTGGGGAGAGCTCTGCTCATTTTAATGCTATGGAGTAACTCATTTCATGCTGAAATTGCAAAGCACTCACTAGTCCCACACACACATGGCCCCTGGAGAGCCTTTTCCAATTAATAATCATTAACATTCACTGCTTCAATAAGTAAAATGATTTCTGCATCATCAAAGAAGGCTGGCTCCTCTTGCAAGCCAGGCAGCGTGCTCCAGGCGCTGGCACTCCGACAGCTGTGCAGTCCATGGGGCACAGGCTGGAGCAAACACCCTCCCAAAATGCCCTGTGACAGTGCAGAACCCACTGATATCCTTCTATTTCATCTTCACATGCTCTTGTGTTTATCCTTTACTGACCCAATATCATTCCTGCAGTGAGAAATTTTGGCCAAGCAGATTATCGTACTGTGAATATCTGGCTTTGGGAAGGATCCCCCTGAGCAGTGGCAGGTTTGGAAACTGCACCTTTGCTGGTAAGAGGATTTGCTGCTCAATATTTTTACCCACAATTAGCTTGCCTTTGTAACATGCAGCAGAAACTGAGGACTGGCACAAGAACAAGCCCTGTATGTCTACTTTGTGGGAAAATTTTATCGTGYATCTGTTGGCATCCAGATTTTAAAAGTTCATCCAATGTTAAGCGTGTGGCAATTTACATTTGTGTGTGACCTGTTCTTCATCTGCTGCTGGCACTCAGATATCAAATTACACTTCTAATTTTAGGCATTGGAGTTTGCCAGGTGTATTTTTGAAAAGGAATTTTTGTCTTGTTTTTGGAAGGGTCACACACACACGTCCTCACAGCCGGGTGTGCTCAGTCAGCCCCAGGAACACACCTTGGGTATCTCTGGCAAACCCAGCCTGGGGTTGATTTGAATCTGGGGTATATTCATAGAAATCTGGAGAAAATAGAGAGCCCAATGCACCACCAGCTCCCTGTGGAGCTTATCTGCAATGAGGTTCTAAAACACCTCCCTTTTGCTGCTCCTCCCCTGCTGAAGCTGGATGTCTCCTGCCCTCAGCTGCCCACAGAGCCCTGCAGTCTGGGTGGGACAGAGCACTAGCAGAGCCACAGAGCCACTAGCAGCCTCTCCACCAACCTGGAGCACCAGCTGTGACTTCACCACAGCCTTCCCAAAATACAACTTGCCCCTAACTCTTCAGTACATAAAGGTTTTTTTACCCACTGGAATCAATTTTCTCTTTGAAGCTGCAAATAAATTTTGTATAATCCGGGTGCCTCGTCCTGGCCCGTCAGCCCAGGAGCAGTGCCAGCCTGGGGCTGGGGGGCCAGCAGGGATCTTGTGCTCTGTGCTCGCAGCATCAGGGCCACGGGAACAAGGGACACAGCARCAAAGAGCTTGTGAGGTCAGGCTCGGTGCCAGCGGGCCGGGCTCTGGGGCTTGGGGCAGGGGATGCCTCCCAGCACGCTTTGTCCGCGAGCAGCGCTCATGCCAAGCGCCACGGCGAGCGGGAATAGGTCATTCACGCTTGAGCTGGAATCCCAGTCGCATTATATCACTTACAGCTAATTAGCAGGCTCCAGGCACAATGCAGTGAGACGTTGTTTCTTGCAGAAACGGATAACTCGGGACAGCCCTGAGCACGGCGTTCGCTGGGTTCTGCGGCAGCACAGACCACATCCACCTCCTCCCTCCCCGCCCGGCACAGACCTGCAGCAGGGCTTGGGTATGAACCTCCCAGCACGGGCTGAACCCAACAAGTGACAGGTTATGCTGGAAAGCTGCAGGAAACCATTCCCAGAAGAAAGGCTGCATTGATCTGCAGGGGCAGGGTCCCAACTCTCCCCCACACTCGCAAAGTCGGGTTCCTCTGGACTCCTGGATGTCCAGGCAGCAGCTGGGGCTCAGTCAGCCTCTTCCCTCTCCATCGTTCACCTCGAAGCTGTGGCATCATTGTCTCCAAATGCCACCGAGGGGCTGCACGGCRGAGCCACGCTGCTCCAGGGACAGCAGCCAGGCTCGGTGACGCAGGGCGGCCGCCGGGGCTGTGCCGCGCTGCCGGCACCATATGGAAATGGGTTGTACACCCGTGCTCCTTGCCAGACCCCTGAACTGCCCTGCCAGCACACAGGGGCTGGGCAAGCCCCTCCAGACCTTCAGAATGCGCAGGGCACCCCAGGAGGGCCTGAAAGGCAGAGGGCAGGCAGAGGCAGAGCAGGAGCCTGCTGCTCTCCCACCTGCTGACCCCAGCAAGGCAGGGCTGCAGCTGCTGAAACCGAGCCTGGACACAGAGGGAGCCACAGAAACCACAGAAAGAGCCAAGGATTCCCCTGCTCCTCATCAGCTTCTCCCGGTGCCTGGTTTGGCGCAGGTCTGTCCCCATCGTGGGGCTGCCCCTGGTGCAGGGCCAGAGAAGGGATCTTCCCCTTAACAGAGGAACCAGTGCAGACAGGGCAGGACTGCGCAGGAACGGGAGCAAGCCAGGGATGGGGCACGATTCCTCCAGTGAAGAATGGGCAACTCCAGTTTAACTAGGGCCAAAGACTGGTTCCGTCTAATCCCTGAGGGACCTCAAGCTCACAAATTTTCTGTTTTTCCACTGCCTTTCCCAGATGAGCCATGAGGTATCTAGCCTCAGACAGAAAACCAGAAGAGCTCCAGTTAAGAGCTCAAGCCCTTCCAACAGAATGCACAACCCCATTGCTGTTCCAAAACATTTTCCTTCTGAAGGTGCCCAAAGCAGAGAAAAATGAGGACATGGGAAGCAGGCAAGCATTTTGCCTTTGGCCATGGCTGCGTAGCCGTGCTGGGCTGGCTCTCTGGGAGGGGAGCTGACGTCCCACCACGGCCGGGGTGCCCAGGCCTCGACGCCCAGCGGGGCGGGCGGGACCGGGAGCGGTTAGTGCGGAGGGGGTGGCACTGGTGGCTCTCGTCTGCAACCACCCTTGCTATTCCGGAATTAAAGCAGCAGTGTCCCGTCTCTCGGGAAGCTGATTAACCTAACCCAAGGACACACTGCCCCCAGAAGAGGAGCGCTGGCACAGGGTCACCCCGCACAGCCGCTGTGCTCTTGCGCCACGCCCCAGGGCAGCAGTGGCAGGGACGCCCCTGTCCCCCCAGGCTGCCCGGCCACCTGCAGGGGAGGCCCCTCTGACAGGACCCCCCAGCCCGGCGGTTGCAGCGTGGGCAGGCTGGGCACGGAGAGTGGTGAAAACTCCAACTCCCTGCCACTGTAAACACTTTCAAAACATTTCCACAGGTTTCCTGCCGGCGCTTCCCCACCGAGGAGCCGGGGAACAAACACGCTCTGTCAGGCTTTGGTCCACTTAGGCAGTATTGATCAAGATGAGATTTTTTTCGTTTTCTATATTGTTACTATGTATGTCAGTCTGGACTCTTTGCAAAGGAATATTTGGAAAAATTCATTTTTTTCTGAATTATTTGCCAGAAACAAAGAAATTATTTCTTTTTAGCCAAGCATAGCAGTTGTGTGGATAGTTCAGTTCCAGCCACGGTTCACAGAGGCTATTTTGGAGCACACTTACCTGGCTGTGCCCCACATCCCCACACACTGAGCAGATGCTTCTCAGTCAATGTGCTCCATGCATTTAAGGGGTATTTCTTTGGAGAGGTGGAGGCTGAGCAGTTGAACTAATTACTCACAAAATCATTTTCTTACTTGACAATAACAGCCACCACCTGTTCTGGGGCTAGCCTGGGCTTCAGGCAAACATTACCTCGTTTGTTCATTTCCCACCCGGGAAAATGAGAAATGCTCTGGTTCTAGACAAGTTATTTCTACAAAGCTGCTCTTAACACACTAATAAAGAGAGGATTCCTGCAGGCCGAGGACCTGGGGCACTTTGAAATGCAGAGTTTTACTGGCATTGCAGAGGTAGAAGTTGCAGGATGCAAATCCTGGACTTGAGGAGCACGGACAGGACCTCCCTGTGCTTCTGCTGCAGGTGGCAGCCTCACCCCTCTGCTCTCTGAGGAAATGTCTGGGGGTTCCAACAGCAATTTGGTTCAGTTTCTTCAACRACAGTGTCAAACCATTACCTAAAACGTCCTGAAGATGCGTGAGAGGCTCACCCCAGCTCCGCACCGCACGGACATTCCCCACGCCCACCCAGTGGGTTTACACTCATCCGCCTGGAAAAAACCTCACTCTCACAYACTGGATGATGTTCATTCCCAAAGCTGACAGAGAGGGGGTGGAGTGCAGGAGGCCGTGGGCACACGAGGGTGTGATTCCTGCACTCCCTGCACCCCACGTGCCCTGMGCAGCCATGGGGCAGAGCAGCTCCCCTCGGGCTGCCGGGTGACAGCAGCGTCCCAGGGCAGGGACATGGCACTCACAGCCACCAAACCCCAGCAGGTCCCAGGTCCCCTACACAGAGCTCTTTGTACTCACACAGGGCTCTGGGAAAAGCCAAAGACATGAGCAAAAAAGCCATTTTTGAGGCTATTTTGAGTGCTAGTGGATTATATTGTAATGCAGCCCAAGTGCCAAAATACACTATGCTTGGGGGTATGTAAACTAATTCCCAAAAAAATCTTAGGACTTTATTCCACTGTCCTGTCCCTCGGTCTGACACAGAGCCAAGCCCTGCTCAGCACCACCACAGCCTATTAGAGATTTTGCTCTAAGCAGCTTGAGAGTGTTTATTTGGTGTGCAAAGAAGATTGGAGCTGGGAAAAGCACAAAAAGGATTATTCTGTTTATCACTCAGCTTTCCCTGGCCAATCTCTATTCATGGAAAAAGTCATTTACTCGGGTTATCCACAGGCTCTGCTCGCCAGAAAGTGTTGAAAGCCCTGAAAATTAGAGAGATGCAGAATGGATTGGAAAAACGTAAGGCACTTAGAAGCCTCTGACACCCAGAAATACACCAAACCAACATAAGGTTTTTTCAATCCCAACTTTCCCCACTGCTAATAAGAAACTGTCCAAGTCCCAGCACATGCCAGTCAAACCTCTCCATAGGCCAAGCAATAATTAGATGGATTGTCAAATCTGGGAGGTCGGGTTTTGAGAAGAAAATTAGAAACCAAAACATCAGATTGAGATAATGAATTCTTTATTAATTCTTTTCTTTAGCTTATAGCTTTTTCTATGGTCTCCAAGTAACATTTGATTTTATTTCCATTGTAGGAATCCACTGGGCTAGTGCAATAACTACAGACAGGGAAAAAAGGATGAGGCAAGTGGGAGGGAGCCCATGGCAGCCCACACTACTGGCCACAGGACATGGCATCTCCTCAGAGCATGGTGCTGCTTCGGCCCCGCAGCGATGGGAGAGAAGTGAAGATGTGCCACACGGTGCAGAATGCCTTGGACTGGCAGGTGGAGCTTTAAATCAGCACTGAAAATAAAACACTCTCCCGATAGAAGCAGACTCCATGCTCAGACACTGCAGACAGACCCAGACTCCCCTCGCAGGGCTCACAGCACCCTGCCGGTCCCACGGGCACCTTGGGCTCCCCTTGGCCCCATTGGCAGCGTCCTCGGGGTGACCTTCCCGGGAGTTCTTGCGGTGGTGGGTGCTGAGGATGCCCAACAGCAGGAGCGTGGGCTCCTTGGGTCCCTCACTCACACCAGGGAACAACTGAGTCATGCCAAGACCTCTCAGCCCAGTGCCCTCAGTGCTTGCAGGAGCAGGGCTGGCCAAGCTCCACCGGCTGCTCTGCGCTGGGGTTGTTAATGCAGCCACTGTGGGGAGCCATGTGGGGAGCCCGGCCACAGGGCCCAGGGATCTGCTCTCATGCATGGATCGCTCCAGGGAGGAACCCAAGAGTGTGTGAGTGCAGCACTGCCAGGGGAGTGCCCTTTGCTCCTGCCCGGCACAAGGCTGGCATGTGACATCCACAGTGGCTGCTGGCTGGGGACCAGGGACCCCCTTGTGGGGCCACACAGCCCCCAGCTCCCTCACACCCCTGGAGCTGGAACTGGAGCTGGAGCTGGAGCTGGAGCTGCCTAGACGGCTGCTCTGACACCACAAGGCCTCCCTGAAAAGGGAGATTGTTTCTCAAAAATAAATATTAAATAACTCTAAAATTTCAAATAATTCAGAGCTCTGCTGTTTTCCATGCATTATGAAAACAAAATTGAGGGGAAAAGGTATGTAATACGTTTCCTATTTCCTGTTTCTGCAGCTCTGCATGTGCCCCGGGGGATCAGCACAAGTGGAATTATCTCTCCTCTGGCTGGGAGCGTTCATTTCGGGCCAAAAATACCAAAAAAGTATGAACTAATCCCTACACAGAGCTAGGAAGTGTGGGATCGCAGGCCAAATGCTGAAAAATGAGGCAATTTTCCCCATTTCAAGAAGTGACTAAAATCCCTGTGCTGTTCTCCGCACAGGCGTGTTCTGTTCCAGCCCAAACCACTTCAAGGGCCGGATCAGATCGTCTCTCCGGGAGCAGACAGCGACGAGGAACTGCCGCTCAATGCAAACATTGTCCCTCTCCCAGGAATCCCCGCATGCAGGAGAGGCACTGCCCAGATATTGTTTCATTTTCTCTGTGATGCTTGGAGCAGCAGGAAGAGCAGCATTAAATACATTAACAACCATGGAATACTGGAGCGAGATCTGGAGACTGATAAACTCATCACTGGAAGCGGGATTAGCGCAGCACAGGGGCACCTGGAGGACCCGGGGTGGGAAGGAGCACTCCCAGCTCTGGGAGAGGGAGGCTTGGCAGGGATGCCCATCCAGGACACAGCCCAGCTGGGCCCCAGCAGGCTCCCAGGAGCCTCATGCTCCCGCAGCCTCTTTCCCGCAGGTGTTGCCCAGGAACTGGGATCAGAGCAGGGCAGGGTCGGAGAGGGTGCAGAGTCCCCTGCACGGGGCAAGCAACACCAGCGCCCGCGGCCACCACACCTGCGGCGAGGGGCAGAGCAGCGCCTGCRGCTGCTGGGGCAGGGAGGGTGGGGGGAAGGCAGGAGCCACCTCTCCTTCCAGAAAATACCTGCCAGCCAAGGGCAGGAGCCAGCACGAGGTGCAAAAATGACAGGAATGTGATGCTCTGGTTGCATAACTGCAAAACAGCCAAGAACACAGCAGTCAACCCAGCAGCTCGTGCACTTCCTGCCAGGGGGGTTTTCTCAGTTGGGGCTGGGGAGTCAAGGGTAAATCCCACCTTTGGCACCCTCTGAATAACACCCTCATTTACTCTGCCTGACCCACAGCTCCGCACACATACAGGGGGTCCCTCATTCTCAAACACATCCTTCAGATTCCCAAAGCCCAGGGAACACATGCAGGGATGTGCATGTTCTCACATGGTTTGTTGTCTGGCCCAGTTTACTAAACTGCACTTTTATCCAAAAGAAATATATCTCTTTTTAAAACTTTATGAGCACCACGGAGCAGAAATTTGTGTAAGAATCCACCTTTTCATGTCTCCTTCCTTTGATGGTGCAACTTCAGTTCCTCATCAACAGAGATCCTGCTTGGAACTTGATTCCTTAAAAAAATACCAAACAACCAACTTCACAAGAAGCCACACAAGTTTCTTAATGTGAAAATTCCCGGAGTGCTTATCAGCCTGGAGTTCTGTCCCTCACTAACTACTGCTCTTGGAGAAGGGGGAAGTGCCCACCCCTTGTTTTTATCACTCAGAGCTGCACAGCGGGAAGGAAGGTGGGAGACACGGACCCTTGGTGTGCACGGGGTGTGAGGAGCCCACTCTAGCACCTGCCCCATGCCCCCCCTGCCCAAGCACTTCAGGCCCCGAGCCACCGAACCCATGGCTCCCTCTGCGCCACCCTCCCATCGCAACCACAGAGCTCGTGATGCTGCTCGAGGCAACACCAAAAAAAAGAGAAAAGAGAGGAATCACGGCAAGACAGAGCATGCTCTGACAGCTGTGCCCTGCCCCAGCCCCTTTGCCCAGTTTCCCATTTTCTTATCCCTTTTTTTCCTTCACTTTCATCTTCCCACTGAGGTACTTGGGCCAGGCCAAGTTCCGAGGCTTTTCAGACTCCAGACTATTTTTTGTAGGCCTGTCTGAAGGAGAAGGGGGGAAAAAAGTAGCTAAAGATTTTCCAGTGGGAAGCRAGTATTTTCTCTTCTCCCATAGCACAGACACAGCCAAAGGAATTTTTCTCAAGCTTGACAACAATTCACCTTCAGGCAAACAACGAGCATGGAAAATTTAAGCCCAGCAGGTGAATGTTTGGGAAAATTTTTAGCCTATAGAAATTCTCATGTAACCTTAACTATAGGGGTCGCTCTGTGGCATCGCTCGTCACGGGCTCCCTCCTCCGCCGCGCTGGCAGCCGCGTTCCCAAGGATAGCTGAAGGATTGGCATGGGAAAAGAGGATCTTGGAAAAATATGTACCCAGCCCCTTGAAAGCACTTCACATGCGCTGAGGCTGTGCTGCCAGCCAGGTACCCAGCCGAGGGTCCCCAGCCAAGAGTCACTGCGACTGCCATCGCCCACGCTGACAGGGAGCTTGGGACACCCGACAGAGAGCCTGGGCAGGCAGGGAACCCAGGAAGGCAGGGATGCTGGACAGGCACAGATCCCAGGAAGGCAAGGGTGCTGGGCAGGCAAGGATCTTGGGCAGGCAGCACTGGCTTTTGGCAGCCACCACCCTGGGACCACACAGGAATGTGCACAAGCCACAGATTCAGCTTTGCTCCACAGCCTGGACTTGGTGCATGCATTTAAGTTAATCAGAAACAACTGAACCACCAAGAGACTAATTTCTCCATAGTTAACTGTCCACAGCAGGACTGCTGCTGGGAAGGCTGCACCATCCCTCAGTTCGGTGACGTGAGCCACTGGCTGTGCAAGCTTTCCTGGAAAAGGAAAGTAAGCTGGGTATGTCCCTGSCTGAGCAGTGACTCTGTGTCTACAAGGCAGATCCACCCATGGCTCTTCCAGCCACACAGCACCACTGCTCAGCTGATCATGAACATTTGAGTAAAGACAAAGCTTCTTTCTTCCCCCACTCCTTCGTCTAGACCTTCTGATAGAAATACTCATCATTTCTAGCAGAGAGCATCCAACCTGTGCTGACCATGTGCCAGGATGGCAAGGGCAGCTCCATCTGGAGATGTTTCAGGGCACCAACCAAGAGGAAAGAGCACAGACCTGGGACCCCAAACTTCACCTGACAATCCCAGGCAGGGAGATCCATTTCCCAAGCAATGTAACTGAGTACCTCTCACAACCATCCCTCCCCTGTACAGGAGCAGCTGCAGCGAACAACATGTTTGGCCAAAAAGCAAATTTTACCACTGCTCAGAATTAGCAATAGCAAGTTATCTGTGTCCCACTGGTCTGGCTGCAGAGTCCCTTTGGGGGTGGGGGGTGTCTGTGCAGAAAGGACCACGTGTGTCGCAGTCCCAGCTGGGGCACCCGCAGAGGAGCTGTGACAGCAGAGTCATCACTGGGTCTGCTGCAATGGACCAGTCAGCCTGTCCAGAGCCACAGCTCCAGTCATGGGGCAGCTTGATGGACGTGGAGCATCCCTGCAGTGCTGCCTGGAGGGCAGACTCTGCCAGCTGGGCTGGCCAGACCCTGACCTGGGCATGGGGAGCCCTTGGGAGTGAGATGCACATCAGGGCACTGCCTGGGATGGGCAGCCCCCAGCCCACGGATCCAACTCCCCATGAGCAGACTGGCTTGTCTGCTGAGGATAAACAAACACAGGAAGTGATCRATGGTTCCCTTTGGAAAACACTGATCCCTCGGCCGCAGTGCGTTTAGCAGCAGCAGTGCCAGCAGCTGCCTTCCATCACAGCCAGGCCTAACTCACCCGCTCTGGGGGCTGCTGTGAACCACCCTCTGGCAGACAACACATCCTCAGTGCAGTAAACATCCACTCACAGCTGAGGGACAGCAGCACTCCTCAGTGCCCCCACACACTCGTGGTGCTCTGGCTGGCCTGGGATGCCAGGATGAACAGTGGAGATGGGGGCTGAGGCTGGTGGGGAGGAGTCACTGTTGGAAAGGGAGATATTTTGAAATACCACGGCTGATATTTTTATACAATAGAGACATCATGTACGTAGGAGGCCTTTTTACATTTTAAAACAAACTGAATCACCAAAGATAGAAGATGAGCAAACCTACAAGCATATGAGCATTTACCATCTCACAGATTTCCTCCTCAGTGCTCCAGGCCAGCAGGCAGCAAGTACAGGCAGCTCGCAGGCAGAGCATCGCCTCATCCCGGCAGGGGAGGGGGTTACCGAGGGAGAAGGTGCTGGTTTCTGCCTTCCTGTTTCCCTTGCACCCGCACAGGGCACTGGAGCAGCCGAGAGAGGAGGCCAGTCCGAAGGGAGCTTGAGCACCAGCGGTTAGGGACACAGCGTGGTGTCCACGCCAGCGAGCCCACCCAGCGGCTCCCAGGRGAGGGCAGGCAGGGGTGGGAGGAGGCACCTGCCGGCACCCGCTGCCCACTCGTGGCAGCCCCACAGGGCCCGGACTGTGCACGCATCCAGCACCAGCTGCTGAGGGTGCCTGACGAGGTCCAGAAGAGAGTGTGTTTGGAGAGGCAAATAAATGAGAACCAAATGTAGGGACGGCTACGCGTGGACCGGACTTGTGCTCCGAGAGCCTGAAAGACACTGCACTTTAATTACAGCTCTTACCAATCAGGCGGTAATTGCYGGTATCCTTCCTGTAGCCCGCAATTGCCTAATCTTGTTATTTGAGAGCCATCACGATTTAAACAGCTGGCGAGCTCTGCCTGCTCCTCAAAAAGTCCTGGTTTGCCCAGCACTGCTAATCTAATAACTGTGTGTGACGAGGGACCTGCTGCAGCTCCTCAGCTCTGTGGGGCTGCACCTCACCCCGTCCCCTGCTCAGTGTCCAGCAGCAGCCTGCCCCTCTGCCGTCTGCTGCTTCTCCTCGGGAAATCCCACCCCATCCCCAGAGAGGACACATCTCCAGGGTCTCCAGAAGTGAGCAGCTTCTGTGTGAATGAACAAGGCTTGGGCAGATTACCCAAGATGTCAAAAATCCTGTTGGCCATGTAAGARCAGATCCCATGCAACCATTTTTTTCCTCTTTTTCCTCCTCCATAATTTTCCTCTTTCCATACTGGAGACTCCCAAATGACACCAGCTAAGCTAGGTTGTCCCTGGGTGGCACAGAGGTGACATCCCCCCAGACCCGTGCTGCACTTGGGGCTCCTGGAGGAGGAAGTGCCACCATGCAGGGCTGATACCAACACATCCCACAGCCCCAGAGCCCTCATCCTGCTGTGCCCTGGGGCTGGCAGGGAGAAGGTTTGGCTAGAGGTAGTCACTGGTGAGCCCAAAAGTGAATCTGAGCACCAATAGCTCCTCACGGGACTGTGCTCAAAGCTGCAGCAAGGGGGAGTTTTGGAAAATGGTCCCTTCCCTTTGGTCATATTTAAGAATTAACGCGTCATGGAAACACTGATGGTATCTYTGCGCCATTCCTCCTTCATACTCAGTGACTTATCAGCCTGGGAAGCAGCTATGGAGATGTTGTCAGTGGCATCCATCTCCACAGAAAGCCTGGAATGATTGTGATAATACTGCAAATACTTGGGGCTTTTCTTTTATGACCATTGCCAATTACAGGGCATACAGAAGTGTCTCAGCTAGAAACCCCAGGTGCAGAGCAGGATGGGGTTTGGGTGGGCTGGGATGTGCATGGGCAAGCTGCCATGGCCTGTGTGGGACCCTGCAGTGGCCCAGCCTCGGGTTTGAGCAGTCATTCTGTGCAAGGTTCCAAATGATGCTGCTCTTAACAGCCCTGCCCATGCCCCTGGTGGCCAGACAGAGCCCCCGTGGCCCCACCACTGTGGGGCAGTAGACAAGAGCAGCGGAGCCTTTGCACGCTCCTGGGTTTGGTTTTAGGGTCACCTCCCTGGGTGTTTGAAAGGGCAAGTGGAATTGAGGGCAAACCCAGCTGTAAACGGGGAGGCTTGGGAAGGTCAAGCCTGGGGCCRTGTCTCCTGCTCCATCCCTGCACCAGCAGCCACAGGGGCTGGTGYGCAGGCCGGGGGAGCACACGGGGCACAGGCAGGATCTGGTTGCACCACCCCACTCAGGGACGGCAACCTCTGACAGCTGAGCACAGTAACCCTTTAATCCGTTGCAGAGCTCGTCTGTCAGAGCCCCAAAGCCCACGGGGAGGTATCAGTAACAAAACGCAGGAAAGAGAAATGAGAGTGGAAAATGTTTGGCTTTTTGTCTCCTTACTCGCTAGAAACACAACCGCCTTGTGCTGCGGGTGGGAGTTTCTGCAGGCGGTGCCCGATGCCCCAGGGCTGTGCCGGCCCTGCTGGGCACAGGGGGATGGCTGGGGGGGGGTGTGGGGGTCCTGCACCCGCAGCACAGCCGCTGTGACCACACCGAACCCGCGCCCACGGGTGTCACCCCCCCCGACCCCAGCACAGGACACACGTGCTGCCTGCTCTGTCTGCCCCAAGTGCTGCCTGCCCCTGCCCACCCTGCCTGCTCCAAAGTCACAGGAATCGGGCAGGAAGAGATGAAACCGAGGGGAGGGCAAAGGGAGGGGAGGAAGGGGATCCTAATTCTGAGCAATTTAAAGGCGCAATCAACGTTTCCATGTGGTCATGGCCTTCCTCTGCCCAGCTCCTCACCTAAGACAGGTGAGAGGTGCGGCTGCGAGGTGGGAGTGGGGGCCAGGCACTTCCCCCCTTGTAATCTGCGGATTATGGCTGTGTAACAGGATTACCAGAGGCTGAGAAGAGGCACCGAGTGGGATCCAAATCACACCGAAAAACAGCGGAGAACCCTGGAAGAAYGTCTCACACAGTACAAGTGCAAATACATCCTTGCAAGACCACATTTATATTTTAATATCAATTTTTCCATAATGCAGAACACACTTATGGCCCAGCTCCCTTGCTGGGCAGCTGCTGGGTTTCAGCGTGGGGGAATTGGMAAGATCTTTTCACCAGGTGAAATAAATAGTGTGCTGGGCCCCAGATAGGATTACGGTTTGTTTTCTTTAGGTGTATAGAATCCGCGGGAAAGCTGAGCCCAAACGGAAACTCAACTCCTAAAGAATTTGGCCTATACTGGCCAGCTCCTGTCTGCCTGCCAGGCATGCTCTCCTTGCCTTGTATTTTGCTCTTTATCTTTTAAGAGGCTTTGTTAGCAATGGATCAAGCCATTCTTTGTGTGCCTGGAGGACAGGGGGCTGCTTTCAAATTATTTGAGGATGATAAAGTTACAGGGTTTTACCTGGAGAACCTCAATGAGAAAGTTCTCCTGGGCATTTCCAGGAACAGACACCCTCCCAGCCAACCCCCCAGCTCCACTTCCCAGCACTTCCAGAGCAAGCCGGGGGGCTGAGCATGGTGAGGGAGAGAAGCATGACAGGGCACAACCTCCCCCATCTCTGACTCCTATTTTCTGTTGTGAACATGTTTTTCTCCTTGTTTTTCCCGCAGGGAGATGAGGTACGGGGTGAGCATCGCACAGCAGCGCCAGGTCAGCGCCACGATCTCCCCCAACACAGCCACAACGGAGGGGTCTGGGCAAGGATGCAGCCTCGAATTGATGCCAGAGACAGAGACAAGCACAGCCCCAGAGCCAAAGGCCATGTCCAGGAGTTTGCTGCTTGTCTTGTCTCCCTCCTTCCCTTTGTTTCTCTAGTGAGCAGCATTTGGAGAAAAAGCCTTGGCGAGCATATGCTGGAGCCTGCGAGCAGCTGCCTCCTCCCGCTGCCTCACGCCTCCCAGAGCTGGGCCGTGTGGGAGCCCCGCGGAGGGGCAGCCCCGGGACAGACCCACACCCAGGAGGAGCTGTGGGGCCGGTCCTGTCCCCGGCCAGCCGGGGAATGGCAGCGCTTCACCGGGTCAGAGCAGTCAGGGGAGAGCCTGCCTGGAGTAAATCTTATTGAGATTAGACTTAGGGCAATAAGAATATTTAGAGGGCCCAGAACAAAGGGAACAGCTAGATGTGTCCTAGAACAGGCATGGGTACATTCAGTCAGTGCCCAGCACGATGTGAAATGCTCTTCAAAGCCCAAGGAGAAGCATCCAAAAGGTCCTGAGACACCCGCTGCCCTCCAGGAGTGGGTGCCAGCATCCCAGCCAAGCCCTGCTTGGGCACCTCAGGCAGCACCACGTCCATCCCACAGCATCCTACATGGGAAAACAGGATCCCATCCTGAAAATTAACAGATTAAAAACTTTGGGCCCAGGACTTCTAAACCTACTGCTCCAATGGGACATCAACACACAGTTTAAAGCATAAAAAACTGTTTAGCCACGCATTTCTCTCATCTGGTTTAAAGCCCTTGTGCCCATAGTTCAGTCCAGGGGCACTGCTGGGAAGCTGCAGCTGCTGCTCCGCTCCCAGAGCTGGGAGCAGCCATGGCTCTTCTGGATTCAAATACAGTCTTAGAAATTCTTGTGGAAATACTGAGGGGAATCTCTCACTGAAAATATACACATCCCTTCTTTCCAGACACTCCAACAGCAGCTCAAAAACGGGTCTGCAGCTTCAGCAACCCAGTTCTCCACCACTCTGCAAGGACACTCTGCACAGCAATTCAGGTCTTTATTTTAGGTCTTTCTGTGTCTTTGTCTGTATAGTCCAGGTGGCTGCCGGTGCCAGGCCGTCCCTGCGCCCTGGACTGTCCCCATGCCTTGGGCTGTCCCATGCCATTGGGCTGTGCTGCTGCCGGATTTCGAGCTGCAGCAGACATTCCTGCGGGCGAGGATGGGACGGTGGGAGTGGAGCCCATCCCTCTGTACCACCCCCCTCAGCTTCACCACCTGGGCAAAAAATGCAGAGAGCTGCAGAGACATGACCGAGCTGCCTCAGGGAGGACGAGCACGGCCGAGCTCCTGTTGCTAATTAGACACCCGGAGCTGTCCCGCTCCTCAGGTGAGCCCTTCATGGAACAAAGGAGCCCTTGTCAGGAGCATCCTGGTGATCCTCAGAGGTGAGGGACCCCAGGCTCCTTGGCAGCTCTCCCCACTCTCTGCTGAGGCTCTGCCAAGCCCACCTCTGCCTCCTGCCACACAGTCTCTGCCACTCAGCCTGCGGGGCTGGGTCCCTGTCAGAAGCAGGGTGTCTGTAACAGAAGATTAGGTGATTCTGGTGTCCTTTTGCCCATAAACTGCTGCTTCACTTTTGCTGAAAAATTCACAGAAATCTGAACATGACCTCACCTAAAATGCTCAGTGCCGGTGCGGCTGGTTCACAGCTTCGTGAACATCTGCAGCCAGCAGATAATGAGGGGAACTGGCTTTGTACCACAGAGAGGGAGCCAGGGAGGCTGCTCCCAAGGCAAGGGCAGCTGGCACTGCTGAGTCACCTGGCTGGTGTGCCAGAGGCACCTGGATCTCAGGGTGAGGACTTTGTTGCAAAATGAAAACACTGATATTCATTTGATATTCAGCAAATCCTCCCAGCCCCTCCCTGCTGCAGGAACAAGTCAGAGCTGTTGCATGTGCGAGCAGGGTGAGTGTACTCCTCTGGGGAAGACTGTGGTGTTTAACTGAGCCAACCCACCCTCTGCCTCATGGAGACTCCTTGGTAAAATGTCAAAGTCACACATGTGCACTGACAGGGAACACACCAGATCTGGGCCCATGATAACTGGCCACCTAAGGCCCCAAAAGCATGGCCAACTGCACCACAGTGGTCAGTGAGAGCAGCTATCCCAGCTGGGAGCACTGGCAGTGACCAGCCCAGGACACTGCTGCCCTGTGCCAGCCTGCGGGGGCCGGCAGCCGTGCCCCCCCCCCCCCCMCACACACCCACCGCACCCAGCCCGGCCGCCGCCTGGAGAGGCTCTCGGAGGGACTGCAGGAGCTGCAGAGCCATGAGCCCTTCGGAGCCTGAGCTCACACAGCCACGAAGAAATGGTCGGCCCATGATATCACAGGGAACGCTCGCCAAACCAGCTGAAATCACTCAAACATTCAGAGCGTGCTTATGGGGGGGACCCTCTGTTCTAAATATATTCCTTTGAAGGCAGCTTGTTATTTAAACAGCAATTGCAAAACAGGGTTTACATGGAGCTGCTCCGAACCAGAGAGGCAGGGAGGGAGGGAAGCAGCAAGAAAGGGAAGGAGGGAGGCAGAGAAGGCAGGCTGTGGGCACAGTCACCACCCAGGTATTTTAATTGCAAATCCCAGCATGTTTTATAGATATCTAGAGAGTATCTTTTTACATGGGCTCCAAGGATTACAGTAAGATCCATCATGTTTTATACGATTCTAGTGACAGTGCTTAAGTCCCACCCTGATGGCGTCTAAGATGGGAGGATCCCGTGTAACAGCTCATCCATGGAGCCGGGAATAGTCCAAGGCATCTCCACGCCATCTAAGGCTCCCAGGAGAGTCCAGCTGAGCAGAGCAGTCGTGGGGCAGCACCTTCGTCCTGCACTTTGGAGGTCTGTTGGCTCTTGATCCCTGCCCTACTGTCCACAGCGTTGCAGTATTCCTATGGGAAGTGACACTGCCTTTCTCTGCACCATCCCAATTCCTCCAGATCTTGCAGCAGCCCAGGCTCAGCTCCCTGCTCCTACACAGGCCATGGTTCTATGGTTTGCTGCTTAAAGGCTGAAGAGATCCAGTAGAGGAGGAAAAAGGAAGGGCTGGCCTAGGAGACGGTCTGCAGTGCGGACACAGGCAGGGTGTCCCYGCGGGCTGGCACCTCCTGCCCATCAGCGCCACAAGAGGAGCTGCTGCCCGGCCCGGCCGATCCCCCACAGCCCCCAGGAGTGGGGTCTGTGCACATTGCCAGGCTCCTGTCCAGCTCTCGTTGTGTTGTTAACACAAACACGGGAGTCCCAAGGGTGTCTGCAACCAGGATGCGAGATTCCCAGTGGCAACCAGCCCGGCAGTCAGCAGGGGCAGCGTGTCCCGTTTGGCCTGACATGTCCGGTGCAGAAATGCTGCAGGCTGCTACAGTGCTTATTCCAGAAATCCCGGAGGTGCAATCTTTCCTGAAAAGTCTGTCAGTCTGTGCTCAGACACAGGTTTTGCTTCCTGCCTCAGAAAGCTCAAACAAGGGAGGTGGTGGGTCTGCAGTGCCTGCACTGGGCTGGGGCATTAATGCTGCAGGATTCACGGACTCGTACACCCACGAATCCCCACCGAAAGTACCTCTCTGTGCTCTCCTAGCACAGCACCACCAAGGGGGAGAAGCCCCCCAAAGGGTGTGGGGTGACAACCATGGCATCAGTGATGGCTCTGACACTCAGCAGCACGGGCACAGGGACACAAAGGCGCCTGGCTGCCAGCCACAGCGAGGTGGCTGTGTATGTGACCGGAGTGCTAAAGGAGGGTGTCTCCACCGCTCCAGTGAAACACTGGCCCGTGTGCTCCCTGCTCCTAATGACCTCTGTCCTGACACAAGGGGCAACGTTTGAGCAAATTCAAAACCAGGCTTCCTCTCAGTGAGCTCTTCCTGCACTCCCCGTCCTCGAGAGTGCTCGCTGGACCTCATTTGTTGTTGGAAATGCCCACAGCAAATGACCYGTCAGCCCCTCGCTGCACTCAGCTTCTGGTGACATGGAATTTGCTCTGGTGGAAGCAGCGATCT
This sequence comes from Amblyornis subalaris, assembly GCA_018881555.1. NCBI lineage: Eukaryota > Metazoa > Chordata > Aves > Passeriformes > Ptilonorhynchidae > Amblyornis > Amblyornis subalaris. The sequence continues at coordinate 8,579,192 of JACAXG010000023.1, forward strand.
GGCATCCTCAGTCAGAGCACAATGCCAGGGAGGGCAACCCCAGTGCCACCAAAGGCAACTGGAGAGAGTGTGGAGGGTGACTACCCCGCCCAGGCATCCCTGATGCTGCTGGTCACCAACCACCACACCCAAGGCCAGGACAGGGCATCATGAGCTCCTCTGGCAGCCAGGCAGCAGGACCAGGGCATTTCATGGCATCCTGCTCTGAAAAGCAGGGATTCACCACCACTGCAGCACTGGAAAGCAAGTGTAAGGAAGCCTTCAGCCTCCGGGTAAGACACTGGTCCTCTCCTTCTGCCCCCAGGGTGGACCATGGACCCCACTCCTTGCCAGGCCAGGGACTACTCTGCCACCTTTGCAACAAAGTACCCAAAGACAGGAGGCTGGAAAAGCCCAGACCTCACAGGTACGTGTGTATATAACAACACCCTGATGAACAGGAGATGGCCTCTGGGGCAGTAAGAACACGGGCAAAACAGAAGAGTGTTCGTGTACCAGTACAAAAGCATCATAAATACTCTCCCACTGCCAAAAGACCGTTCAGTCTTTTCCTAAATCTCATCACAGGAACAATTTACAAGCCAATAATGCTGAACAACTCCATTTCAATCTCGGGGTTAAGCTTTATTTCAGGCTTTCACATCTTATCATGTTCGCCCCTCCCGGGCTGGCACTGGACTGACGTGTGCCACGTTGAAAGAGGGGAGCAATGGAGTGGGGCTTGTTTCTGCTCCTGAAAGTCATCCCATCAAGAAAAACTGCCCTTTCATAGGTGCCCAGCTCACAGAGGGGACTGTGTGTCCCCTCCCAAATGAATACCCCATGCTGAAGACTTCTGGCCACCAGCACAACCCGACCCTGTTACGGTCGGTGTCGAGACACCAGTGTCCTTCTCACCTCGCACACCAATGCCCGAGAGCTGGGAGGCACAATCTGCGTGGTACCAGCACACAACGAGGAGACAGCTGCTGGAGGATGGCAGGGGCTGCTGGAGGATGGCAGGGGCTGCTGGAGGATCCTGGGAGACTGCTGGAGGATCACAGACCAACAGAGGCTGTCTGTGAGCCCAGCAGCAAGGTGCACACCGTTCCTAAAGCTGCTGCCCACCGGTGCTCCCTGCCTTCCCAGGCCAGCAGGGATCTGCCTCCCCTCTGTGCTGCCAGGACTGCCCTTGGGCCTTCCCCGGTCCCTTGCCCTGGGGAACATGGCACCAACAGCTGCTCAATTCAAACTGCAGCTTCTCCAGAAAACACTTCCACAAACATTGACACTCCAAAAAAAGCTCTCTTTAGCCTTTTCTAAGCTGGGACTTTATTTTGTTAATATTTTTCTGCACGGCGTGTTTCAAATGAGAACATTCTGAGAGTAAATTGGTGAAGTCTTTATTGCTGTTTATTTCTAAGCAGCTACAAGCCAATAATAATAGCAAATCCTCTCCAAGTGAAAACTGGGTTCGCTTTGGTAAAAATGCTCAGCGCAGAGTCTGAAGCTGTGTTTTGTCAAGCAGATGCAGAGTGTCACCTTATAACGCCCATGCTAATGGAGTAATGGGATTGGAGCTGCGCTTGCTGCCCAGATCGCTGTGATAATCCTGGCCTAGAGAAAACAACCCTGCATCGAGCATTACTGCTCTGGAGAGAGGCCATTCCCTGCTGGCCCAGCTACCCCTGCTGCAGACACACACACACACACAGACGAGCACAGAAACACGCCGGGCTGAGCACTTCACCCCCCAGCTGCCCACGAATGCCACAGGCATTTGGCAAAGCTGGGTCTGAGTCCCTCCATGAGTCCTCAGCCACCGGGAAACCTCAGGCACAGTTCTGCCCCATCTCACCTCGTTCACAGGGGGTGCTGCATGGCAGGAGATACATGGCACACACGCAGCACACACGCCACACACACACGGCACACGTGGCGCACACACGGCACACACATGTGGCACACACATGGCACACACACAGAACACACACAGAACACACACGGCACACACAAACATGTGGCACACATGTGGCACACACACAGAACACACATGGCACACACAGAACACACACGGCACACACATGGGACACACAGAACACACATGGCACACACAAACACGTGGCACACACGTGGCACACACACAGAACACACATGGCACACACACAGAACACACACGGCACACACATGGCACACACACAGAACACACATGGCACACCACCTGCCCACTGCCGGGGACACGGAGCCTGCACGGCGCGTGCACCACGGAGGGGCTGTGGTGGCATTGGAGTGGCAGCTGGAGCCAGGACTGAATGGGGACAGGGCTGAGTGGGGACAAGGCTGAGCAGGGGCAGGGCTGACAGGGTTCTAACCCGGGCAGCCACTCAGCTGGGTGGCAAACAGGATCAGCTGAGGCTGGAGATAAAAGCACTGGATGCTGGTCTGGGACTGAGCAGATTTCAGTTCTCTGGGTGGGGATGGATAAAGGGCCCTGGAGCTTGGGCTGTAGCTGTGTCTTTGGAAGCTGAGATCTCTGCAGACAACAGGACCTGCCAGGTGCCAGCCATCTCCACCAGTGCTGCCACTCAAAAGCAGTGTTCCCGGAAGGAATGACCAGGGTATAAACTGAAAATCCTCAGGAATCTGTGAGAATTTTGTTTACTCCTCCAGGAAGGTTACCAGTTCCTGAGGCTCACGACATGCAGTGGTTAGTCTCGGAACCCAGCAACAACGCTTCACAGTCCTTTGGGGGGTTCCTCTGTCCCCCCCACGGGGCAGCATCGCGTGCACCCCAACATCCCCACACCAGTACACAGGCTGCTGTACCCCAGCGGGAAGGGGTCGAGCAGGGCGTGCAGGACTGAGCACCGGGCTGTGGGCAGGACCTTCCCAGCTCAGTGGGTGTCGAGGCAGGGCTGGGGGGTGTTCAGGGAGCGCCTCACGCTGCCTGGCTGCCAACCTAGGTCCTGCATGGAAGCTCTGCCCCTGCCTGCCTGGAGAGGTGGCTCCTTCCCAGACACACCAAGTTAAACAAGCAGCAGCCAAGCCACAGGCTGCGGCTCGGTTTGACCTGCAGCTATTAAGAACGGGGCTGATGGTGGTGGTGGTTTGCATGCAGAGGAAGGAGCAAAACAACTCGTGAGCGTGTTAGAGAGCTTGGCAGCTGCCGGCAGAGCCGGTGGGATGCGAAGCGTGGCTCTGCTCTCTCCCAGTCCTGCCCCCAGCAAGGTTCCTGCTCACAACACGGAGGTTAGGAGAGGAAGGATGCCAAACCGCTGACAAAACAAACCCTGCTGGTGCAAGGAATCCCAGAAGCGTCTGGAATTTGCCTGTGAAGCTGGGCAGCGCGTTGCCCATCTGCTCTCTTGCTCGCTCCATTCACACGCTCATTTCCTCCTGGTTTTACAAATTAAAAGTTGTAACAGTCTCTCCGCAGGTTTACAGCGAGTCCAGGAGGCGGGTGGTGCCTGAGTGACTCCCCCTTGCTGTGCCCTTCCCACACCTCTCGCCCAGCCCCATTCCCTGCGCTAGGAATACTTCTCCAGATGCGGGTGTAACCCAGCTGCTGGGTGAACCCCTGCTCGGCATAGGGTCGGGGCTGGCCTTCCTCAGAAAGGGCCAGCACCCCCTCCTCAGGCCGCAGTTGTTTCCTAAGGTGCAGGCTTTGTGCAGCCACAGGGCAATTATTAAAGGAAAAATTCCTTTATCCGGAATACAGTACTTTGTTAATCTGATTATGTGTTAATTGCTCTGATTTAACAGAAAGTGGGTGACCTTTACCTGTTAACCATCGATGTGCTGCTCCGGAGCCAAGGACCTGCTTTGAGAGGAGGTTCACTGTGCTCTCTGCCCCACTGTTGCAGCTCTGAACTGTCTGTGGTGCGAACAGAGCTCAGAGGGAAAACAGCATCTCCCACAGCAGCCCCGGTGTCAGGACTGGTGGAACTCGCTGAGTTCAGGCTCAGTATCAGCACTGGCCGCTTGTTACCCACAGACTGGGGATGGGGACAGGGACCTCGTGGGCAGCTCCACTCTGGGCTATTTGCACAAACCCCTTTCTCGACCTGGCAGGGGGAAAGTAAGTTCTTATGAAGAGTGTGATCCAGCTGCGAAAACATGGTGCTACTGCTAAAACTGGAAACCATAGTGCTTGTGTGATCCCCCATTATCTTTACTGCATCCGGAAAGAGTGAAGAAACAGGATTAATCTCATTTTTAATGTTTCCACTGGAGTCTGTGGGAGCACACCCCACTCCTGACAGCCCTGCTCACTGCAGTGGGCTGAAGTTGCCCTTGTGTCTAAGGGAAGAAGGGTTTCAAGACCAGCCTCCTGTGGCAGTGGAATTCCCCCATCCCTCTGCATGGCCAGGGCCTGCAGAGCTGGGCTCATCTAACCACGTGTGCTGGGGGAGCCACCAGCAGCTGCCAGGGCTCCTGTTAACCCTGTGGCATCCCCAAGGCCATGTGCCAGTGTAACACCTGGCCTTGGTGGGTGCTGGTGCTGTGCCTGCACCTTGCCCATCCTGCTGGGAACACCCCTGGAAACATTCTTCTGCAGGACTGCCGTGTGTTCGGCAGAGGCAAGCAGGCCCATGTCCTGCACCGGATGGCTTCTTCCTGAGCCAGGCTGCTCCTCTGCCTGAGGAGCCCCTTGGCACAGAAGGTGAGTGGTTAGTGGTCACACCGAGGTGTCAGAGCGCAGCGTGGCAGGGTTGGGAGCCTCCCAAGCGTAGTGCTCCTATCACCGTGCCGGGGGGCAATCAGCAGCATTGGCAAGGGTCTCTGTGGGCCTCTGGAACATCAAACCCCTACAAAACGCTTCCATGTGCGCCTTCCCACTCCCTGCATGTCAGTCATGCTTTACTAATCCATTGGCCTGCATGAGTGCTGCTGTCCCCACAAGTGTTCTTTCATGTTTGCCTACAGTCTCAATGTCATCACACAAAATCAAGAGTAATTATGACCAGATACCAGCCCCTTGCTCCCCCCACCATGACTGTTCCTCAACATCTGGTTTCCACAGCCACTCTCGGGGGTGCTCGGAGCCGCAGCTCCAGCGTGGACTCGGAGCAGCTCTGTTGAACATTAACCTCCGCTCCCCCTTCCCTCCTTCCCTTCATCATTTTTCATTTTGACCAGTGTTCATCATCAAACAGGTTTTAATTCCCCATTCCACCATTCCTGACGGGCTCATTCCAGGTTTCCTGGTAGTACAGATTCTACACCAGCCCTGCAGAGGGACCAGACTCACCCTGTTCTGCAGTGAATCTCCTCCATCCCAGTTCTGTCCTAGTAGCTTTTTGCCATTCCTTTTTGCCATTTCAGGTTCAGGTTCTGGAGTACCTGTGCAGCCTGCTGGCTGCAGAGCCAGTGGGAAATAAATACCACTGTGTCTGCGTGCAGAGAATTTATCCACTGTCCATCCTCTCAGGGAGGCCAGCCCTGCTCCTCTGAGCATTCACCCGATCAGGCCCCTTCGTGCTTCCCCAGGTCGGTCCCTCTGCTGGGCCGGCAGCCTGCATTCCTGCGAGCATCCCCTTCACGTGGTCCTTGTTACGGGCACAAGATGTGCCGTAATCCTGTAATTTCTGCTGGGGCTGGAACTTGCTGCATCAGCATTTTGGGCCCCTTTGTAGATGATTTTCTTTCACTGCCTGTTTAGGTGGGAAGGGGCTCCAAGGGGACCCTGCAGCAGCAGAGCAGCGTGTGCCTTTGGAGAGGTGTCACCAAGAGTCCCAAGTGCTTTCCTTTCAGAAAGGTGTTACCAAGAGTTCCAAACATTTTCTCAACGACGTGAAGCGAGGATTGAGGTTTCAGGCTCCTGTGAGGAGCGAGGAGGGGTCTGAGAGTGGCACTGGCTGCCACTGCCACTGTTCCACCTCCTGAGCTCACTGGTGTTCTCACAACTCAATAGAAATACAGGTTGTGTTTAAAATTGAGAAAAGAGAAAAAAATGTATTAGACATCAAATACTGAACCAATTTCAGCTTGACCAGAATCCAATAAAGTGCAGTTCATACAACATTTTTATTGCTAATTGGTTTGACTGTTAAAATTTAAATGCATGAAGTTACTTTAATGACGGACAGAGTGGACCTTGTTAACCTTTAAAAGGGGTTTAATTAATTTATAGACCTCCTAAAATGCTTCACACTTCTCCCTCTTGTGCCCGGCCCTGGCTGCCTCGGCCAGGCTCCCGCACAGCCCCGGAGCTCCAAGAGGGAGTTCAGAGAGGGGACTGAATGCAAAACGGGCAAAGACGGGGCCAGCAGGGCATGGCTGGTGCTGGCCAAGGGCAGAGGCACCCTGGGGTGAGCCCCCAGCACAGGGGTCTGGGATGGGCTGGGTTAAAGCAGCCAGTGCAGGACCGAGGGCCACGTGCCCACCCTGCAGAGTAGCAGAGGGGGCTGGGGAGCAGGGCAGGGTCTGGTGTGGTGTGGCTGCCTGGAGCTCTGCTTCCCAGCATCCTGCTGGTGTTTCACCACGGCCAGGGACCCCTGCCACGCACCCCGGTGGGTTACACGCTGCCAAACATTTTCTATTTAAATGCAAATTTTGACTTTTTACTCAGCAGCTCCACAAAGTTTTTCACAGCGCAATGAGGGTCACAACAATAATTTATCCACAGGCCTTGTCCTACAGGTACTGGTTGCACAGAAGGGTTGGTACTTTGATGGCTGGGAGAGGAGAAAGGAAGGGGAAAGGGAAGAAGAAGGGGATGAGGAAGGGGAAGGAGAAAGAGAAGAGGAAGGGGAAGAGGAAAGGGAAGTGGAAGGGAAAGAAGAAGGGGAAGGGGAAGAAAAAAGGGAAAGGAGCGAAGGACAGACCTCAGTGTGCCACGAACGTGCCGGCCTGGGCACCCCCAGCTCAGCTCATGGAGCCACTGGCAGCCACAGAGGATGCCCAGGCTCTGGAATCTGCTGGAGCCCTGCCAGCTTCTCACCATGCAGTGCCTGCTAAACTTCCCACAGTGCAACTCTTTCTTTATATATATATTATTCTTCCATACTCGGCCCTTGCCATGTCTAAGTCTGTGCCTGGAAGACGGAGTGTTTATGTGCTGCGCCAGGGAGGCTGTTCTACAAGGCACATCATCACAGTGTTTGATGTGCACACAAACTTACCCTCATTTATCTGCAGCCCTCCCACACAGTACAAGGATGATATTTCTCAGCATCATAAAAAAGGGCAGAGATGCTAGGAGATGAAATTCAATGGTTTCCCCTAATTTGGATACCCAGGGAGTCACAGCAGATGTGCTGCACCCCCAAAACATCAGCCCCCATTTCTGTTGCTGTTATCCCCACTCTATCCCCACCATCCAACTGGAAAGCAAAGCTGGGTTGCATGGGTAGCAGCCTCCTCCTTGGACAGCCCCGGCCCCAGCACAGGACCAGGGCTGGGCACAGGGGCTCGGGCAGGACCAAAGGTGACTGAACGGGGCATGACACATCAGGGCCTAACCATGGGAATGTCAGGAATTAAGACAAGTAGAAAGAGCAGAAAGCCTATCCCATGACAACATCTCACCCCCCTGGTTCATGGGCAGGACAGGGCTCATTGCAGTGCCTGGCCCATGCACAAGCCCTGTCCCTGGGACTGCTCACTGCTGGGACAGGGGACACAGGGGATGTGGCACAGCTCCTCCCCAATCCACCAGCACCAGACCCGCCACCTCCACGTACAGCAAGAGCCATAGAAAAGGGATCTGGAGCCGAGGTCACATCCTTTTTCTAATGTGAATTAGTCTGAGCACTAAATGAGTTCAGACTTAATTGTAAGCATTTTCTGTTAACTAAGCAAGAAATCTTATAATAACACAATAAGGTGCCATTTCACAGCATCCAAATGGAGCAATAAGCTGGGGCCTCATTTGTATGTATTTTTTTTCACAGTGATTGCTGACGCTGCTGCTTTTAATATATTCACATTGGCACAGCCATTTGCATTCAGATGCAATTATGAGTTAGAAACTCCCTCCTTTCTGCAAGCTCCAGAAAGGGAGAATTTCAGCCCAGAGACACGTTACTGTTCATTTTGTGGGGTCTAATTAAGGAGTCTGCTCTGGCAGGAATCGAATTCCTATTGTTACCAAAGGGAGCGTCCTGCAAAGAAATAGATTAAATTAAACCAAGCCTTTAAAATTCTCCCTTTTTCTCAACAAAATCTTATTGATCTCAAGCAGAAATAGTTATTTCCTATGGAAAAAAATGACACTTTGGGGACAGAGGCCAAAAAAATGCATGAACCGCATGCAGCCAGTCCTGGGGAGTACCGGCAGGTCATAGCTGTGCCACACACAATCGACCACTGGACAGCCAGCGTGAAACCCTCAGGGCAGGGTGGGCAAGAGCCTGATGGCAAACCCACTGCAGACCCCCGAGCCCCGTGCAGACCCCCTAAACCTGACTCCAGCGTGGCAGCAGTGACAGGGCTCCCCAGTGACCAGGTTCCCTCGGGGCCGGGGCAGCGCAGATGCTGCCAGAGCAGCAGAGCTGGGTGGTTTTGCAGCCCTACTGGGAAGAGCCACCAAAGAGCAACTGGATGGCAGTGGAACCCTCCAACCCCCAGCTTCCCTGAGGAACCAAAACAGCAAATAAAAGAGAGGAGAGAAATTAAGAAAGCAAGGGAGGCTGAAGCTCCAGGAGGGGAGGCAGGGCAGGAGAGTAGCGAGGCTCTCGCCATGGGCACAGGTACCACGGCATGAGCCAGCACCATCAATGGTGGCTGCTTGTGCTGTGGGACAGCTCCAGGGGCCAGGGCTTAGGGACACCCACAGGGACGCAGTGGGACAGGGAGCGTCGGTGCGCCCAGCACGGGCTCACATCCCCCCAGCTCTGTGAGACAACCCCATTGTGCTAAGACAGGTGCTGCCCTACCAGCCACCTCCACCGCCATTCCCAGGAACAGCACGAGGATTCCGGGAAAGAATGTGTTTGGGAGCAGCCCAAGAGCTATGCCACGCCAAAATCCCAACCTGCCTGGGGAAACCCTGGCACAACCTCAGGAACTGGTGGGAGCAGGAACTTTGGGGAGCCCCTCGAGCTGGGCACCAGCCTCCTCTGCCACAGCACGGTGAGAGCTGGCCTCCTCAGCTGCTGGTGAGTACCCTCCTCCTCTTCCTCCTCCTCTTGCCAGTAGGGAGAAGTAGCAGAGGGAGGAGGAGGAGGAGAAGATGGTGTAATTACTGCAGCACCTGAGATCTCATAAGAGTGCCATGCAGATTACCTCCTCCCGACAGGCTGGAGCTGTGGTTTATAGTTTACACCAGCATATATCGAATTAACCTCTGAGAAAAAGGTTAAACTATCAATCACGAGCTGCAGTTTAAGGAACTGCATCCCCGTGATGTATGGCACCGGCAGCATGTCAGGACTCAGCCAAAGATTGCTTAAAAGTAACTGGGGATAATGGGCCTGGCTCCTTATGGAGATAGATGTGCCGAGTGCTGACTTTAATATGCTGCATAAATGAGACCCCGGTGTGGAAATATTGCATCACAATGTAAAACAATTTCCTCTATTCAAACAACCCCTAAGTAGACTTCTCGTTAATATTTGCTGGGCAGCAGGGCCAGCGCTGGGCGGCGCTGGCAGTGCTGGAGGTGCCGGCGGGGCGTGGGGGGCACGGCAGTGGCGGGCGTCCTGGGGCAGTGCTGGGGCCGGGGGACCCGGGGCAGGGGGCACCYGGGGCAGGGGGCACTGGGCAGTCGCTGGCGCTCACCCGGACCAGGGCCCCGCGAGCAGAGGGCTTCGATTAGCTGCACATGTGTCGAGCAGCAGGGCTGTAATTTGAAGACATGTAACACAGACTGTTTACATTTTTGCAATCCTGAATAGTTATGTGCTGAATTTCCCTACTGGAAAGAAAAACTGCATGAGTGGGGAATGCAGAGAAGGAGGAGGCTGCTCCCTTTTGCAGCACAGGCAATGCATCRCGTGTGGGAGTGGGCTCAGGAGCGGACAGAGACCCTCGCTGCCCCACCCGAGGGGCCCCTCGCAGCCCTGCTGGGCCCGCTGGGCAGCCCAGGCAGAAGGACAGTCCCCATGAGAGGGGCCCAGGCAAGGAGCAGCCCCCTCAAAGCTCCGCACAGAGCCGAGCCACCGTGACCACCAGCTCTGAGTGAGTGGGGACACGCCTGCGATCACGGGCTGGGGACACGTGCTACAAACTTGGGGTTTAATTGTAATAAATGTAATTGCTAAGTTTGGGCAAATCTGCTCATTACTGCTTCAGAAACCCTGGGGGAATTGGCATTGGATACTCCGAGACCAGGACAACACTGCCCACTTTTTGTTATACACTTTCTAAGTGCAACAACCACATAAAAGGCACCGCTCTGGCCAAGGGACGGTGATGCCGACGGTCCCCGTGAGGCCCAGGAGGGCGACCAGCCTTTCCCTGGCCCTGCACCCCGACACGGGCACGGCAGCGAGAGCCGGGCAAGCAGGGGCTGTGCCGCTGCTGTCACCGCGGTGCGGCCCCATCGCCCCGGCCCCGGAGAGCCCCGAAGCGTTCAGGGAACAACCCCTCCGTTCCTCTTCGGATGAGCCGAGACCCGATATGCTCACTGTGCTTTTTGAGCTTTAAAAATGGCTGGTCTGAGGTTAGAGCCTCACCTAATGCTGCCTGAAGAATAAGAAAAGGTCAGCAAGACTTGTGAAATAAAAATGTTTCCATCTCAGTTGAGAACAAGCCCAGATGGGTGAGCAAAGTTTAGAAATGGGAAAGAATTGAGCGAGCAGCAATACTGTGAGAAGCTGATAAGAGGAGCTCTAGCAGGAGAATAGGGGAGCCTTGTCTATCAGCCTATTAAAGGCTATTCTTACAAGTTTTTTTCTTTTCATTAATACGCAGGGTGAATAGAACATTGAATAAAAATCAGTACTTACTGCACAATTGTAGGATTGAAAGGTAACTGTCAACAGAAGGATTGGGGTGACAAAAGGGGCCATTTCAGTGCTTAGCAAATGATTTTCGGCTTGTCATTTCAATAGGCCGTGTTTTTCAGAGATTGTGTTTTTTTGAATAGCGTTTATTACCATGCTTTTTAAAAATTTCATGTTGTCTCTTTGCAGGCACCATTCATTTGCAGATGCAGTATTCCTTTTGGGTTGTCAGAGGGATACTGCTTTAGAAAAATAAAGTACAGTCGTCCAGTGAGAAAAAGGATTCTCTTGTGAAGCTAATGGCTGGGAGAAAAACAATCGGGGCAGCTCCTACCTTCTTGCCAGCCTGACCCAGTTTCTCCCACTGTTCTTTATTCATGATCGCGTGGGCCACCGGTTCTCTCCATTTCAAATTACAAGTATGATGCTGAGTAAGATAAAACTTTTTTAACAGAAAGCCCATCTTCGCTAATGCTCTGATTTTGCCACGGGAGACCCTAAACCCAAACCGGTCGCCTATCTCTCGCCCACAGACAAGAGGTCCAATTCTGCAGCCTTTATTCAGACAAAATCCCATTTCTATCAATGGGGGCTTTGCTTGAATAAGCAGTGGGCAATTAATGCTCAGACTTTACAAAGGAGATACGTGGGGTGTTTAAGGCTTTGTGCGTATGCCCGAGAGGAGAAGCGAAGTGACAAAGTTTTACGGTTATCTGCCTTAAATAAAATCTTTGAAAACACATGTTGGTTTAATCGAAATGATCATGTTCATTGCTCCATAATTGCTCACATAGGTCCGGAATTTGCATGACACTGTACACTATGCAATAGTGGTTAAAAAGACTGGCATTAGGATTTCATATCATTTTAACAAAAACCACTATTTTTGGCACCCTGGGCTCCTAAGTAGAGAGTAATCTAGAATTAGTGAGAAATAGATTTCATGGCTTTAAGTCACTTTATAGTGTGCAGGTCTTGAACCCTGATCTTTTGTAAATTGAACCACTTGTGAAAAAACAAAGGGCTCTAATCCCTTTAAACTACCACTGCACATCCCTGGCCCAGCGCCCTTGAGAAGTGATTTAAATGGCATCGGGTATGGCAGTTCAAAACATGCTCAAATCTGTTAAGAGGCTGATATATAGGAAGGGACTGGAAGGAGGGTAAAAAAAAGCTAATTAAAAGTATTGATGAGTCTGACAGAGAGAATAATATCCTTCACCCCTCTGAAAATCACCCTGAGCAAGACTGGGCTCCTCCTGGTGCAGCCGCTGCAGCAAGGGGAGAGGGACAGCTGAGAGGATGCGGGTTCCAGGCACTGTGGCAAGGGTTTGCTAGGGCTGGAGGGGCAGGATGAGCTCCCAGCGGAGGTCAGAGCAGCCTGGGACACGCAGAGAAGGTCACTGCCCGTCTGCAGCTCTTGTGCCTCCCACCCAGCTTTGTCTCTTGAAACCCTTTTTTCGTCTCTTCTCCAAAACACAAGACACCAGGTGTACTATCCCAGGTGAACTGGAGTTTTCTGTGTTAGACAAACATTACTAATTCAAAAGCACTTTGCTTTTCAATGCTGGAATTCCATCTCTTTCCTGAGGAGCTGCAGCAATAATGGGTGTGTTAATGAGGATTATCCTTCCTGCCAGCCCAAGGAACAGCTGATCAACCCATAGAACCCTCATCCCAGCACTCCTCCCTGACTCTCAGGTCTGGTGAGGTGTGTGGCCATGGCACCAGGATGGCAAAACCGCTGTGTCGCTGGCGGGCAGCCGTGAGGTGGAGGGCAGGGTCCCCATGCCAGGCACAGATCCTGCCACTGCCACCATCTTCCCTGGCTGGATCCTCCTTGTCCCAGCCAGGACAGCTCCTGAGACGAATGTGCCAGGCTGGCAAGGCGTTGCCTGGTGTCRTGCTCCGCCATCTCCCTTCCCCTCTGCACGCACAGGGAAAGGCGCTTGGCCTAGGTTTGATTTTGCACCACCACAGCACTAAGTGCTGGAGCTCAGGGGCCTGCAGGGACAAATGTTCAGTTTCCTTAGCAATAGCAGAAAAACAGAAATTTCACTTTGAAAAACTTTAAGTGGTGTTTTTTAACAAACCTGCTGTCTGCTCTTCTCCCAGGGGAAAGCTGAGACAAGGATCTCTGCAGCAGAAATGCCTGACTCGGTGTTTAAAGTGCCCTTGTTAGCCCTGCCTTGATGGCTGTCTGGAGAATCACAGATCCCACCGATATTTAAGGCCATATAATTTGCTTATCTCCTTGTACGGTCTTAAGCAGCCCCTGAAGAGAGACAGGCTGTTCCCTTGCAGATGCTTTTGTTTCCAGCCCATGCTCAGGTCACAGCAGAGGCACCAGGTGACAGCACAGGGACCTTACCGCAGCACCCAGGCCTGCGCCAGACCCCTTCCTCGCCAGGGGAGCGCAGACCCCGCCGGGCACCAGCCGGGACGGCTGCTGGCACCTCCGCGGCGGCTGAGCCGCTGCCCCACGGGCGCTGCAGCAGGGGCTGCCAGGGATGCTTCCCGCAGGATCCAGCCCTTACCCGACCGTCCCGGCAGGGCCCGGACCGCCACCCTGCCCTCGCTCCAAGGGTTCGCTGTGGGCCCCCACAGCCCCTCAAGCCGTGCCCTTCGCCTCCCAGCCCCCCCTCCCCTCCATGCAGCAGCCTTCCCCAGAGCCTCCCATGGTAAAAACCGATGGAAAACCGGAATGAAAGGCCAAGTGGCCATGTCAGAGCACTCCGGACATTAGTCAGACAAAAGACTTTAAAACAAAGTTCAATTAGGTGTGAAGGAAATTACAAGCTGCCAGCAGCAGCACGGCTGTGTGAATGCTCTGAGATGCTGGAGCAATATGCAACATAAATGCGTTTGTCTCTGCTCTGACCAGCCTTCCCTGACAGCCTGTGCTCCAAGCCGTGCAAACAGAAGCCTCCTGGCATACTTGGAACATAGTCAACATTTCCAGCTATAATATTTTAATTATGAAGCATGCTGTTGAGTCAGTTATCTGAAGCGGCCGGCTCAGGCAAGGCCCAGTGCCTCCAGGCGTGGGCTCTAAATGGGATGCTGGGATAATGCTTCTCCAAAAAGCCAACAAGCTCCTCCCCACAGCCAAGTGTGAAGCTTCCCCCACACCCGGCTGCGCTCTGCAGCACCCCGGGCACGGTGCCACCATCCTTCCCAGTACAAATCTTTCCTCAGCACACACCCACCTCACACCTCTGGGGACAGACAAGGATCTGCTGCATCCCTGGCACAGACCAAGTCCCAAGGCAAAGGATGAAGGCCCCACAGACTCTCTCTGGAGTCCGATGTGGTTCCTACATCGTTGCTGCAGATCTGCATTTGGCTGGAGTTTTCTGAGGACTTTTTCAGCTGCCAAGGTATCTCCTACATTCCTGGTTCTTCATCTCCTGTATGGCACCCATCCCTCCTTCCCAAGCACCCCGCGTGTGCCTCTCTCCCTTTCCTTGAGCACCAGTGATTGTTCTGGTTCAGAGCCATGGCGGCTGTTGTGTCCTGAGATATCTCTACTGGGAAATAGAACACAGAAATAAGAATTCAGCAAAGAAATAATAAAATAAACAGTCATTGCTAAATGCAACAGCCACTGAGCGCCCAGGCATAACACAAAGGGAACCTGAGAGCTGAAGACATGAAGTCCCGAAGTCCTGGGAGGCTGGACAGCAGTGCCACGGTCAGTGCAGGGATTTTGCTCCAGGACTGCCTTGGCACTAAATCAGAGCTGGAGAAGCTGTCCCCAGAACCGTCCGTGAGCCGCGCAAAGGCGCCGGCAGCGAGCGTGTGTGTTACACCGCGGGCGCCTCGAGGGCCGTTCGGGCACGCACAGGAATCTGGGCTGCACAACTGCATCCCAGGGCTGGACAGGGACCACTGATTGTGCTTTAATTGCAGGCTCAGTATGAAACAAGGTGTGGGCCAAAGTGCAGCTCCAATAGGTGCAGCGCCAAGAAGGACACGGTGCCAGCAATAGATACTCTGGCAAACTCAGTCCTCCAGCTCCAATTATGGAACTTCTCTTATACCACTGTCTCTAAACATTGGCTTCTGACTGCAGTGCCTTATGCCAAATTGTAATCGCCCTCATTCTGCTGATGGTCAGAACGCCTGGAGCCCAAACGGGATGTAATAATCACCGAGGAGGAGAAAGCATGCTCAGAGCTGATGCTCAGCACAGCGTGTGCAGCGCACAGGGAACGGCAGCATATGTCATCGCACTGTGATTACCTCACAGGAGCTGGAAAAACACACTTTTCCTGCTCAGACTCCAAAATGATCATAAATTCAAATGGGTTTTGCAGCTTTCTGTGAGGAAGACTCTCCAACAAACCCCACCAACCAGAGCCAGGCCAGATCATCTGCAGARAGGTGTTGGCAGGGCAGTGTCATTCCTGGTGGCGCGGGCAGGACCCGCTGACACTGTTCACACCATAAGCCCTGATTTATAGCTTATTAAAATAGAGAGAGTTGAGATAAAATGCCAGGAATAAAAAACTCTGACTGGATCGAGTGTGACTTGGCTTATTGAGTTTGTTTCCTCTCTTTTTATAAGGGCTATAAAAACAAACAGCTCTCACTTGACTAAAGAAATCTTTCATTAAGCTCCTCCACTTGTTCCAGCACATCCAGACACACGCAAATAAATTCCGGGTGTCCCTTTCCAGAGCTCATCCCAAGAACACTGGTGGGGCCCATCTGGGCCACCTGGGCAGAGCAGGCTGGTGGTGGCACAGTCGCGGTCGCACCAGGGGTCCCCAGGATCCCCGGGCTCCTCGGGGCTCCCCCCACCGGGCAGGGCTGTCCCCCCACACGGGAGTCTGGCTGGGTTCACATCCAGCCCAGAGAGACCCCATCGTAAATGTAATTGAGAAAGGGAAAGGGAAAGGGAAAGGGAAAAAGGGAAAGGGAAAGGGAAGCTTGAGAAGCTGGGGAAGAGAAGGAGGAGCCTGAGGCAAAATTTATTTCTGTCAACTGGTGGTCTATTTCCTTGATACCATTTCCTTGTATACAGATAAGGAGTTATCTTAAATGACCATGTCTTTTTCAATTTGTACTTAACAGTCAGTCCCATTTTCCTTATATGATACTATCACAGCAGGATGAAAAATGCATTACAATAATCCCTGAGGATCTTCATATATCAATATCAAATGGGCTGAAATTGACCTGTTATAAAAACCAGCCTTTCAAGTCAGAAAAAACTTAAATAAAAAAAGCAAATTTCAGAGCCTGCAGGATGCTCCATAACCCGAATGCTCAGGCACAAAGAGCAACGTTTCCAGAATGCTTAATGAAAACAAACCTTCAACATCTATGACAAAAATATCCTTGCTATTGGTACATCTGCTCTGTGTTTGCTACACCTTGGAGGAACACTGACCCAGGCCAGATCAGAGCATCCACAGCCAAATCGGGCTGAGCCACCGAGCCCAAGACCAGGGATTTGGCACTAGGAACTTTCTCCCAGCCTGCACAAGCTGGAGGTTTGCAGCTGGAGAGGAGGAGGGAAAGCGGCTGAAGGACCTCAGCCCTGCCCCGGCCACCCAGCTCAGCGCATGGCAGAGCTGCACCGGGGCCACAGGGAACCCTGGCACCATGGGGCACAAGCCAGCTGGCTGGCTCCCCCCAGCTCCCCCAGCCCCACCTGTAGGCTCTGGAAACATAGTGCCAAGCCCCGAACATTCCTCCTGCAGCCTTTTAAAACAGGCTTTGCCACGCGGGGCAAGGAGAGGGTGGCGCACTCCTCTGGGATAACACCCCAGAGCTTCTCTGGATCCCACTGGGCTCACCCCTTGCTCACATGCTGATTCTGGCAGCCCAGGAGAGGAGCACTGGAGGCTGCTCGAGGTGAAGAGGCTCTCTCCATTCCACACATGTTTGCAATAAGCACAAACACCGCATTATACACCACTTCATCCTGCCTAAACTAGCAGTGCCCATTTCCCTTTTTGCTATCACAGCTATGGGGGATTTGTCATCCAAATTAGAGCTAAAGATACAAAAATACCTGAACAGATTCTAATCAGAAGATGTTTCTGCTGTGAGTTATTGGCCTGCCACAAGCCAGTCAGGGGGGAAAAAAAAAAAGTAAAAGAGAGAGAAGAGGCTGCAAAGGATGTGAGCACCAGCAGTTGCCTGGCCTACAGCGAGTTGGGCAAGTCCCAAACACATCCTCCACCAGAGGAGCTGCTGAGGCACCTCTCACCATGCAGGAGGACCCCCAGATCCAGACCCCAGCAGCACAGACCCAGACCATGTTGAAAATCTGGCAAGAGGCCCTGTGGTGCCAAGTAAAGTGCTGGGGCCTGCATTTGCCAGAGGCACATGCCCTGCCATGTCTGTGGGTCCAGACCCTGCAGATTCCAGCTCCAGCCTGGCACAGGTGCCTGTCTTGGAGATTGAGAGATGCTGCAGTTCTGGAGCAGAGTCCTCCAGGACTGGGCAGAACTGATGGAGGTGGTGGACTGGGTGGGATGGGAAATCACATATTGAAATAACACCACTGAACATGTCAGGATCTGGCAGCACTTTGCCCAGAGTGTAAGGATTCTCTTCCTTTCCTGTTGTTTCTACCCTCCTGCTCCATCAACTCTCCTGCATGGGAATCGGGGGCTCTACCCAGCACAGTGCCCGACCTGCCACCTTGGCTCCTGGCACCTCCCCGCTCCCATACCGCCCCCGACTCCTGTCCCACCAAGGCACGTGCACCCTGTGCCACATATCTGCAGGACACTCTGTGCCAGTTTAAATCTTCAAATCTTCCATCCCTCCAGGAAGTTGGAAGGAGGCATGTGACAACAGCTCAGAAGAGCCTCGCTCAGCCTTGCTGACCACAGGACAGCCCTCAAGGGAATGGCTTTGGCCTTGGCTCTGCCCAGCTGCCCACGTTGCAGCATCCCTCCGCCTGTGCCAACTGCAAAAGCTGAGCAGTGAAGGGGTCCTGGAGGAGAGCCTGCCAGGGAGGAGCAGAGCGTGAATCCTGGCACGCGGCTGCGGGGCCGGCTGCCAGCTTTAAGTGAATTTCATGAGAGGTGCATTGGGCCTCTTATCATTTGCAATGAGCCCTGCAGCTCCAACGAGACACGGGGGGACATAAGTAATGTCGGAACAGAGCCCTTTATTAATTAATAAACAGGAGTGCAAGCTAAAAGCTCTACATCCACCACTGCTAAATGCACAGTTAAAAGCCCTATAATAACCCATGTTCATCAGATATTCCGAGCATTCCGGCTTGCTCCGAGGCGCGTGTGATGTGACACCATCTACCTGCTGCAGCCCGCAATTAAAGCCAGGCAGCGGCTCAGCCCGGGAGGAACCCAAGCGAAACGCTGCACAGCAACATCACCTGGCAGATGCACCCGAGCGTCACGGCATCCGCAGTGCCCGGGCTCGGCGGGAATGGATGCGCTCAGCACAGATCCCGGCTCTGCCAGGCTTCCCAACGTAGCACCGCGCTCTTGTGCACCGACCGAAGCTCGCCGGTGCGGTCCAGCCCTCAGCTGATCTGTTTGTAAAATAACACCTAGGGCTGCCTAAATCATTTTAAACCAAGGCACATTTCGATTTTCTTGGGTTTCCTCTGCTACCATGGAGCGTGTGCCATGGTGGTTATGCACAAATTCACACGCTCCTGTTCACCAGGCACAGTTACCGTCAGTGAACATGCAAAGTAGATATTAGCAGCCACACATGGCCACTTAGATGCCTGCTCATTTGCATATGCAAACACTCATTTTGCATGCAAAATGTGATTTACAGAAAATGGACATCTAAATCGAAGTCCCAGCATTGGCTCTGCCCCTGCTACTGACAGCACTGACAGTGCTAAACCATGATGAGCATGGGATGAAAAGTGCTGTGAAATGGCCAGGCATTGTTGATGCTTTTACAGCTGGGGATTCATTAGAATCCATTCATTTTTAAAAGACACCTTTGGAGTGGGTCAGTAGTATTGACCCCTCTGCCCTGGCCCTTGCTCCGTGCAGCCTGCCAGACATGACAAAGGAGGACAGGCTGTGAGGGGTCAGAAGCAGCCCCATCTCTCCCAACCTGCTCTGTTCCCAATGAGTCCACCCTGCTCCAAGCAATGCCAAGGACATCTTTGAAGGGGGTTATCAGGACAGTATCTCTAACACAGAACTCATCAGTGACCCTGGGAGCTTCCAACAGCTGACGGGTTTGGCAAAGACTCCCCAAGTGTCACCCCAGCCACGTCCAGCCATGCTCCTAGAGGATGGCTCTGYGCATGGCGCACTCCACCACAAGGCTCTCCTGCCTCCCCAGCCCTGCTCCTTGGCAGGCCGCTGCACACGCGCTCCGGCACGCTGCCACACACAAAGGAGCCGTTCTGGGAAATCCTGGCTTTCGGCATGACTGAAGTTTATAGCAGAAAGTGATCCTATTTTCAGGCAGATTTCCACTAATGAGCAAAGCCTTGACGGCCATATGCTCCCCACAGCCTCTCCTGCTCATAGAGAGCTCCTTACACATTCTTTGTAGTGGGGAAGAGACATGATACATTTCCGTGCTGTTTCACTATGATGTTAGCACTGTAAGGTTTACTCATGTTAAATTAAAGAAATTAAAAATAACAGCAAGATATCCAACACAACTCCTTCTTTAAGGCCGTGCTGCACCGTTCGGTAGGCCAGGCTCCCGTGCATGGAGAACCAGGATTGCTTCCCTCCGACCACATGGCATTAACGCCGCATGTGTGACACAAGCGTGAGTGAGGCTCCAGACCTTTTATCCGTGTAACATCACACAATTGTTTACAAACACCTCTGAACAGAAAGACAAAACAGCATTTCCGTACGGCATAAAGGCCCATACATCCTCTTACAAAACTCTGAGATATGCAGGGCTCTGCATTCTCTAAGACAATCAGGTTCTTCCTTGTATCTCAGGACAAGCAATCCTTGAAAATTCTGCAAAGCTGAAAAAACTTCTTTATGCTTGTCAACCTCCTAAGTGACATATTGGAGAGCCAGAGAGGTCTTTTACCTGACCTCGAGGATACCCCACCACAGGGGTGCAATCTGCATTCCTCTCTCTCTGGCTGGGCATTATCATTCTTCTTTTAGAACATATTTAGAAAATACAAGTTGTCAGTTGGACCTGGAATGCTTGTTTAAAAACTTTAATAACCAGGTAATGAGAAATATTGCTTTCAAAAGGAACTGGGATATTTGTGCAAAATTCTGGAACTGATGAAATGCCACAGTTAAAATCACAGAATTACAGAATCATTTAGGTTGCAAAAGACCTTCAAGGTCATCAAGTTCAATCTTCACCACCTTGTGAACTAGACAAGAGCACTGAGTGCTATGTCCAGTCATTTCTYGAACAGGAATACCCTGTTGGTGCATATATTTTCCTGCCCCTCCAGCTGACCTGRGCACCCCAATATTCAATGCGATGAATGCGACCGTTGAAGTTGCTCCCGCACCACCAGCACGATCACCCAACAATGATGGCTTTGCAAGAAGAGAAGAAACAGCTTCAGAACAAAGTTTGAAATAGTTCCTACAGTTTGTGCGGCTGCTAAAGGCAGACAAAAAGTCATCGAAATGCTCGCAAGCAGTATGACACACCTCGGTTTATGTGATAATAAAAGCATGATTTGACATTAATTCTCTGCTTTCTGTAGCAAATCCCTGTGCAAAGCTTCTTACTCACCAACCCAGCTGGATATGTGGAGCAGCCAGGCTCACACAGAAAGGGTTAAAAGAAAATGTTATACTAAAAGAAATCTCTCTACAAGTATAAAAAAGCAAAATGATTGTAAATTCCACCAGGGGAATTCTGCCATGAATATGCTTCACCTTTCACAGAATCTCCCACCCTGCCTCAGAGGATAACTGACCTTTGGAGAAAAATAATGAAAAGAAGAAATTCCTTGGAGAAAATAATGTGGCCAGGCCTCAGTAATGAGATCTGCTCCCTTTATGTTGCTATGACAACCGCAGTCATTTTATAATACAAAATACATGAATGGGGAAGAGGGCCATCTCCTCGCACCGGGGCTGGCACCGTGGCACCCCCAGCCCTCGCACACTCCTCACAGGACAGCAACATGTTTGGTTTGATTTGTGCTGCACTCCATTTCCTTTAATGTGCACAGGATCAAGGAACCCCACTCCTCTGACTGCTCTAATTATGGCTTCTGAACGTACTTCTGGGTGGCAGGGAGGTGTGGGGAGGGAGCAGGTACCCCGGCCAGCTGTGCCCATGGCGCCCAGCCTGAACCCTGGGCAAGGCACACAGGGCAGGTCTCCCCACACTTCCAGGCAACCTCTGGGAATTTCAGCCTGGAGATGGTTCTTGGAAAGAATCTACTGCTCTTGACTCAAAACCACACGTTTCCCACCCATTTGAGTTTGTGACAATGAGAAACGAGGTGCCAGAGTGTGCCAGTCCCAGAGCAGGTTCCAGGCCACAAGGAGCTGCCTGGTGAGCACACCTCTGCTCTGCAGGGACACAGGAAGCTGAGCTTCTGTCAAATCAGATGTCAACAAAGTGGGAAGATTTGTATGAGAGCCTTAATGCACATCCCAGGCTTTTCCAGAGGCAGATACACTTACTCCTGGCATGAGGGGCTCTCCAGCTCGCCTCCAACCACTGCAGCGTGTGAGCACGATTATAACTGCTGGGACTAAAGGTGGCTCAAAGTCAGAGGAGGAGATGGAAATGGAGAAGTCAAGGGGGACCTAACTATGGTGTTTCAGTTAATCCAGAGGTTCAGAGCGTTTCCTGTTTCCCAGGTGGTCTGCAGGGAGATCTGTGCTGGCTGCACCGTCAGCACAACTGCTTGACGAACTGGAGTGCTGGGAAAACTACAAACCAAGGTTTGCAAATGAAGAAAACAGCCAGAAACACGCAGGAAATCAAGAGGGTGGAGGAAAAGGAGGCCAGGAAATCAGGAAAAGCTCCAGCCCATGGTGTTATATAGCTCAAGAAAGGAGCAGCATGGAGGAGGGTGCTGGGGCCGTCTGATGGGAGGAGCCATGAGGAGGACAAATGGCATAGGGCTATTTCCATCTCCCTCTCTGCTGTCCTTTCATGGAAATATTTCCCAAAGAACAGAGATTAGCAGAAAGGGGTGGAAAGCTGAGGGAGACAGTCACAGGCAGTCAAAACCCAGACTGCTAAAATCAACTGCCATTCTCCAGCTATTTCCAGTACTATGACAAATGCGCCCAGGACAGGTTTTTGGGTCAACACTTTTGAGTTGCGTGGATGTTGAAGCTGGGTCTGTCTCTTCTCCAGTACCTGAAGGCAGTACCATTAGCCAGACCTCTGATCTCCCTGCTCCACCCCAAAACACTTTCACTTGCCTCTGACAACAGAGACTGGGGACCATGGAAGGATTTCTGCAACTATCTAAAGTTCTGAAAACACCGGAAAGCATCAGGAGTAACCACTACATCCAAACTCAGGTGCAGGGGGCCCAGGCATTGCCAAAGTCAGGGTAAAATTTAAATTGCCCCCTGACTGGTACCTTCTTTGCACGTGGAATTTGCATGTGGCTGCAAGATCCACCTTGTATCAAATACCAATGAAAAGGCTAATTTAAATTCTTCTTGTGCAAATGTTCGGTAGTATGGAACAGTAATAAATCTGGGAAACCACTGGAAAGAAGTTTAAGAGGACATACAAATTGCAGTCACACATCAGCAATTAGGAATCCCAGGAAGGAGAAAGCACCTGTCTTGGTCTTTATTGAATATTATTCTCAATTAGAATATTCATCATATACACAAGACAATTCCTTCATTCAAACTTCCATAGACACGTCCAAATTACATCATATCCGCAYAACAGAAGGAAGGAAGTTATCCTAATCTGTCTCTGAATAAAGCATTATTGAAACTCTCAATGGTCCTGCCTGAAGCTCACTGAGGTGCAGAACCCTGGCAGATGCTGCACAGAAATATGACTGCCTGGGTGAGCCTCCCAAAACAGCTTGCAGGAAAATGATCCCATTAAGGCCGAGGCTTCCCAAGCAGCCCCCGTGAATGGCTGGCAGGAGACTTGAGGCTCTGACTCGAAGGGGAACAAGTACTGCACAGCAAGTGAGTGGATTCCAAGGATGCTGCCGCCCATGGGGAGTGCAGTCCCACCTGGACACTGTCCAGGTATGTCATGCAAAGGAGAGCAGCCACAAATTCCTGCTGGCTGGAACCGAAGGTGTGAGSTATTCCTTGCCTGGAAAGCCATGCTCTGGACAGAGTACGTGCTGCCGTCTGTGAGGTTGGTTAAATCTGAGGTTACTCTTTGCCTGGGGCTACCCCTGTGCACAGCCAGCCCTGGGAACAGAGCTTCAGTTCAGAACCTTCCTACCCCTGTCCCTTGTCCCTTCCCAGCGATGCCACTCAGACTGCCAGGTGTTTTCTAATAACAGATCATACATTTCAGGCCAGAGGGATCCTCACGCTCATCTGGCCTCTGGTAAGTAGGAGAACAGACCTGAGGGCTTTTCTGTCTCCATTCCTGATACCAATCCCATGTCTCTGTTTGAAGTTTCGACAGGATTCCTCTGCTGGAAACCCCCAGGATGAGAACTGCATTGCCATAGCAGTGGTGTTCACTCCTGGGTCGATAAACCCAAATCCCACAGAGGAGGCACTGCACGGCCACGGTGCTTGGAGCAGGTCCCCATCCTGCCTGTGGGGCTGTGGCCGTGCAAGCACATGGTACACGTGGCTGTGAGAGATAACTGAGCTTCCAGCTCTGCCCTGCACTGGCTCACGAAGAAGTTACACTGGCCAAAATATCAGATTTAGGATAAAAAAAATAAAGCCGAGGCAACATGCTTTGAACAGAAGTCCCTGCCCTGGAGAGGGCTGCCTGGCTCCTTGCATCAGCCAAAGCAGGAGACACACACCTGCAGGGCCAGCAGCATCCCTGCTCCCAGCACCGCTGTCCCCCTGTGCTGCCAGCAGCGTGCAGTGCCTCAGTGAGGGGCTGCCACGCCGCTCCAGCCAAGCACCTGCGCAGGGCAGAGGAGCCACAGCGCTCTGCCACACGCTGGTGCTGTCACCAGGGGAGCCTGGGCCCCCGGGGTGATCTCTGTGATCCTGCCCACCTCATCCATCTCCTGAGTCCCTTTGAACCGTCACCTCTCACTGCCACTTATCAGCCTTCTGCAGAAATAAAAGGTATTGAGAAAAATCAATGATAATTCATTGTATCCCATGATTTTTAAAGGCAATTAAGGCGAAGACAAGGTAAGAGGTTAGCAAAATCTCTCATTCTTTAATATATTGTATTTTCTCATTAATTCCTTAATCTTGTGACAAATTCTCCCAGGCAGAGGGCCAGCTTCCTGCCCACTTGAACTCTGGCCGAGTTTTGAATGAAGCAGGTAATGCCTCAGCCCCCACTGCCAGGCTGGAGCCAGCCAGCAGTGTCCGCTGCTTCCCAGCTGCACTGCAGAGCTGTGGGGGTCTATGGGGGGTCTCCTCCGGCCCCTTGCAAGCAGCTTGTCCTCTGACCCTGCACAAGGAGAGGGGCTTTCCTGCAGCAAACCCGGGGGCTGGGCAGACAAAGTTTCCTCAGAGCACAAGGCCTAAAACCAGTGGAAAAACATTCCTGCACAAAAAGAAGTCAACACTCCCCAGTTCTGTCCCTGCTCATTTGCACCAGAGTTAATAACTAAATTACTGCTAATTAGGGATACTATGAATGAGAACACATCACACTTCTGCTAATCACCAGTGTTTCTGTGTAATGTCTGGAAAATAAGAATTATTAATGAAGAAGTTATTTTGGAATTCTGATTTTAATTCCGCAAATTCTGGATAATGGCAGTTTGGTTTGCCAGCTAATTTTCACATCACAACATCAAAACCCCCTAATTAATAGTGAACTAATTAGAAAACACTAACTTAAAGACAGCAGCAGAAGTTCTTTCCGTAAGGAGAGCTGGGTTGGAGCAAAGCAGCATAAGCTGAAAGGTGGTTGGGGAAGGGCGAGGGGTCGATGGGGATGGGCGAGAGGAAATTCTCAATCTGATTTTGAACAAGTTTCAAATCCATTCTCTTTGAATGACTCGCCACAAGGCCTCTCCTTGGAAAAGCTGCAAAATGTCTCCTTCCCTCCTTCAAGGGTGAGAGCTGTAGCCCTGGGAAAGGCAGATGCAACATTAACGACCTAAATATTTACCTGCTTCATTTTGTTTCCTAGTTATGAGGAATATTTTCCATCACTCTGCCTATCTAAACAGAGTTTCCCCGCAAAACAGCAAATACTATGGCCCTTCATTCTACAGAAATTTATTACTATGGAGTAAAAATGCTACTGTATTCCAAACATTGGCAAGAAAGCCAGGAGGCTTCGCTCCTGCCAGCTTTTAATAAGATCCACATTGGAGCTGCATGTTGCTCGCAAGTTGCATGTTTATTTAAACAAAGGTTTCCAAGTGTTTAGGGACAGAGGTTGCTACAACAAGTTCTTATCATCAAACATAATGGTGCTGAAACGTTCAGGAAGGAGAGTTACAAATGGAGTAACTCTGCAGAATAAATCACTGATAAATTTTCAGCACAAGTAGTTTTAACCCAGGACGGAATACTGTGGATCCTGAGTCTTCAAATGGATGTGCACACTCCTAGGATAGTTCGGGACCTATTATGAGAAGAGATTATTTATTTAGGGATTTCAAATGCTTTAAATAAATCTTTCTTTTAGTCTCTGAATTACCTACTTTTCTTGCAGAGCCAGAGATCTGACACTTTCTTGAGGTAATTCTGCAAGGCCAGGATCACCCAAACCTTCCCACTCGCCTGACGACAGAAGCCTCTTCTGTGACTTCTGAAAAACAAAGCAAAGGGTGCTCAGAGGCTGCCACTCACCTTCAGAGGTGATGATAAACGGAGCTTCTCAGCTTGATTATACTGGGGACATTGTTATACCAAATATAAAGTGCTCCTGGCAGGACAGCTGCGGAAGGGACGCCACTCAGGCCACAGGGTCACGTTCACCCACGTCAGGAAATGTCCCTCCGCAGCCGCCCATCCGAGCTTTACCCACTGCCGGTGCCCTCAGTGCGGGAGGGCGGAGAGGGTCACACATGGGCCTGTCACCGTTCATGTTTTAGCCTTTGATCCCTCCCCAGTGCAGAGACCGAGGCCCCGTGTCTGGACGCACTGGACACTCGCCCAGCGCCGGCTCCGTGCAAACCCCGCACRCGGATCCCCAGCTGGTGCCCTCTGGGGTTTTCCTCTGTACGCTGGGACCTCTGCACATCCCCGCAGCACTGCTGGAGCCGGCCCGGGGCCGGGCACACACCGAGGCACCCCGCGCCCAGCCCCAGCAGCGCTGCGCACCCGCGGGGCCGGCACTGCTGCGGAGACCCGGAGCGTCCTGCCGGCAGCGGCCGCGAACGCAGGAGCGCGGGGCGGGGGCGGCAGCGGGACCCGCCGGCCGTGCCCGGACCAGCGCCGTGCCCGGACCAGCGCCGGCCCCCGGCGGGACCCGCGCAGGGCCCGGGCTAAGGAGACCGGAAAGCTGCGGGGGCCGCGTGTGGGTGCCGCGGGCTGGCCGGCCGCTCCCCTGCCCGGGCGATGGCCAAGTGTCAGCGGCGATCGGAGCGCAGCCTCCCGCGTGTCAGCACGGAGCTGGCAGACGTGAACCCTGCAGCCTCGGCGCCTAAACACACCCATACGTGCCTTCCACGCCCACATCACCATCAGTTACCAAACGAAGCGCAGGGGTGAGCTCTCCCTGACCTATTTTTGACGCCCGCCAATGCTCACTGACACCACGGAGGTGGAGAGGGAATGGTTTAATTAACTTCACTCTTACTAATCTTATTCGGGCTCTGAATGTGATGGACACTTTTTGCATCAAAGYCGGGTGGAGATACAGGCTCCGAACAGCTCCCACTGAGCCTTCATCACTCCTCCCAGTCTACCAGTCCACGRACTGGGAGCCACGTCCAGCCCTCGGCTCCAGGCCGGCTGCTGGGAACCAGAGGAGGAAGATAAGCAATCCTCTGCTACAGTGCCACTGAAAACTGCTGGGCTCAGAAAAGAAAAGGAGTCTCTAAGTATTATTTTTGGTAGGGATTTTCATCTGAAAAAGTAAAATGCCATAAATCAGGCACAATGTTACAATCAGCACATACTTGTGACTAAATGCATCCTGTAGCACATTTCAGCATAAATTACAGCCATTTGATTTAGACTTTGCTGCACAAAGCCATATTATTTAAATTCAGCCAGAATTGAGTCCACTCACATTGCTATACACTTATAAAACATAGTCATGATTATTGTCATAAACTTCTACAAACTGGCTGTTGAGTTACTTTGCCACATCATCATCTATAGTAAACAAGACTTATTTTACATTTTTCTCTTCTTTCCTGACAATCTGCCACAAAATGTTCTGCAGAATTGATGCTAAAGTTGTGGCCAGATTCCCATAGTAGGTGTGCAGCASTACTTGTACCCTGGGTAGAGCAGGCAAGCCTGCGTGCAGCCRGAATCATGGAATCACTGAGGCTGGAAAAAACCTCCAAGATGAAGCTTTAAGTTCCAGTGAAGGACCCTGCTCAAGGCTCCCCACGCCCACTCCTACCCCAGAAGGGCAGGTAGACAGGAAAGTCAAATGGAAAGGCAGGCTGTGGGGGGTATTCCAGGGCAGGAGTTCTGGGGGGGTGTCTCAGCGGTGTGCAGTGTCACCCCGTCACAGTGGCACCAACAGTGTCCCTGTGTCCTGCCTGACCTCCAGGGAAAGCAGTGACCCCAGCACACAGTGGGCTGCCCCCTCCCAGTGGGCCACAGGCAGCAGCCCAGGGGTGAAGGGCTGGGGCTGGAGCATCAGCCAGCTCCTTTTGGTACCAAAGCATTCCCTCCAGATGCAGAGCTTTTGATTTGTGAATCATTTTTTGTTCTCTGCAGAACCTATGAGCTCATCCCTAGAAATGGTGCGGGCAGGAGTGAGACACGGAGAATGCTGCAGTTTTGAAGTTTTCCAAGTTCATCAAAGAAAGTCAGGGTGTCTGGCCTGAATAACAAGTCCCATAACTGTAAAACTGCCCAGTGCCCCTTTCCCTGACATGATGGCAGCATTCCTCCCCAGCCTGGGGGCACCACTCACTCACTAGCTGGCTTGTCTGACTAAATTAATGTTTTACATTTCTCCTCTAGTTTGCAAACTTTTAAAAAATTAATCCCATCATTTCAACAAGTGTAACAACTAAATTATCATCTTTACATGATTAAAGTCTCTGCTGTGTCTTTTCTTGGCAAACATTACATGCCCATAATTTTACTAAATGTAATAAACCAACCATAGAACTATTAATTTTAGCATGGAATTCATGACAATTAGAAACGCATGAACCTTAAAATGATAAAAACTGAAATGAATACCAAAATAGCATGAAACACAAGAATCCAGCTCCTCAAACCAGGGAAATGGATATTATTGTCTGGTGTCACAACATCCATTTCAAGAGGCAGCCCCAGCACGCCCTGGGATGCCGAAGGCTGGAACCCAGCAGTGCCCGGGGCAGGGGCACACCCTGGCCCGCAGCTCGTGTGCCGGCAGCAGCGGGAGAAGCCCCGCGTCCACCGGGACTCGGCGGGATGGGGATAGTGCCGGCAGCACCGTGCCCCCAGACCGGCTCAGCTGGCAGCGGTGGCTACAGCAATGCACCCGTCAGTCCCCCCCAGGGGTCTGGGGGCTTCACTCTGAAACTTCGGCTTCGGACCCACCACGAGGATCCCCCCTTCTCCTGCTGCTGGGCTGGGTGCCCACAGGGAGCTGAGCTCTCCTGGCCTCAGGAGCTCTGGCCAGAGGAGCCCCCACCTGCGGTGCAGTCACCTCAGCCCACAAGCTACCAGATCCACTGCTTCCGAAGACCTGGAAATTATCCCTTTTAACTTAGAGAATCACATGAGTGAGAAGCCTCTTTTCCTCACTTTCAACAGCTGAACTTTTTTTTTTTTTTTTAAGAAAATAGAAAAGAAAAAGCAAAAAACTAGACATTGAGTATTTGATCCAAAGCCAAAAACAACCTCTGGTATCAAGGCATTCCTGAGCTGCTTTGTTTATAGATACCAAAATACACACACACCGCCCCACACTGCTGCAAGCACTTAGAGCACAAACCGCTTCCATCCGCGGCCCGCGGGCACAACTCGCACGCCCGCCCGCAAGCGCCCGGGGCCAGCAGCCGGACCGGGCCGGCAGCCACGGGAGAGCTGCTGCCCAGGGCCCGGCCCAGCCCCGCCGCTCGCCCTGCTCGCGGTGTCCTAGTTTACAGAATTCCTGACCGACTGGACGGTTCTGCGTTTCCTTTCCATTATTGCTGATTGCCAAAATATTTGTGCAGTGATGGAATTTGCCTGCCAGAACTGGAGCAGGAGGAGGGAGCTCTGTTTTTGTCTGACCTCGAGTCAGGAGAGGTTCTGGGTCCCCGGCTGGAACTACTGGAGCTGAGCTCTGGCTGGAGCCCAGTGCTCCTCCTGGGATGAGCCCGGGCGGGCTCTGCCTGCCCCGCACTGGGGGACGGTGGGAGGGCTCCTGCCTCCGCCAGGACAGGGCAGCCCAACCCATAGAAGGAACCGGAATGTTTCCACTTTGCCTGAGCTCACTAGGAAACTTTTGGAGAGACTATTTTAGCAAAATATGCTAAATGCCTCCGGATCGATGCCCATGAGTAGGAAAAATCAAATAGCTTTGCCATCATAAATAGCAGAAGGATGGCAACCAGAGGAGTCCAGCAAGCAGTGGGACAAACAGGAAAGACTTGGAAATTTCCAGGGCATTGTTTGAAACACAAGACAGAACATTCTGATCTACTTTTACTGTTTTGATGTTACATTTAATGTTTTAAAACACTCCATGCCTTTACAGAAACACTGCAAAGATGTCAAAAGAATTCAAATACACCAACTGCTCTTTACTTGGCTCTCCTTAGTCATCGCTGATTAGCAACATTTCCATCAGAATGGAGGCGAGACATTTAAGGACAGCCACACGTGGTGCCACTTCGGTTGTTACTTGGCCGGCAGGAAGGACAGGGGAGGTTTGGCAGCTCCCAGTTCCAGCATCTCTGCACCCCAGATCGGGGACAGGTGCCCCATAACACAGCAGCAACATGCCAGGGCACAACCTTCTGTTGATGAGAACAGGCAAGGACTTCCCAACCAAGTGGTGACTCATAGAAGGGGCACAGAGCTTGTGGGACACTGGGAATAGACAGCACAGGCACCCACTGTCTCCTTACTGGGGAGGGGGAGGCAGAAGGGGATAAGGTACAAGAGCCCCTCCGAGGCACCGAGCAGCCTCCCCCTGCGAGGGAGTGCTGGCTCCTGCTGCAGACATGGCTCAGCAGGGACAGCCTGCGGCCCCGCGCAGGGGAACGGTGACACCGCCACGGCCGCAGCGCCCCGACAGTCCCCCTGGGCACAGGCAACAGAGACCGACAGCTGCCACGCCCAGGCTCACACATAAAATCCTGTCCACAACATCCTGCTTCCAGCACTGTTGCCCCTGCCCGGGGTCCGTGTCCCATCCCTGCTGGGCACACAGCTCAGCTGGTGCCCTGGCGAGGCTCTGAGCTGCCTTCCGAGGGCTGCAGGGCTGAGGACACCATGGGTAACTGCTGCAAACGTGTCCTTGTGAGGATTTTGGCAACAGAAGTGGCCTAAATATTTGCCCAAGAGTAGTGAGTGTCTTTGTGTGTCAGGCACAGAGAGACTTTTCTTCTGCGTCTGCTCAGCCATTTATCCTGCTTTGTTGCTGCCAGTTGGGCTCAGCAAGACGCTCCTCCGCCTGGCTAAGAATTCATCCTGCTCTGAGGGCCTGGATCACACAGCGCAGCTGCCAAGCCCTCAGACTCAGTCTCACATCTCTGCCCCTGGGTACAGGGGTGGGCAGAGCAGGTTCTCGCCCTCAGCTCCAGGCCACAGCTCCCCAGAGCCCCATGGTGCCTGTGCACTCCCTGGGGAGCTCTCACCGCCCCCTCCACAGGCAGACACTCTAGTCCCCTTCCAATGGACAAAGCCATGCTCCTGTGGCAGAGCACTCCTGGCATTCTGGCTGAGCCATTCCCCTGCATCCAGCATTTTTAGGACATAATATAAGCTTCACTCCTGGCTCAGATTTTAAGTAAACAAGTATTTCTCTGTGACAAACCATTACAGGAGGCAGATCAGATTTGTTCATCTATCCAGTTAGACAGTCAGATATTATGCCCCAAGAACTTGCTCTACTAGCTTAACACCAGGTTTAGGAGAAAGGTGGGAGAGTGCAAAAACTCACTAATAAGGTCACAGCACGTGTTCCACCTCCTCAGGCTGAAGAACAGGATGCCAGAAATGCAGAGGTGGCAGATGAGTCCATCTTACAAGGCATCTCCTCACAACAGGCTGTTCCCAGCTTTTCTTACACTGAGGGAAATTTTCAGAGAGACACAGCCCCAAAGTTGACGTCTCCCCAATGCCAGCCAAGCCTGTCCCTTTGCACGGCTGCTGATGGAGCAGCATCTCCCGCAGCCAGGGCAGGCCAGGGGGCAGTGGGAAGCTGGAGCCAGGCAGGACATGACTATCATTTGTACATTTTACACTCTGGAGAGTTTTATGTTTTACTCTTATTTTTTATTGTCTAAGCCCTTCAAACAGATACTGGAGCTGTCAAATCTAAAGTCTCCTGACAATAAGAATGCTCTGTAGAGGAGGTCCTGAGGCATTACTGTGAGAAATGCCTTGGGAGCTGTTGGGGCTGAGGGTCAGCCCTGTCCCTGGTCCCTTTACGGAGCTGCACTCAACAATTAGTCTCTAGTGAAAATCAGCCACAGAAGTTCAGAATTTTTTTCTTTCCACTTCCACAGATCACCTTCTGCTCCAAACATGGAAACCATATGGCAGACAGGTCCTATCCCCTGCCAAGAAATTCCTTCTTGATGAGATCCCTGTAGCTATCGCTGAGGCTACATGGGCTTCCAGCAAGGGAGTTCACTTTCTGCATCAGACAAACCCTCCAAGCAACCCGGGGAGGAAGAGCAGGGTTCAAGGTGCCAGAATTCATGCTGTGGCTGTTGCCTGTTGAGAGTAATTGCCCTCAGAGGGAATATTGTCATGCTTGGATCTTCCTCTCTGTCCCTCCAGCTGAAGCCAGCCTCGCTCCCCTCTGCTGCAAGCAACAAGGCACAGCTCAGATGGAGGCTGGAATCTGGCTGCAGACCCTCTTCTCCATCTGAGGGGTGCAGGGGGAACACATGCAGAAACACAAATGGTGAGTGTTTCACGCATGAGCATGGTCCAGGCTTGGGAAAGGCTAGGAATTACAATATTCTGGACAGGCAAAGGAGCCACACAGATTTGTAGAGGAATAAAATCTAAAATTCAGCCCCATGTTGGGAAACTTCGTCTAAAAACTGTACAAGTCCCTGGCACAGCCCAAGACAACAACAGCAAGAGGTGGGGAGGTTTACACCAAACCCCCAGAATCGTGTTGTCAGCTGACATCCCCCACACCTGCTGCTGGCTCAGAGCTTTGCAGGAGCATCCCATCCACAGGAGCTGGGGATCCCCACCTCATTTCTGAGGGGTTACCTTGCATTTGACTCTGTGGTGATGCATCACATTGACTTGTGACCATTGAACCAGGAGAGTCACAGCTCTGCACTCACTGCTGACTACACCAATCTCTGTGTCATCTGCAGSCACTACCAGCAAAGGTTTTTATCACCATTGTTGTTAAGTCACACATTAAATCATGTCAGAATGTTCCTTGGGAACACCACAGGGAGCAACACTGCCATTACTGACCAGACTTTGAAATCTGTCATTAAGCCAATTTTTAATCCACATAATATGTGCTATTAGCTACAGGTTCTCTGGGCAAAATGTCAAACATCTTCAAAAAAATGGAAATACACAGCACCAACTGTGCTACGCTTCCTAAACGGGCCCAAAATTTGATCATACTGGACTCTTCATATGTTTTCTCCCAGCAGGAGCTGCCTGTCCCTGCTCCACACAGCACTGCCGGATCGGCAAGGCAAAGTGCACAAGATGTCTGGCCATTGCTGTAATTAACTGCTTGCTCCTGCAAGGAACTCCGAGTTTCTGCTCCCGGGCTGCCCTCTACTTCCCAAGCAGACGGGATCTCCCCGGCGCGCGGGACTCGGTCACTCCGTGTGCCCCAGCCCAGCACAGCACGGTGTAAAACAGCCCCAGGACACCTAACTGCAGGGAGACCCTGCCAGCAGCCAGATCCCAAATAAAATATAGACCAGGACAGTGAGCTCTGCACGAACCCTGTGAGTGTGCCATGAAATTCTAATTATTAGTCAATCATTGGGGATCGATAGAGTTCCCAAGCTCCTGTGGCTTTTGGGAAGCCAAGGCAGCGGCTGCTGGGTCAGGAATTGTTGGACGCCTCGGGCGGCATGAAGTCCAGGAGAGCAGGCAAGTGCTGGGGAAATGCTGTGCCACTGCAGCAGACACAAGGCTCTCAGGGGATGCCATGTCAAAGGCAGCGGGCCCTGAGCAGCAGAGACCTTTCTGGCCCTCAGTGCAACACCAGCTCGTTCCCCTGCCCTCCCTCAGGCAGCACTTGGACCCCTGGTGCCATTCAGTCAATTCTGCTGGCCCGTGGTGCTCAGTCTGACCTTTGCCCAGCTGATGATTCTGGCAGAGGGGGTGGGCCGGCCGAGGCTGTTTTTCCTGGGGTCCTGTGCCAGTGACCACAGTGCAGGGCACAGCTGCCATCCCGGCTCTCCAGAGTGGACCAGCAGGGCCACATTTGCTGAAGAGCTGGGAAGAAAAAAATCAATGAGCACAGTGCAGTCAAAACAGATTCTGGCAGAGTCTACGCCATCCTGAAGTGAATATTACTTGGGACTAAATTGTTTTCCTTATCTAGCAGTTTGTCCTAAGGAGCTGGACTTAGCCTCCCAGCGAACCCAATAAGTCTTTCAGTTTGACTGGAAACTCCACATTTTTCCTTTTTAGAAAAATGTCACAGACATTCCTCTGTTTCATTACTCTCCGCTGCTTCTCCTTTCCTTCCCATTAAAGCTCCGGCAAGGGGAGGCCAAGCCGAGCGCCAGTGCGGGGCTGGACACCGGCCCAGACTGTCTGGACGTGGCTCAACAGTGGAAAGACCTATTGTTTTCCTTGGCAGGCGACTGGTATTTTTCCTTATGCCCAGAAAGGCTGGGCCAATTTACAGCCCATGACCTGTGGAGGGGGAGGAAGAGCCAGACTTGCATCCCACCCTTTTCCCCCTCCAATAATCTCAGTCCATGGAGGCACCGCACACCCTCCCACCGGGCAGGCAGCATCGCCCTGAAAACTAACTCCTGTAACCAGGGCAGCAGTCCTTCCCCCCCAGTATCCTGTGCCCCTCATGCAGGTTTATCATACAGCCAGGATCTGATCTGAACATAACCCCAGGGAGTGGGCAGCCTCCCTTGCTCCAGAGCAGCCTCCCAAGCCCTTCCCATGCTCGTGGGGCTGTCCCGGGGGATGGCTGGCACATCCTGCTCCTGCCTGGACAGAAATCCCACCAGCACAGCCCCCCTGATGCTATCTCGGTACTTCCAGCGCCAGGGCGAGCAGGAAGCACAGGGCTGTGGGAAAACTAAACAAGGAAGTTCGACGAGGTTTCTCACACCACTGAGCAGGTTTGCTCCCTTCTCACTGAAACCGCTGGGCACAGGTTCAGGTCAGGACCTGCCTGATCATGAATTGTTTCTCCCAGGCCTCAATACCATCAGCAGCTTCCACCATCCTGCTCCTGGCAGCATCCCCGGGCTGGGCCACAGAGCCCAGTGGGGTGGCTGCAGCGAGACTCCCATGAGCCCCCTTGTCCCTAAGTCCACCTTGCCACACCATGGCATGCCGCAACCCCCTTGCTCCCCAGTGGGTATTGCACATTGAAGTCTGGCGCATCTTTAGGCACTCTCCATGACAGGACTGGCACACAGGCTCTTCCCCTCCTCACTAGCAGAGCCCAGTGCCGTCAGGAGCCTGAGCCAAAGCCAAAACTAGCCCTCACCCCACATGGAGCAGTGGCAGTGCAGGGACCACAGCACAGGGGGCTGGATCGTATCCCCTGTATTTGGAGGGGAAGGAGCAGTAAGCACACACATGCTGAGTCAGTTGGCAGCTGAAGTCTCCCCTAGGGAAGCTCCTTCTGGGGCATAAGAATGGGAAAAAACATTTTATCAGGGGTTTGCTCCTTAGCCCTCCAAGACTTTCTCCACCTTGATTCCTGAATCCCCATTTACCTCCCTAAGACAAGAATCATAGCAGCTTTAGAAAACTGAAGTCCTGCACTGCAGCAGCAGATCTCCTAGGGCTGGGGGAGGTTTCCAGGCCTGCCCTTTCATCCATCAGCAGGACAATGCTCAAAAAAGGAAAAAACAAAAGAGTAAAGCAGAGGGTTTGCTCAGTGCATGCATCCTTCCAGCTTTTCACATTAATTACTCCTCTTCCCTCCCAGGCCTCCACTTGCCAAGCAGTCTGCCCTACCAGCCAGGCTGTGCTGTGGTGGACAAAGTCCCAAGAGCGCAAGTGGCCTTTTCACACYGGCCTGTGCCGGCAGCTGTTCACAGGGTGTGGGTTTAAAGGGGAGCTAAGAGGAAGTGTGACCCCAGTCAAGCCTCACCATCTGCACCAGTTCCTGTCCCAGGGTCCCCCGTGGCCTCAGCTCACACCATGGGGCCACACGGCTTCTACAGGGTGCCCGGCACAGCAGGGAGCATCGCAGCGCCCGGCGGGGCTGTGGGCACAGAGGAGCCATGGGACCCGCACAAGGGAGGTTGGGTTTGGCCTGTGCCCCTCTGTCCGGCTGCTCCCACTGCCTGCAGCCAGAGCCCAAGGGCATGAGACCCCTCGCCCCAGTGCCTGCTGCACGTAAGCAACAGGCCACGCCAGCTCCCCTTGGGCTGTCTCGGGAGCCAGGCAGAGCCGCAGGGCTTTGGCCAAGGGCGGTTCCAAATCCCCGTCTGCATCCACCAACCACCCTGGTCCTCAGCAGCTGCAGCTGAAGCCCCCAGTCCTTGGGGAACTCCTGGAGAGCACTTCCCACCATCTGAAGGCAAATGTGGCAGGTTTTGAAACCTGCCAGATTACTTAGCAAGATGATGACAATGAACATCAATTATTGCCCAGATTATGTGCTGCATCCACCACGTTTCTTCAAGCTGCAAACCACCCAAATGTCCTCAGACAGAGACTTCCATGAGCAGATATGGATGGAAAGGGAGGAAAGCTGAGCAGCAACCAGGCTAATCTGAAAGGAAATGGCCTCTGTCACTCAGCCAAGTCAAACTCAGATCGTCTCTTGGATTTAAAGTGCTGCTGAAGCAGGAAAGCTCTTTAAGAACACACATGGTAATTGTCCTGCAAATAGGATGGTGCCAGCTTTCCTCCTCAGCTGTGGAAAGGACATGCAGGATGCAATACAGGGCCATCACCAGGGGTCACAGAGTGGTGATTCAGTGATTCAGCACCCAGCAGAAAGCTCATGTGTCACCTCTGCTAATTGCAGATCCCTCCAAAGGCTCCCAAGTTCACAGTCCCCCAAGCCCCACAATGCGCTCTGGGCAAGGCAGGACACCCCAGCACAACAGGGCATTCTCAGCGGTTGTATCTCCCCCACTTCACCTCTGCGGTCTTTTCAGAGGGGATTATTCATCTTTCTGGACCCTCCATCACACCTCACGGCAGCAGGACTGCAAAGCTGCTCCTGGCATTTCCATCTGTATTATTGCTGGCTGGGAACACAGCTTCCAGTCTGGCCCCTGCCCCTGCCTGTGACTCCTTAGAGGCGAGGCTCCTGCTGGGACTGCTCCAGCTGCGGCGGAGAAAATACTTTGCAGGGATTGTTTTTGCAAACCTTTCTATTGCCAGCTATTTTGATACCACGAGTCATCCCTGCGATAGGGAGGAGAGGCCTCCCTTCCCCTCCAAAGGATATCCATGCTTTGTCAGGAGGCTGCTGGGTGCTAGAGCAGAGCTCATGGAAAGAGGGTCAAGGGCTGCCCCTCTAATCAGGGTGGTCCTTCCTGACTCCTTTTCAAAGTATTTTCCAAGAAAACTGGATGCATTGGCAGCAATCTGGACAACTCATATGAGAAATTTCACTGGCTTTGGAGGCAGACAGCTCCACAAGATGGAAGGTGTCAGACATTTCTTATCCTCACAGCAAATTCCCTTCAAATGATTCTGTTCCTCCTACAAGGTATGGATGACCCTGGAGAAGCTGGGGACACTTTCACCCGCAAGTCTCAAGTCTGTCACCACCCCTGAGGGTGGAATTACATCTCCAGACCCCCGGTAGCCCAAGAGCTGCTCAGAGGACCCTGTTGCCCAGCAAGCCTCTCAGGTGAGAAACAGGAGGCTGCACCTTGGAGGACTCAGGATCATCTTCATCCATGCTCTCCTAGAGTTGGGTGATCAGAGCTGGGCAGGAGTGGATGCAGGGATCCAGTCTAGAGCAATGACAAGGTAACATACTTTGACACAGGGAAAGTAAAAGCCCCAGGTTTCCAGCTCCAGCCTTGCTGAGCAGCTCTTGGTCTGCCGGGGCAAGCCCAGAGCCAGGAGGCCACCCCACCCCTGGTGGCCCAGGAGGCCACCCTGTATCTCAGGGTGCTAGTGCCCAGAAGCCCTCTCAGGGGTCAGGGTGGTCTCCTCATCCAGGTCACAGCATGGTGTTTCTCCCCATGGGAGCACTCTGCTCAGCACAGCACACACTCACCTCACATCCTCAACTCAGGGACCACAGCRTGCCATGTCCCGCTACCTTTACCCACAAGGCAGGAGGAAATCAGGCAGCTCCTGACCCACCAGGCACCCGGAGCAGCCGTCCCATGAGCTCCCTCGATCCCTGCCAAGGGAGGAGTTTTGGGGCTGGGAGGGTGTTTTCAGCTCCTCCCGCTGAAACACGCCTGGCAGCGCTGGAGGAGTATGACTAATCCTGCACCAGCGCGGGCAGCGCGAGCGGCACCGCACGCCCCAGCACCGGGGCCTGCCGCCAGCACCAGCCAGCGCGAACATGCTGGGCGGGTGTGATTGCCTCAGAAATGGGATAAATGAGGAAGTGGCAGCTCAGCCAGGGCACCAGATGTGGGTAACCTCGGCCTCACAGACCAGCTCACGCACTGCCCACGGTGACCTGCCCTGCGCTGGTTCTCCAGACACACCGAGGGGACAGGGCTGGGCTCTTCCCGGCCAAACCGCACAATCCCAACTGCTGTGGACGCCAAGGGAGCTCTCCCAGGGACTGCCAGCTGGGCCAGGGATTTCATCCCCTTTGGAAAAGGCAACACAACAGTTTTCTCTCACCCACCAGGTGAGCGTTGCACAGTTCCATGGGGCGAGACCCTCATGGTTACCACTGTGTGAGAGCATCCCAAAGGGATGAGCTGCTGCATGGGACACATCTGCTACGGAGCAGGCTGGCTGCTGGGGACAGACACCTCCATTACCTTACAACCCAACTCTCCTGTTCATCACACCCAAGCAAGGCCTCTCTCAGGAACAAAGGATCTTTCCACTTGCATATGGGCAGCCCCAGGTTTTGTGTCTGGATGTTCTGGGAGGTCAGCTGCAGCTTTCAGAACAAGTAGCACAAAGAGATGCTGTAAGTATATTCATATGCAAGCAAAGGAAAACAAGTCATGATTTTCAGCATCACAGATCAAATAATATTCCAGTTACAGCTAATTAAACCCCCCACAAGAACGTCAAAGGGAGGGGTGTTTTTCCAAGATCCTTTTCCCTTGGTTTACAGTGATACACTGTACTACCTTCTCCCTGTCATTATTTAAAGTTGTCCTGCTCCACGTGCGACTGCAGCATCTGGGGAAAACAGACAAGGATGAACTCAGTTACCTCCGTGGCACCAGCCAGAGACAGCCAGGTAATGGCTCTGGACACCAGTGTGACACTGCGCAGTCACACTGCTTGTCCCACTCCCACAGCTGGGGAAGTCACGGGAGATGGGGCAGACAAGGCTGGGACAGGCAACAGCTCCTCCTGCCCAGCTCCCGCAGCCCTGCTCAGCAGCTCACACGCACTCCCAGGGGAGGGCTGAACCAATTGACATAGAGAAACTACAAGGGCTCAGTGGAAATGATTTGTTACCAATTAAGGCGGAAGTCAATTAAGGCAATCGGTACAGGTTAAAGAAAAGATGGCCTAAGAAATACCTAATTGACAGGAAAAAAATAATACAAAGAGCCACCTTGCAGCAGCCCCACATTAACCAGGGAGACCGAGGATGCTGTGAGGTTTCAAGAGTTCATTGCATTTATGATCAGGAGCACAGAACTCCAGAGGCTTCTGTCCAGATGAAAGGCTGAGGGAAGGAAACTGCAAATCATCACTGGACTCTCAATTTCTTTAATTCTGCTCTGTTTCCGTATTCTCCCATTCACTGTGTCAGCAATATCTGGACTTCAACACCCACAGGTGTGTTTTCACACACAAGCGATGTGTAACAACTTCCACATCCACCCATCTGAATAACAACATCCGTCGTTACAATTCCAGACACACGCTTTTATCCAGCCCAGGAAACCCCCAAGCTAAAAATATTTGCAGGCTGGAAATATCCTCAAACATCAACCACTGTGAGCCTGCTGGAAGATCCAGGAGGTGCAGAGGCACAGGTGACCACAGGGAATGAAGGGGCAAGGGCCAAAGAATCAAAACAGCAGAGACAAAGGCAGAGGTGGTGCTGAGGAGAGACCTGGCTGCTCCCAGAGAGTTGAGCTGCAAGGAAGCGCTGGTGAGCCCACAATGGCTCCCGGTGATGGTGGGACCAGGACACCGCAGGGGCTCCCAGGACCAGACCTCTCTGGAGCCAAGGACTGCAGCATGGCACAGGGAGGAAAGCAAGCTGATCCCTCCTGGTGCTGCTCAGCTTTGGTCCAGAGAAGAGGGTGGCAATACTGCCCACAAGTAGCCAGGAGTGCCCCTCACCAGCACCACATCCAACCTTCCAGGAGCATGCTGCCCTTGCCCCACCAGCATAGTGCCAGGCTTTGGTGACCAGTAAAAGCATTTGTACCTCACTAACTGCTGTGTGAGCAGGTGGTTGCACCTTGATCTCCCCTGTGACCTCTACAAACCATCTGCTGAACCCCTCTGCCACCACGTCCTGCCCTGAAGAGCTCTGCTCCCACAGGTGCCAGCACACACATCCATTATGGGATCCTGGGGTCCTTTCCAGGAATAACTCTGATGTGCTGCAGACTTCAGATGGGGGTAAATCACTTGCCTAGTATGAAGGATGCCTTCCTTGGTGACATTTTTCACACTGTTTTTAAGGAGCATATTGCCCAGCTGGAAATGAGAATCCATCAGGCAATAGCATATATCGTAGGTCCTGGTCAGTAAGTGGAAAGAATTGGGGTTTATGGCTCAATAAATCATAGAACTTTCAATTAGATGAGTAGCTTAATTACTCCGCTGGATTTCGCATCCTACCTCTTTTGTAAGATCGTATTCTTTTAATGGCAACACAGCCGTTACCAAGGGCCTGACAAATTGCACTTCATTCTTTCCTATTCAGCATCTGACTGGAGCAGGTAGGGCATTACAGCTTAAATTCATTAAATTACTCTTAACATACAACTTCCCTTGACTTTCTGTAGATTATTCAAAATAAATGGCATCCCATGAACACCCACTCCACTGGGCAGAATTGACTTCGCTTCTGTGACTCTCTCTAAACAGAAAAACACACTGAGTAAAAACAGGGGAGATCAGCACACATTTACTAATAGGCATCAGTGTGTTTGTTTCACAGCTTCTGACACTTGGAGCCCTGGCCATAGCAGCCACCAGAGCCACCCTGGCTGGCCCATATGCATGCCTGACATAAGCCTCCTCCAAAGCCTCTCGGGGCAGGCAGACAGGACTGTAGGTGCCACATCAAAGGGAAGGCTGTGAGATTATCCAGCTTCACCCACACTGTCACCCGAAGCCTGTCTGCTTGCAAGGAGTTCAGGGTAATTCCAGACCCAGTGTCATCACATCAGAGTGATAAATGACATCACCCAAAATACAGCACTGGGACATGGTGAGAAACAGCCAGTTTCTCAAAAACATCCGAATATCGGATTCAGCTGTTAGAGCGTGGCCGAGTCCCTGTCGATCACCCAGCACAGATGGCACGTGAGCGGCGCTGGGAGCTGGCAGGACAGATGTCAACACACCGATGCCAGTCTCTCCTCCCTAGGCTGGGCAAGGCTGAAGGCATTTGGATTGCAAGGAACCTCTCCAATTTCACTTGTCACACACCTCGATGCCTGAAAACTACATCTGCAGTCATGGCTCCAAGGAGCAGCAGCACACACGGGCATGCACAGCCCCAGCAGCCCTCAAAACACTGCTGATGCCTTCAGGTGAAGGGGGGTTTGCCAATATACAAAAGTAGTCACAGCCACATAAATATTGCTGCAGCCCTGGAGATAAACAAACATGGCTTTCCACACAAAATAGACCAGACACTCCCTGCCCCGTGGTAGCAGGACCCACCAGCAATCCCAAAGACAGACTGTCATCAGTTTTCCAGAAGGATCTGCTGGCAGCCGTCTGGCTGAGCTCTGTGGAGCTGTTAAGCTTTAGTGGGAGAAATCTCTCAACTGCTGCAGCCTAAAGAGGGCTGTGGAGCATGCCTTGGGCATAYGGAGGAGCCCTGCCAGCAAACACTGCCCATCCTGCTGCCCCTGCCCACAGACCCCATTCCAGAGTACTCCCCACTCATGTCTGCCCTGTTACAGCATGAGTCAATTCAATCACTGCTCCATGCCAGGGACCATCATGGGCAGACACGGCCACAAGGCCCCACTTGACTTAACACGTGCTGCTCAGGAGTGCCAGAAAACACAGAGCTCCCAGAGCTGGGCACATGGCAAAGCCAACAGGGAGGGAAATGTCCCGCAAAGCAGCAGGAGGTGCTTCCACCAGCACCATGTAGCAACAAAGAGTACCCACACCCAGGCAACAGCAAGAAGCAGTGAGCAGGAGGGATTCAATCCAGCCTGGTGACACTGGCAGACAGGTGCCCAGTAGAGCCACCTGACACACCTGAACACCTTGACCTGTACTTGGGACTCATCCCTCCACAGCATCAGCCAAGAGCAGCAGCCCAGGATGACCTGTGGGGTGGCCAGCCTCAGGGAAGCTTCAGCAGTTCGTGTGAAATGCACCTGTATCTCATCCTCACTTCTGAAAACCCGGGTTTTAGTTGAAAGCCACCACTTCCCATACACAGAACAGAGTATCCTATCCATGCAGAGCAACTCCCCATCTCTCCTCACTTTCTTCCTATTGCACCTCAAGAGTCATAGATCCTTCACACTCATAAAAGATAATCACCCTTCATGGATGAAGGAGCCTCTATTTATACCACTGCAGCAGGATGAATAGGCTGTGCAATTAAAGCAGGAGCTGCAGCAGAAGGGCTGAGTACGATTCCTATTGAAGGGAAAAATCCAGTATTTAGGTATTTTTACCCCTGGGTTAGAAGCCCAAGAGTCAAAGATTTAATCCCAAGGCTCAGTCATGCCATTTCCCAAGATCAGCACTGCTCCACGTCCTGCAAACCCGTGTGCACATCCCTGTGCCGGTGTCGTGCCATGGGGCACAGCCGGCAGCCGTAGGCACATCCCTGTGGGCTCCCCCGCCTCAGAGCTCTCCAGGACTACAGGGGTGGCCACTGGCCGTGCCTGGCCGGGGTCTCCCAGGAGCCCTGGGTCTCCAGGGACCCTCTGACTCAGCGGCTCCGCGGGAGGCACTATTTACCTTGTTAATTTCGGCGGGAGGCGTTTTAATTGCTTTAAATTACTGCTGGAAAAACTGGAGTGGTCAACAATCAATCAGGCTGATTTACCACCCCGTGCCCACCCGCCGCGAGCCGGCAATCAGCTGCCGCCACGAGATCTATTATTGATGAACTTTGCGGCACTGCTAATTAGCCGTGAGCGCAGATCCCCGGCACCGCTGCGCGTCGGTCACCGCAGCCCGGGACAGGGCACCCGCACGGCACAGGCAGCGCGGGGGCACGGCGAGGGCTGCCCAGCCAGGCCAGCCTCCCGTCCCCTCCGGGCATCCCCCAGGTGGCGAGGCACGGGCCAGTGCAGGGGTGAAGGGGGTGAGGAAGGCTGCACCTTCCCCAAAATGCAGGGGACAACCGCGGGGGGAAGTTAAGGTGCCCGGGGAGCAAAGCCACCCTGTATTCCAACAAAAGCAGTGAGTGAGGGAAGAGGAGGGCATTGCAATTCTGCGCAGGAATCTATAGTTCGCATCCCTGCCAAGAGCACCTCCACGGCGACGGGCGTGCGCGTGCCAGTCATCCATCAGCCCACTGATCTCATCCTTGATTTTCAT
The DNA here is from genome assembly GCA_018881555.1 of Amblyornis subalaris. NCBI lineage: Eukaryota > Metazoa > Chordata > Aves > Passeriformes > Ptilonorhynchidae > Amblyornis > Amblyornis subalaris. The sequence goes on from JACAXG010000023.1 coordinate 8,622,453, forward strand.
GGACAACTTTGATTTTTCATCATAAATTCTCCTTGTTCCTCACTGGAGACTGACAGGGGGTTTAAGTACAGAATGAAATGGAGAATATTAAAGTGGCTGCTATTCTTTTGTGCCTGTCAGCTGATTGACTTTAAATGCTGTCCTTTTTAGTGAGAATACCACAACACTTTGGGACCCTCAGTCAAGGCCCTCAAGGATATTGATTAAATGCAGCTTCCCCTGGAAGACCCTTCCTTTTCTTTAAGTTCYCCTCATTTTAAAGAGGGGCAATGGAGGTCATTGGCCATACAGGGTCACTGCGAGGATTGAGTGGGAGCATAGCAGCCCCGGAGCAGCCCCCAGATGCCCCCAGCCCAGGCCAGCTCCTCCTGCACACTGCTGCTGGGTGGCCCCAGTGCTGGTGACACTGGATGGCTGCAGTCCCAGCTCTCCTCACAGGACCAGTCCTGACAGGAGTTCCGTGCCATGCTCCCAGGAGCCTGAGGAGCACAGCCAGCCCTCAGAGCGCCCAGGCACAGGGAACCCACAAGCTACCAGGATGAAGCCTCCCCATTCTTGCTTCCAGGGGCATCAGCTCCCCTTCCACACCAGGGAGAAAGCTGCTTTATCATCCTCTCCTTGGTATAATCCCATCAAAGCACTCCTGGCCGATGGCCCCTTGCCCGGGGTGCCTCTACAGCAGGCACCCACATAGCGCCGGTGCCAGCACCTCTCCCTGGCAAGCCCAGCCACAATCTTTTATCTGCAGACAAAACGCAGCAGTGCCCTGCAGCTCCTCCACTAACAGGTGATTAAACGTGCATAAAGATTTACTCATTTCCCCTTCCCGGTGTCAGTAAGCAACACGAAAAAATAAATATTCCAAGCACTCAAATATTAAGGCTCCAGATTCACAGTGGGAATTCACTTCGAGCTATGGAGGTTTCCAACCTCTGCTGGAGGGAAATTTTCATCCAGCTGCAGGAGGGGACCATTCCCCAGTTCCACTTCACAGCCACTAACTCCGTGCTGCTGCAGCAACTTCATGTGTTTTTCTCAGCAAAGGTGCTGAGCCCCCCAGCTGCCAACAAGGCAGAGCTGGGCACGGAGGGGAAAGTCCTCAGCATGGGTCTGGCTGATGCTCCCCTGGCCCACACAACCCCCACGCACCCCAAGGCCACCTGCACAGCAGCCACCACGGTCTATCAGGGCACCAGCACCAGCGACCAAGCACGCTGCTCCTTCCTGCGACGGGGCTGGACGGGGAGAGGTGGGAGGTCTCTGGTCTGGGGACATGGGCCAAGAGGTTCCAGCCACAGCCCCCAGCAGGGATACCCCTGGAAGCATGCCGGGGTGGCCGACGTTGCAGGCGGGCTGTTCGGGGCGCCCTCACGATGTTCAGCTTGCACGGCATTCCTGACCTGCCTCCGGCACCGCTTATCTCTGCTCCGCATCGCTCTAGGATGGAAACAGCCCCAGCCCCAGGGGAAGTTTGCTCACACTGCGTTTCAGGAACACCTGAAAGATCCGTTGTTTATCCAAAGCTGTGCAAACTGTAGGCCTGGAAACCGGGCTGAAACCCTTAAGCAACCCCCCTTCTGAGCCAGAAACAGCCCAGCAGCAGCTTGCCTGGGTTGGCTCAGAGCAAGGAGGGTGTAAAAACTGGAACAGAACCAAAAGCAGGTCCATATCCTGAGCATCTCTGTGCCTCTAAGGAAGCTCAGCCTTCTGGGTGACACTGAGGTGACACCTCTGTGCTGCCAGTACACACAGCTGCACAGCCAGGAGACTCCTGGGGGCTGGAAAGGGAATCCCACGTTGAATAGCACCTCTAGCACATGCCCAGGTCTACCTGCCTGTGCAGAAATGCCCTCTCACCACCTCCATCCAAGGAGAACAAGCTGCAGGAATCCCGGGTCTGAGCTCTATGTAAATCCCTGCATCCTCTGGCCTCACCACATCAGCTCCTCCAAACACAGAACATGGCACAGCCATGGCACTTGGTCTGAGTCACTTGCCAGGAGGAAGATGCCACCACCCTCTCCTCACTGCCACTAGTTTTCTTCCAGACAAGGAAAAATGCTGGTTTGCTCTCAGACACGCCAAGGTAACCCGGAGACAGAGCACCTCTGCTTCCCAGGTCTCCTTGGCCAGGTGAGCCACTCCAGCCAGAGGGGCAGGACAAAAATACCCCCCCAAGCCAAAGCACCCCCTGCACTCCCACAGCACAGGGCAGGGCACTGGGCACACAGAGCCCCCAGTGCATCCCCTCATGGTGGGGGAATCCTCCTGCTCCAGCCCAGGCAGGGAGACCAGCAACCTCCTGCAGCCAGGAACCATGCTGCACCCAAATCTGACCCAGCAGCTCACCTCAAGCCACCCCCAGGACCACTGACACCAGAAACAATAGCCCCAGGTCCCAGCAGTTTATCGCCACCACTGCATTAAGTCCCATGGAAGTCACATTTTGATTTGTTTATTGGTTTTTAAATGTTCAAATCAGAACAAACTCACTTCTTACCTACTTCCTTCTGATCACAGCTACCCACCCCCAGCACGTCCAGTTCCCTAGGATTCACCTTTTCCCGGCTCCTGCTTCAAAAACGGCCCCCCCTCCTCAAAGCAGCACTCCACCACTGAGCACATCAGGGCTCCTGCTCCAGTCCGGACCCATCGGTTCCAGGGCACAGCTGCTGCCAATTACCATTACTTAACTGGCACATTAAGCACAGAGTAAGGAATTAGGAGTTTCGGTCTGCTCTCTACTTAACAATAACAAAGTCACTTGACCTTTTTTCAGCCACCACAATGGCTGTGTAAGTGACTGCTTGACAAATGGGCTTTGTAATGGTCTCTGCTCTTTCTCATGTGGCTGGTGGAACAGTTAATATCTTGAGTCACAGCATTAAGAGGAGTGCTCGTGATTAATTTAAGATGTCAATTAATCACCCCAAATGGACTGGTTTGTCATCACTTCCTAATGGGAAGATGTTGATTTGTCCGGCAGAATTTGTAACAGGAAGGGAGGCTGAAGGCCCCGCTCAGCGCAGCAGGAGCTCTGTGACCAGCACTAGTGAGAGGAAGGAGGAAAGGAAACAACCACTTCCACATAGAAGGGTTCCACTGTGTTCCCGTTTTGAAAATCACACTGCCCTGGGAAGAGCCCGCGTGTATTTTTTCCAAAGTGCCAGCCCTGATGATGGCTGTAGACACCTCCTTCCAGCAATCCGAGGTGCGTCGACCACAGTGCAGGGCGTTGGGGGCAGTGCCGGGTCCAGTCTTTAGGAAACCCACACGTTCTTTCTCTCTAGCACAGACAGCAAGGACTGGAAAATTCTCTGATTTTAGCTGGACAAAGGAGACATTGACAATTTCAAATCTGTCCTTGGTTTCCTTTTATAGAAACAAGACATGTGCAGCGATGATTCAGAAATGTAGCTCCAGAGATTGCCAGTGCTGCTTCACACCAGCTCCTCCGAGCTAAGCAGCCGTCTTTGGCAGAGCCTCCGTGCTCAGAGTCACCTGCCCCATCTGTGGGTCGGGAGCTGCGCTGGGATCCCGCTCTCACTGCTCCGTCCGTGGGGTCCCTGGACCAGGAGCCATGCTGGGTCCTGGTTCTGTGCTCTGTCCGTGGACCAGGAGCTGCGCTGGGTCCTGGCCCTCGCACCCCGTTTCTGGAGGCCAGCAGAAGCCCATTGGTCAGCAGGAGTGCTGCACTGCACTGCATGGATGGTCAGAACAGATCAGTGGTCTGACACGTGTTGCAGTGATTCTGGACAGGTTCTGCCGAGCCCTGCATTTTGCTCCATTTCTAAAAAATATGCTGTTTACTATATAGCACTGATTGCTCAGCCCAGGGCCACCACAGCCAGCACACACTGCCTTTAGGAAGTCCATCTTAAGTTTAGATTGTATAAGAACATCCTCCACTGGGAAATGTAAATGTCCAAAATAGCCCCTCATCGGCCCTCATGCTGGGAACAAGCCTCAAGGTTCCCCATGCTCCAGAGAAGATGAGCAGGCTTTGTCTGAACAAAATCATGCACAAGAGTGTGACAGCTGCGGTGAAAAGGAACTGAACCTCTCTGGATCAAAGTGGAGAAGTTTGTACTCAAAGCAGGGGCCAAACACTGCAGTTCCCTCTTTCTGCAGGAGGAACTGGACCCAAGGAGCTTCCGGCCCACAGCGCGGGTTTGCAGGCACCTCCTGCTCCTGTACTGGCTGCTCGCCTGGCACCTCTGGCATGCTGCGAGGTGTGAGTTACAGCCTGGGTTTCCACAGTGTGGGGTTGAACGGGCCGAGCACACTGGGACAGCACCAGCACCTGCACCCCACCGTGCCCCCGGCCCCACTGGCACCAGCCTTTGACCTTTACTAAGGCCACAGGCAGGAGCCCTGTCACCAAGGCAAAGAAAACCCAGGGCTGTTGTGCATCACCATCATTTAGGTATTTGTGAAACAGCTAAACAACAGTGCCAGCTTCTTGTAGCTATAAAAATATTTCAGACTTTTCAACAGTTCTGCTCCATGAGCCCACTAGTGCCCAGGCTTTGCAGCCACTGAGGCTGCCTAAGCCCAAGCTGCCAGGAAGCCATCCTCCATTCCAGTCACAGTGGGCACCAACACACGGGAGACGGCGAACGCCTGCAAACACCCTGTCTGACTCCAAGGGGCTGTTTCCTTGGCTGCACTTTTCCAGGATGTTTCTGGGTCACTTGCTTCCGTATGAGGCATTACCTGGACTCGTGTGAGCTGTGTCACCCCTCATCAGTCTCACACTGTGGCAATAAATAGAGTCCAAGTGGAGACAGTATTTTTTCAACCCTGAAGCCTGTGAAAGAAAGGGCTGCAGGAGTTGGAGATGGAGCATCACCTGCCTCAGGCTCCCATGCAGATCCCAGCAACACATCACATTCCAGGCTGTAATTCACAAGGCATATTAATCATGTAACAGAGAAGTCACTTTGGATGTTGGAAAATGAAAGCAAGGATGAAAAAATAAATGGGAATTGGGGTGCAATGAGCCAGGTTTCCCCACACACAGGCAGGTTCCTCCCCAGGAGCAGAGCCTGGCTTCCTGCATGCCCTGGGGCCCACAACCCCGCTCTCCGTCACACCCCGTGAACCGTGCTCCTCTGCCCAGCACTGCGGGAAAGATGCACTCTTCTCCTACAAGTTCCCATGAAATCACAAAAATGTTGGGGGTCTGGGGGGAGGAAGCACTGCCTTTCCATCCGTTCTCTGCCTCCCATGGAAGAGGCTTGAAAACAACTGTCCTTGTGTCTATGTGTGCCTCATGCACGGCAGGTGCAGGACAAGTCCTGCTCACCAGGTTGCAGTAGGACCACGCTGCATTAGGGACCCCGTGGTGAAGGTTAGGAACCTCTTTCTAATGGGGTGACCCCAAGGAAGTCAGATGAACTCCCTGCACACATGAGATGAGCCCAGATTGGGCAGGAGCAGGCACAGCATGGCACGAGCCTGCATTCACTGGGATTTCTCCAACCTCACTGGGCTTTCACCAGCCAAAGCTCCACAATAAAAATGTCAAATCTGGAATTTTAACCCATAACAAACCCATGAAATCCAAGACGCATTTCCATGAAGGCATCCAGCCCCCTTCCTAAACATCCCTGGGCACAGACAGTGGGATGCCGGTGCCTTGGTGGCAGCACCAGAACCTCCAGTGGATTCACAGGCTTGGAACAACTGGTGCCAGTGGGCAAATTGGTTTTACTGGACAGTCGGGTCCCAGGGAGGAAGGTATAGGTGACACAGCCCTTCCCACCACTCAGGAGACTTCCCAAGGGTCTTCTCCAGCCATCACAAGCACGCACTCACATACGCAGTTTGTCTTGGGTGTGGGACAGAGCTCATCTTGGGCAGCAGCAGCAGAGCCCATGTGTGCCCGCCTCACTCATTGCAGAGCCTTTGTGTTTATCAGCTCCCTAAGACAGACACCGGAGCTGCTGCATGTCGCCTCCAGCAAAGTCCCGGGGAGCASGGAGAGAGCGGCCCTGGGAGGAGGCAGCTCTGCTGCTCTGATCTAACCGGGACTGACACAACGGCTGGGGGCCAGCAGCACCCACCCCCTTCTCCTGTGATCCTGGACTTTTCATCCACAGCGCTGCAATAGGAAAGTCACAGCCTGAGCGGTCTCACAGTGGGCGGCCGGGCCGTGGGCTGGAGAAGGTTCTTTTGTCACAGATCTCTCAGCACAGAGCAGGGGATGATTTCCTGATAATTTCCTGATTCCAGTTGGGGATCAATTGGCCACTTGCTCCCGTTTGTTTCCCCCAGGACTGGGGCCTCCAGCTCTGCATGCAAAGCAGGCGCTCCCTATTTCCAAATGCAAATGCCTCTGTGAAAGGCCTTGCTTTGAAACCAGCATTATTCCCTGGGGTCCCGACCCTCCCGCCACGTCCCTCACCCCGGCCTCTAGCCCAGCCTCTGCCTCTGCCTTCCCAGAGTAACAAAGGTTACGGGAAATAAAAGCAGAGAGATTACCATCTGGGAATCATCAGGCAGAGCCCAGAGGGATGGAGCAGGCTGCAGGGCCCGGGCTGACCCCACGGCCCATAACTGGTGTGTGCCTTGGCCCCCCAAACCCCGACAGCCTGCCAAGGGCTGCAGTGAGCTGGCCCCAGCAGCACTGCAGCAACACCGTGTGAGGGGCACCAAACCAAGCTGAGCCGAACTGAGCAACAGCCTGCACCCCACTGAACGGGGCTGGAGGGAAGAGTGGCTGCCACGTGCCTCCTCGCACCCCGGCACAGCAGTTCTGCGCCCCCAGAGCCAGGCACAGGCAGCCTGGGATGGCAGCCTACAGCGATGGCTACAGCAGGGCCAGAAAGTGCCCGGCAGCTCCATCTCACTCTGTCCTCATCCTGTGACCCGTTGCCAGTGTGCCTGTGGAGCAGGCAGCTGGATGAGCCACACACCTTTGCTGGCCCCAATGCTGGGGGTCCCTAGGGCACAGTGGGAACAGGGATGGAGATGGAGACATCCCACAGTTCCACACTTCCTGTGTCCCCTCATGGGCGGCTGTGCCCATGAATGGAGCGGCTGCTCCTCCCTGTCATCAATCTCCTGCTCTGTCCACTTTGGAGCCTGGAAATAACCCTCCCTTGTAAATCTCTGCCACAACACCACTCTGTTTTGGTGGCAGAGGGCCCCACATTCCTGAGTTTCAGACTGCAGCCACGTCTTCAGGAGCGGAGCCACAAGAGCTTTCTGATGGTTAATTGCTGGCACACTCTCACTGAAAACATGAAACACCCCCTGACAAGCCGTGTGATTTATTACTGCCCACTGCAAAACGGAACAAAATCAATTGGCTATTACCTCACTTAGCGAAGGCTTGTCACCGCTTGGGAGCAGGGTGTTAAAAATAAAAGCCAGGCACAGCCCCGGCTGCAATTCCCCCGCTGGGGCTGCTCCACCTGCTTTGCCACAGATAACACCAGGGCCGTGCTGGGGCCAGCCTCTGTGTGCCCCGATCGCTGCCACACTGGTGCAGTACTGGCTCATTCCTGCTTTGCTGTTATTAATCACTCCAATGCCATTGTGAGCGCCAGCATAGCAAATTTTACAAGACATGTAGAGCAATGACAGAATATTTATGACAGAAACATATCCTTTAATTAATCAAATTCAGGCGACCCTTCCTGCCCCAGCAAAGCGGACCCTCCATGCCCGGGAAGCCACCCCGCGCCGGTCGTGGCACTGGCAGCGGAGGGCTACCTTCACAGGCAGGTGGAACGCGCCAGGGAAAGGGACCGTCCGTCCACCCGTGTCTCGTGTGACAGCCTTGGCTTTCCTTGGCTGCGAGCGCGTCTCTGAGCAGACACCCTCGGCGTGCCCAGCACAGGCTGCTGAACACCCACGCTGTGGCAATGCTGATGCAGCTGCCTCTGCTCGCATTTCCAAACACACAGGGAAACCCACATATTACCCTAGAAAAGTGACCAGAGAACCGCTCGAGCAGAAATCCAGCTTTATTTCCCCATTGCCAGGCCTTTTCCTTGGTAGGAAAAAGGAGCAAGCCATAAACTCGCCACTGCAGAGGGAGTCGAGGTCTGGGAGCACTTGCCCTGTCAACAGTGGGACAGCTCATGAGCCAGGGCCAGGGCAGCTGCCACTCACTGGGACACTGCAATCAGTGCCAGTGACACGGCGCCGTGCCTGGCAGTCCCGGGGTCATCACTGTGACCGATGAGAGGCAGAGCCCTGAGGGCAGGCAGGGACTCCACTCCCAGGTATTTCCGTGATCGATGCAGGGTCAGTGTCGGGCACTGTGTCCTGGTGTATGTGGCACAGCCCATGGGCGCTACCCACAGCTCAGGAGCTGGCAGAAGTGGCTGAAGTACATTTGCAGGCTATTTCAGAAACTGAACAGTCCCTCTCTTTGCATTTCATCGCCTTTGTTTCATATCCAAATCACTTACAGGCTCCTTCAGTCATAGCAAGGAGATGCTCCTCCCATGAAGCTCCAAACTGTGCACAGCATAAAGAGGCTGCATTATTTATAGACTCTGGATGAATATTTCACATGAGGTCCGGCCCATTCCCAGCATTCCCTCCATTCACAGATCATTAAGTAGCACTTGCTGACATATAAGGCAATGCAAGTGAGTGGGGAACTTTGAATATTGCCACCCAGCCCCACAGTAAATGATATTCAGGATGTAATTGTCTGAAGAAGGGGGACAGTTTTGCCCTCCCAAATAAATCTCAGCTCAAAGCATCCATGCAAGCGCCCAGCACTAATGCAGGGGGGACACGCGGGACCCGCAAAGCCTGGGCACCACCAAGGGGACACAAAGGCTCCCCAGGGTCCGTTAGCACCATTGCTGAGATCAAAAGGGGCTTCCTCCCTACTGAGCTCATGGCTGCAAGGTGATGAGCCTTGGGGGACAAAATCCCTCTAAGACCTCGGGAGCAGCACAGCACAGTCTGCCCTGAAGAGCGGTAAGGGCAAAAGCAGACCCCAAGGGGTCTAACTTGGAGCGTGGCAGGTACAAGAAGGGGTCTCCAATGTGAACAGCACAAGCAGATGTCCGTGTCCAGGTGCCACAGAACACTTTTCATGGCTGCCAAGGGTTCTGTGCCCTGTGACCATCCTAGCTGGGGTGCTTGGAGCAGGCAGTGGCTGTGCTGCTGGACCCCAGACCCCACTCCAGGCAGGCAGACACTGTCTCTGCTAAGGGCTCATGGCCACCACATTCCTGCCTATGGCTGGAGTAAACCTGGGGGTGTGTCTGCCCCCACCTCGGGCCACTCAGAGCAGCCGAGCAGAGACAATGGCAGGACGTGACTGTGGGGACATCTGTGCCTGATCCAGGAAACATTTTGGCATCTAAATAGAAGTAGTAGGTTGTTTAAAAGGAAAAAAAGAGATGCAAGAAGATCTGGGATACATTTGCAGACTGCAGCAGAGCATTTCAGAAGAGGACAAGGCTGAGATTTCAGTTCCCAGGAAGCCTGACACCCTGCTCCATGGACTGTGACCCTGCTGGGAGCCGGTCACCAATGGGCAGGTCATGCCACCTCCCCAAGAGCTCATCCCTTTGCCCAGGGACCGCCCGGAGGCAGAGTGGGGCTTGCTCCCCTCTCAGTCCCCAGCTGCTGTGCCCACGCCACAGGCCTGTGCCCTTCAGCAGTACAACAGTCCTGTGTGCTCCCTCCAGTGCAGAGGGTGGCCAAGAGGAGACACGGGGAGGCTGAGGTCCACAGAAGAGCACCTGCATCCCATCCCAAGGGCAGGTGCCACTGCCAGTGTGGCTCGGCCATGTGGGCCTCCTGGGGCACAGCAGCCTCCTGCTGCCCCTCACTGGGCCAGTCTGGGGACCAAACATTCCCCACAGCTCTGTACCCCACTCTCGCCCAGGTTTTCTCTGCTGAGGCCAATGCTGCTGGTCAGAGTGACTGTCCAGGTGGTGCCACCAGCCGGGCGCTTGTCCCCAGGAGCACAAGGTCTTGCTGGCGCACAAGGGCTGCAGCAGCACCTGCTCTGGGAGAGCTGCGGCTTGTCCGGTTCCAGCCCCAGGCCAGCGGCGCAGCAGCACTTCCATTTCAGTCCATGGCGTGGTGTGCTGCGGCGGCGGGAACCACGGGGACAGTGGAAAATGGGGCTCTGAGCTCATGCATCTTATTTTAGCTCCCCATCCTCTCTGGAAGCTATCTCAGGCATGTTTTGGGAATACAGCAGGTATTTTTATGAGTGGGATTTGCAAGGGTATTTTCATCTTAGACTTGGAGACAACTGGGCCTGCTGCCAGGTTTAGGAAGCACAGGGGCAAGAAACATAAAACTAGTGAGAGGTAGGCTTCCCACTGGGGCTTATATTTAGCTGAGGGGAGCAGGAACACTCGAAAATGTCCTGCTGGTGCTCCTTGTGCCAGACCAAACCTCAGCCAGTTCACTGAGGCCAACCTTGACCCAGTCCGGGAAAGGCAAGAGGAATGTGTCCCAGCCGATGCCACTGGTCCGGCCCGGCCCACCTGGCACTGCCGAGACCCCGGCTGCCCTTCGGATCAGCTGTCACCAGCACAGCAGCGGGTGCGGAGCGCGCCGGACGTGACCCGCGCTGGGGGAGCTGCCACTGAGCAGCGCCTGCAGACGAGGACAAAGAGGGCTGGGGGCACAGCGTTGGCCGGGGGCTGCTCTGTGCCCAGGGCAGCCGAGCCGAGCTGCCCAGGCAGGACGAGCAGTGCAGGGGCAGCGCCACGCCTGCCCCAGCCCAGGGGGCAGTGACCAGGCAGCGCCAGAGCACAGCCCCAGGACACCCACAACGGGCGGGGTCCACCGGCCAGCGCAGGGTCCCCTGGGTGCCACGGGGCGCAGGACTGCTGCCTGGTGGGGGATGACAGCTGACAGCTGAGCTGGAGGGGCCGAGGAAAACCACGACCTTGCAGTGATACGGGCCGGGCCGTGCCATGCCGTGGCCGGGAACATGAGCCGAGCAGCTGCGTGGTGCTTGGCCAGGGGCCGAGGTGCACGGGCTGCTGGTAGCCAGCACCAGAGCAGCTCTGAGCCCCTTCAAAGACCCTCCCTAGCAAGCACGGCCAGCTCACTCCAGAAACAAAATGCCTTCCCAGGGAAAAAAAATGGGTAAAAAAAGACAGCTTCAACCAAGAAATAGCCACAGGCAGGTTTTGTTTTAAAAGCATTTTTATTTTCTTCATTTTGAATTGAATTTTTAAGTGATTTGTCTCACTGAAAATGGACACATTTTGAAATCCCATGTGTTCCCTCCTCTCTGCCCAGAGGGGGTTGGCTGCTGACCCGGCACAGCGAGGTGGGGGGCTGAGCCACAAGCTCCTCATTTTCTGTGGCAGCTTTGTACCTTTTCCAAAGCAGACATTCTTCAGAAAGGGGTAACCTCAAGCAAATATCCCCCTCCTCCTGTACCTGGGACTGGTTTTATTCCACCTGGCAGAGGGACAATAGCTGGAGGGAGCAGAATAAGAAAACAAGATTTCCTTATGACTTTCTTCTTTATAATCAAAGTGTAATGTCATGCCCACATCCAATGCAGCCCATCACCTCGTCCGGGTCTTAGGCCACCACTCACTGCTGTCCCTGTGTCTTCCCAAGAGTCTCCTGAACAACCAGCACAGGCAAGAGCCCTGATCAGACATGGCACAGGACCCCTTGAGCCCCAGCTCCATTGGCTCAGCTCAGAGCAGGACGCCCTGAGCCAGGCCTGCCCTGCTGCTCCAGCGCCACACGGCACAAGGGGACGCGGCCCTTCGAACAGGAGCACGCGATGTTCCACCATTTCGGGGCCGCGCTCCGCAGTGAAATGGTGTCAGCACAGCTGCACCACCAGTGCTGCCATCGCAGCCCCACTGATTACAGCGCCCTTGTCACGCCACTCCGTGAGCAGCAGAGCTAAATTAGAGCAACTAATTGCACGTCTCTTTGAAACAATCAGAATGACAAATCAGTGGTAATCTCTTCAGTTCTAGAGGGAAGCTATTGCAGCTCGTTCACAAGGATTAATCAGCTTTTCATCAGTGTTATTATACCAGTGCTGCCTCAGGAGAAGCCCTGAGGCCATGCTGGCTGGGCTCACACCACAGGGATACCAAGGCCGCTGGCGGAGCAGGCAGCGTGGCCAGGCTGCTCGCTCCCAGCCCTTGTCCATCGGCAGGGCTGCCAGATTCCACGCTCTGCTCCCAGGCTCTGCGGCCCTCGCTCAGGCTCTGCCCGGGGGGCTGCGCTGTGGGCAGCAGGAAGCCTGGAGGGAGGATGAAGTCTTGAGTGCATCCCCCTCAGTGACTCTCCAGTACACAAAACCATTTTAATGATCAGTGCCAGATCAGAGATCAGTTGAGAAGAAATAATGACAGGTCTCTCCCTTCTACATAATAAGCTGCAGGAGACACCCTGGTGGCCCTCTCTGAGTGCAGGGAAGACTTTCTCCATGCACCACCAGCACTACTCTGGGTCTGTCTGGGGCTGCTCCACAGAAATCCCACACACCCTGCTGAGCGGGAGCTGTCAGTGAGCAGAGCTGGTGCCTTTCAACTCTTTACCACCTGCACTCAGCAGAGAAACACTCAGCAGCATCCCTTCTTGGCTGATGCTCAACGTCCAGAGGACACAGGCTGCTAGGGATGAATGACCTAGGCTGGGTTCTCCCAGCCCTGCCACTGCTCCATGGCTCGACCGTGCCCAAACAAGCCACTTTCTGCTCCACAGAAGCTAAAATGGGAACAGACTCATCAACATCTACACTTCCACTGCACTTCATGGCAGGCCCAGAGCACTTTGCATCTGCCCACACTTTAAGACCAACGATGGCAGAGAGCTTTACTGAAAATGCCCAGACCTTGTGCTGCAACCAGTGGTGGTGCCCTTTGGCCAAGGCCTAGAAGGGAAGGATGCTTGAGAGAAGAGAAGCAATGTGTGCTTCTCTTGGACAGAACTGTCTACTTGCTTTTCATGGACTCATCTTCTCACTATCAGAGGCCTTTCCCTGGTTCATACAGGTCCTTCTGCCCCCTGCTTCCTACCAAGCAGGAACTAAGCACACAAGTGTGAGCACGGAGCATGTGAGGAGAGGAGAAGGCCACGGTGCTGCTGCAAGAGGCCCCAGAGACAAATTCTTGGTCTTTCATGCACTCAGACCGAGAGCCCTCAGAGCTCTGGACAAGAGGGCTAAAGCGCTACACATGGCTCTGTTGTGCCACAGAAAAATTCTGCGGCGGGCACGTGGCATTTCAGTCCCCTGCTTCAGTTTACAGGAGCACAGGTCATTCATTTCCTCCCCAGCACAGTCCTGCTCTCTCTGGCCAAGGGGCTGATGCTGGCCTGGGAGAAGCCTCTCCACCAGAGTGACCGTGGGGCACCTGCCCATGGGCAGGGGCTGGCAGAAGCTCATACCCAATGTACTGGCTGCTGGGCATGGCGCTCCCTTAGGAGCAGGTCAGCGCTGCTGCCACGGAGCCTGCCCAGGGCAGCAGCTCTGAGCGGGACACTGCCCAGCCCGGCAGCGGGAGATGGTTCTTGGCATCCAGGAGACAGTCGGCAGCAAGGCCAGTGTGGTGTGGTGTGGGGGCACCGTCCAAGCGGGAATCACCATCTGCAAGGGATGGAGAGAAGACAGGATTAGCAGAACTCAGCCACAGCCATGGAAGCCCAGCTCCCAGCAGCTCCTTCTGGCTCTAGACCCTATCCCTGCTCAGCCAGGAGAGAGACTGACGTTAAGTGGTCCTGAATCAGGGCCTGTGGCACCATCTTCCATGGGAAAAATATCAGACGGCAGCCCATTGCTGGGGCTGGGGAAGGGTGTTCACAACAACACAGCAGCACTCAGAGCAGCTGAGCACAGCTCTCCTGTCACCATCAATAGCTCTGTGCCAGCTCTGCCACATTACAGCACTTGGATCACACCATCAAAACTCAACAATGCACTTGAGTTACATAAAGATCCAACTCGTGGAGAAGAGGCTCTTGATGTTTCCCCACAGCAGGCTTTTAGGGTACGTTAGGAATGCCAAAACCATCGATGGAAACTGCATGGAAAGGTGAAGTCAGGCATCAGGGCCCTCCAAAACTGTTAAACTAAAACTGCTAAAAAACAGACAGGAAACATCCAAGGTCACACGCTACAACCAAAGAACCCTTCAGGTTGTTTATAGATGGCAAATGTGCACTATACAGCATGCATAACTTCAATTTCCCACTAGCATGTGTGTGGGCACACACCAAGTATAACATGTACATAAAATAATACAGAGAGATATATTTAAGTCCTCTTCATGCGCATGTAAAGCAAGCATCCAGGCAACAAACTTATGGTGAATTCAAAGCGCTGAACCAGGAGAGATCCCTAAAACCAGCAGAGCTCTCTTAACTCATTGTCCCTCACACCAGAACAAGTCCATGCCAATCCTTATTTTTCTTCCCTTCTGAATACCAAACTCACTCCTACCTGGATTTGCCTTGCTGCTGCTGGGGCTCTGATGCACATGGTTTACCCAGTGCATGTTAAAATGCCCACGAAGGACAGTGTGGTGAGGAAGCCAGGTTACAGTGCTGTACCTGCCCTGCTCTGCATGATTCTCTGCAGATCCCCATTCGCAGCTTCACCTGGACCAATGATGTCTCACTTAGAAACGTCTGAAAGTCAAAGCATTGCTCTCATTCACGGAGTTTCACGATGTATTTCATAACTGGGGCTCACAAACACAATCCTTTCCCCATGCACTGCCGTTGTTGCGCACAACAAAGGCGTTTGAGATCAAAGGAAAGGGTTAACCCCCATGCAGTCATCGCTTGGAGTCCTGGAGGTCTGAGTGCTGCCAACTCCTGAAAAATGGCCACCAGGCAGGCAAGCTGCTGAGAATCATCAGAATAAGATTGGAAGGTGTCCACATCAATCAATCACTTGTTGACAGATGACTGGAAGCCCCCACTGTGCCCGTGGACAGCTGACCAACTCTTGGCTTAACCTGGAGTCTAACATTAGTCTGTTTGCTTCATGTGGGTGGCTGCTGCGTTATGACCTTAATAGTCAATCAATCTTGCAACGAGCAGTCTGTCTGGCAGAAACATTCATTATCCATCCTATTCATGCATTGAAAAGCTTTATCTTCAAAAACTCTGCGTCACTTAGGGAGGAATAACAGAACCTAGAGCAAGAAAATAGGCCCAGCCCCAGTTCCTAGGGGGAATCCGGATGTTGGGGCCAAGCTCCCACAGCTGCTGCAGCCCCAGACCTGGGGGCACTCAGGGCAGGGCTTGGCCTCTCTTTTATTTCTGGTACCTATTCAGGCTGCTTTGAGGTTGCTGCTCTTGCACTAGCAACTGCTGGAATCAGTGCCAAGAGGAAGACAAGGGGGAGAGATATAAAAGGACAACAAACACACATCAATTAAACCTTGCAAGCTGTTAGTCACACTAGTTAATAAGTTCTTTCTATCTGTAAAGTGCTCTTAGTGACAAATCCTTTAACTGGCACTCAGAGCGTTATTATGGCTTTCAAGATGCCTCTGTCTTTCATGTGCAGCTTCTTGTACACATGTGAGTGCTCCCCGTTGCGCAGTCTGTTTACACTAGTTGTGAGAAGACATCATCAAAGCAAACTGAAAGCAACACTAAATGCTTAAGAAAAACAGAATTTATTCACTGCTGCCTGCTCTGAAATCGCCTTTCAGTTAAAAAACCTCTGCAAACTGCGGCAGCAGCAGGAAGAGCTGGGGAGCTGGGGTGGCACAGCAGCCTTTGGCCTCTCTGGACCAGCACCCATCTCCCAGCATCACGCAGGGACCTGAGCCCACTCCCACCAGCTAAGACCTGGCGGTCACAGCTGCAGTGATGAGACATTGCAGGAGTTGCCTGTCCCCTGCTGTGGCCAGGGGTGCCAAGCACGGCGGTCTGCGTACTGGAGCTGTGCCCCTGCAACAGGAGTTGGGAACTGGAGCAACGCCCTAAGGGCCCTCCTCCATCACTCATTCCAGCTGTCCCTGTGCCACTGGGCACCCAGAGGATGGTACAGGCTTTGTTTCAAAGAGCTGAAACCAGACAAAGCTTTGAGCAAGGTGAAGGAAGCAGAAGAGGGGGACCTCTCCTGCCTCGCTCACCGCCCGCAGCAGCCGGCACACAGTGAACACCTGTGGGTGCCCCACGGGGCAGGCTGCAGAAGCCCCTTCATTGCTGGCTGGTCCCTGTTCAGGAGAGGGGCAATGAGAAGGCGGCTCCAACAACACCTGCATTGCACAAAACCTGACCAGCATCCCAGGAGAGCAATATAGGACGTCCAACAGCACGTAAACACACCAGCACCAGGAAGGATGGGGACCTGACCCTGAGCGCCCTGTCCGGGGCCAGCAGCCACACAGACCACGCAGCACCATGGGACGCCCTTACAGAAACCATCTTCTCCTTACTCAAAGTCAAAGCAATTAGGGCCCTGCAATGTTAGATTAAAAAAGAGACAGTTAATCGGAAAGCTTCCATAATCCTTCACACTCAGGCTGCCAAAGCAGCCGCAATTCAGCAGGCCTTGTCCAGACTGATTGTATGTCCTGAAAAATGAACAGTAACTCTTGCACAGAAACAAGTTATGTTTCTGCAAACTCTCTTCCACACAAACTACGCTATTAATCACCTTAATAAACATTAATGTGTAATGGTCATTCATTAAATTCAGGAAAATACAGGGCCTCAAAGCAATTCTTTCATGGTTTCAGTACCTGGGGCACTCACCACACAGCACCTGTGCTCTCTGTGCACGGCATGTCCAGGGCCACTGGCTGCCCGACGCCACCCTGTTCACCCGGCACTCACTTGCACTCACTGCCAGAGCAGGCAGCAGGAGCAGCACTGCCATATCATCACCTTCTGGGTGTGCACAGAGAACAGCCCACTCTGCCAGCACAGCCGCCACAGCTCCCTGTGTGCTGACCAGCTCAGTGCCTTGCTTGGCCTGGCACCCATCCGCACAGCTCCTCCAGCAGCATGGCCCAGCACAGCGGGGGCTGTGCCACTGGGGAGTGGGATGGCAGCAGTGGTATTTGGGGGGGCCACCAGGCTATCAGTTGCAGGTGATAGTGTTAGATCTGCTGCCCCAGAAAGTCCCCTGTGCAACCTGGCCTCCTCCGGCTGGCTCAGGGCTTCATGGACGGTGTCAAGTGGCAACTTTCTGGATTCTGACCTTGTTGGAATTTGCTCCTGTGAGGGACACGCCAGTCCATAAAGTTCCCATTAGTGTAAAAGCAGATGTAAGCACTTTGCTGGCAGAGCTCAGCAGCAGGGAAGCCTGCAGTTGATCAGTTCTGCCTCACTGGTCACTGCAGTCAACAGGAATTACCGCAGAGGGTTCCTGTGCCCCTCTCCCAAAGCCCACCCCTCCAAAAAGGATGGTTTAAAGAAGMCAGCAAAGCTCAGGCACCACTCCAGAAAACACAGTCAATCCACGTGATGCGTGCTGACGGAAGCCGGCCCCAGCCGGGAATAGCCAGCAGGAGAGCAGTGTGGGTTTGTTTCTTGCACAGAACAAATCCAACCGCGGGCACTTGCTGCTGCTCCCGCCAGGAGCCAGGGACTCCGGGGCCTTTGTGCCACGTGACTCAGCGCAGGACCAAGGGACAGGCAGGTGGCAGCTGGGACTGGCCTTTGCCACCAGCTCCCACAAGGACATCCAGCACCCCCGGATCGTCATAGACAGGGAGCAGCACCTGCCCCTTCCCACACCACCAAGGGCACAAGGGGACTGCCAGACCCTGGAACACCACCCTGGGCCAGAGACCTGCGTGCAGCCCCCCAGACCCTGGCCACCATGTGGGGTCTGTGGGCCACAGTGCTCAGCCAAGGGAGGGGAAAAGGCAGCCGTAAAGGCTGTTGAGGCCGTGGTGTTTCATGTCGCCGGTGGAGCGGGACTGCCAGTCCTCCACCCCCCACACTCCCTCTCCATCGTGTTGCACTGAAAACCGGCACTAGCTGACCTGGTTTCAACCAGTTTTCCTTCATGATTAACACTCTCCAGGCCCATGCTCACTCTGTTATTCTCACCAAATTAAAGAACAGTCCTGGATCCTCGTTAGATTTGCTCACATTTGAGCAGTGTCATGTGGTCAGTAGCCCATGGCAATACACTAAATTAAAGGCCTAATGCAGAATCCACCTACGAGCCTGACAACTAATGAATCGAGGGCTTCAGGCCCCAGAGGAGCTGCGCTGGGATGGAGCCACTTCACGCCGAGCCAGAGCAGAAGTGCAGTCCCCAGGCTGTCATTCAGAAATAAAGAGTTGTTGAATTTTATTCACCACAGGACACAGAAACAAGATCATCTCTGTAACTAACGCTGGTTTGCCAGAGAGCCAGGCAGCAAGGAGCCCTCTCAGCACTGCTCCCCGGGGCACGGAGCTCCCCGTGCACCAGAGGTGCTGCAAATGACCTCCCACTTGGTTTCAATGGACTGGGTGTGAGTCTCTGTCAGGGATACGCTGACGCTCACCTCTGGTCAAAATTAACACCTCCGCCCATCCCTCCAAATCATGCTGGTACTCCAGAGTGCACAACATGGCCCCTTCCTGTGCCCTCAGCTCTTCCTCTGTGCCCCAAAGGGCTCAGGAGAGTGCAGCTGCCCATGCCAGAGCACCCAGTCTTCACAGTGAGTGCCGCTGCTCACGGGCATCAGCCAACACCGATCAGGCTACACATGAGAACTACAGAGACTGTGGCTCCCGCGCAGGGCTGTTTGCAGCCTCTCCCCAGCCCCGGCAGCAGCTGGGCGAGCGCTGGATGTGAGCTCTGGGGCCGGTGCCGCGGCCATCAATTTTGCTCTGAAGCATTTCACGTTGGAGCTGAAGCCTGGAAAGGTTCAGCCTGTTGCATCAGACAGCTCCAGCCCTGCAAAGGTCAGGGCTGTTTTAGTAAGGAGCTGTTTGCTGAAGCCTCCCCCTCCCCTAGATCCCTGCTCTTGGCCACAGGCTCATGCACCCATGCACACACCTCCCTCCCCATGCACACACACACACACACTCTGCTCCAGCCTTTGGAAATGGAGAAGCTCCACAACAGGACGCTGCTCCTCACAGTCAGCACATGTGTGCCATGAACTGCACATGTGTGCCAGACTGCACAGTGCTACGGAGGCACCATGAGCAGAGGGGATTGCAATGTGGGGGCTAGGGGCACTTGTTTAGTCCCTCTCCCAGTGAACAGCCAAGCAAGCACAGGAAAAAACCAGGGGTGACAGACACCTCTTGTTCCTGGCTGACCCTCTGGTCCCTTCTGCACACTGGCCTGGGCCTCTGTTGAGGCCCCTCAGCCAGACAGCCTTGGGACAGCAGCATCCCCAGAGCCCCGCTCAGCTGCAGTTCGTGTGCTGGGCTGCTCCTCCAAAAGTGGGACACCAGGGAGCAGCCACGGCTGGCCCCAGCCGTTTCCTAAGCACTGAGCAGTCGCTGATGTCCGAGGATGCACACATGGGCAGCTGTACTTCACGCTCCTCACTGGCAATGGCAGCTGTTTGTATGTCACACATGTGCACATAATGGGTCCAGGAAAACTTCGGGCCTAAACACTGCCAACACTCGGACAACATTGCTATTATACCAGTAAATAATTTGTTTCGTTGCTACTTAATTTGGAGTCCATACAGTGCCTGTGTTTAATTACATTCCCCAGTCGGTCGATCTTTCTCCCTACAAAAATCAGGGACTTTGCCTTTAGGATTCAGAGAGAATTAAGATTGCCCTCAGAGCAAGAGCCCTCTTACAGAAATGGACACAGTTAGGAGGATCATTATTAGATATAAACCACCTACCCAAAGAAAGGTCAGCAGCACACTTACCCTTCCCCATCTGTGAGCAGCCAATTATTCAGTTCATCAAACAAAACAAAGCACAAATATTCACACAAGTGTTTGTGCACACYTGTGTGTGTGATCAGGTGTGTCTGGCATAGCTGGAGGAAGCCCCATGACACGAGTTTGTGCAAAATCTGGCCGGGCAACTCAGTGCATTAGTGACTGACAAACCTTCTCCTCTGGTGGCAGCAAGAGAAGGGGCAGCTGCCCACTATGACACTCTCCAGGTACCAGGGAGGTGCTGGCTGCAGGCAGGGGCACTGCTGGGGGCAGAGATATGGGATGGAGCAGCGGCCGAATGTGGGGATATAAATAACAATATCCTGCACTGCCTCAGAGACAGCTGCGTGGGACCTCTTGCAATTGCTTGTAACTGGCAACCTTTACATATGCTTGCCTCGTGACATCTTTACGCACTCCATCTCCGGAGAGCTCCCGTGGCAGCTCGGCAGAGCTGCCTCCCCCCACCATGCTGGCACTCCTGCTGCCTCACCAAGGCCCCCCAACCAGGACACACAGCACCTGGGGGATCTTACCTCCTGCGTGCCCACCCCTCGTGCCCCTGCTACAGCTGGGAGCCCAGGCAAGCCCTCTGCCAGGGAGTGGTGTCCTCTGGCCAGATGTGCGCTGCCAGTGCCACCATGCACTGTGCGTTCCAGATGGTCACAGTCATGGACCTGAACCTCCCTCCTCATCTCCAAAGCAGAGGCAGACCCACAGCACAAGGACAAAGCAAGGTGTTCTCTGTTCAGGCTGGTCTGAAATGCCCCAGCACATCCCTAGGAGGAGCTGCCCCAGAAAGCACCACACTTCAGACAGAGGACACCCAAATCTCCGGCCTTTGGGGGACAGGAGAATGCTCCCAGTGACCCCTCAAAATACCGTAATGAGCAGCCAGCTGGGACTGGGAAGCGAGGACAGTGGCAAACATGGTGATGGCCACCCTCCAGCCAGGCACAGGGGATTGTCCCCCCCTCCTCTCTGTAGCTGGCATCAATCCATTCGTCCATCCATCCCTCCATCCCTCCATCCATCCATCCATCCATCCATCCCAGGCTGGCGGGGCAGGGAGGAGCACTTGAGGCTGAGATGTGTTTATTTAATGCCAGTGCACAGCCCACCCTCCCTGCGTTCGTCCATCTATACAGGGCACAACCACTTCTCTAAACCCATCTTTTCATCCCTAAAGTGAGAGCTGCATTTTAGGATTGTTTTTTTTTTCCTAGACAGACTTCAATCTCATTAATTTTAAGACACTTCAAGCTCTCTTTAGCAGTCCCTAACATAATTCTCCTAACTTAAGACACAAGATACAAGATAGAAGTAGCCAATCCCGTTTGTAATTGTATATATGACCAGCAATTCAAATTCACTTCCCTTGATTTAATGTCCTATTTGTATTCTATCAATAAATGGAGTTCTCAGGACCATACTTAAATGGAAGCAGCACTATGCTCTGATAGCCAAAGCCAGCGAAAAAAAATTGCATCACTAAACTAAAATGTCTTGTAGTATATGATTCCTTGACTTATTGTTCTCTCCTCTTCACCGCACTTGAATATTAACTATTGTATTAATAGCTCACTCTTAATTATCCATGAGTAATGTACTACAACCAGAAAATTAATGGAGGGAAGCACCACAAAAATGGAAAAGMATTCTCCCTATCCCAGATACATTTTCAAGCACACTGTGAGAGGAAGGAGATACACACACTGCCTTGAACACAGCCAGAGAGAGGCCAGTGCTCGGGAGGGTCCATTGCTGAACCCTGGTGATGGCTCCTTGCCCTGCTGGACCCTGCTTGCCATGGGAGGGAGGTTCTGAGCAGGGGTCCAATAATGGTCCCAGAGAGCTGGGGTGGTTTGGAGAGGGCCAGCAGAGCCAGCTGGGGACTCGGTTCTCCAGCCCAAGATGAAGGAGACGAGTCAGACCAGAGTGAGAAATTTCCAGTTGTTATGGAAGACTTTGCCACAAAACACATAATTCAGCTCCAGATTTCACTGCAGCAGGAATCTGAACTTGAAAAGACTGACAAAGGACAGGGTGTTTTTATGGATAACATGGATTCTCAGAGTTAAATGTTACAGCTGACAGAAGTGTGAAGATATGCAGCACCCCTCATTCATCACCACCTCTGCTCTCCAAAGGGCACCCGAGAGGGAGGACCTCTCATCTCTGCTGGGACATTTCCCCTCACCAGGACCCCATTGGAAAGTGCTGCTCACCATGATGCCATGACACAGTGTCTCTGCCCCCAGGCTGGGACCGGAGACAGTGCCAGCATGGCTCCTGCAAGGCGGCCAGGGGCTGCACAGGCAGGGCCACCGCATCCACCTCCACAGGTGCGATCCTGGGGCTGCTCCAGAAGACTGGAATGGTGAGGTGCCTAATTAAATATGTGCCTCCTAGTGCCGGAGCCCTGCAGCAGCCATGAATTATGCAGCGGCTCACTTACATGTCAGCAGGATCACAATATTGATGAGCTATCCTGTGTGTAATCTGATAAAAACCAAGATAAACTCAGCAAAAATTGAGTGTAATATGATCCTTTCCTTTCAATAAACCACTTCCAGCCCAGCACTGGGAACATCTCCCCAGGCTCCCTGCTCACCTCAGTAGAGCCCAACCCSGGCGCAGAGCAGCAGCCGTGCCGGCAGCATTCCCCTACACCTGCCAGGCAGCGCTGGAGCCCTGCGAAGGCCTACCTGGGGATATTTCCAGGCCATATGGAATTGGATGCTGGTGCTCTCCACAGTGCCAGTGCATTCCAAAAGGTCTGTGTTTTGGCATTTAGGTTAATGCTGGAGACAGGGAGGAAGAAGATGCCATGTCTCTCACTGACTCCCTCCTCTCTGTCTGAGCAAGTGGAGGATGACAGAGTGCAACTCCCACTCGGAAATGCTTTCCAGTGCTCTCGCAGACCCAGGTCCAAGTCCAGCTCCCATGACAAGCCAACTGCTTTATAAACCTGGGCCGGGTGCTTTCCAGACCCTGGGAACAGCCAGGGGTGCAGGCTCATGCCCTCAGCCAAAACACATCCTCTAAGAAACACCTCAAAGAGAGGGGAGATGCTTCTGGCCATGTCTGGTCACCGGACCCACASAGAAGGCTGAGGGCTGCGAGACAATGACAGAGGACACTGCTCCCTGCCCCAGCACTTCCCCAGTGCAGCAGACACTACCGCTGTTCCCCCTGAACTCAGTGAGACCTTCAGAGAGCCCCTGACGGGAACCAGTGCCCACCTGCACAGCTGCTCCCCAAGACAGACGGAGCCCAGCCCACTCCCCTTCCAGACAGAGCCAGAGGCAATGAGCAGCAAGCAAAGTGACTGCCGTCACCCTGGGGACACACACACTGGACCCTCCTCAGCAGCCTCACACACACTGGACCCTCCTCAGCAGCCTCACTCACACTGTCCCCAAGGCAATCACTTCATCGACAAGAAACAAGCAATGGATGAAGTATGGACATGAAGGTTACGCCAACTCCAGAGCCTGTCGGACACTGCCAGGGGCTGGGGACCCTGTGACAGCCCATAAACCCCACCACCAACCCCAGTGCTGGCAGGTCATTGCAGAAGAGGTGACCATCAGATGCTTTTTTGACCTCCTGCCTGAGGGATGTTCACTTCAGAGCACAAGAACAAACATTCAAAAGCAGAGCACTGCTGGTTTCCTTTTAAAAGGACAGGTCTGGATCCAGCCAGGTCCTCCTTGCCCCAAAGGCCACTCTCCCTCATGCCCAGGGGGTCTGCACTGGCCCAGCAGGTGCAGTTGTGGGGGAATTGGGCTGGCCCAGCACCCTGCAGAAGTCTCCAGCCCCACTGATAAGCCTACAGGGAGTGCCAGGAATGTTGCTGCCTGGAGACGCCTCATTTCACAGATGTGTCTGTGTCTGCGCAAGAGAGAAACTTTCACAGTTTTACTGCTTTTCAAATATTTTAATGCAAGCCATTTGGTGTCATATTTTTAAAAAATGGGTACCAGCACAAGCTACATGCACATTAGCAACTGTCTCTCTATTAGTGTAAATACAAGAAGCAGAAAAGCACAGTCTGACTCTTAATCCATATGGTTATTCCAAATAGATTGCATGGTCTTAAACTTTGGCTTATTAGACTGGATCTTACATATGGAAAGAATTAAAATGCTGGATTTACAGTGCAGGCTAATCAGAACATGTTTAAATTACAATGCCCCAGCAGCCCCAGAGGGTCACAGCCTCCCAGACACCTGGTGGAGAGGCTGGTCCTACTCACACAGCAAGAACCTCCCCAAAGCCCAGAGTTGCAAGGGCTGCACCGTGGCGTAGGGCAGGGCAGGATCCATCCTCCAGCACTCCGACAGAGCAGGCTGCAAGGAGGAAATACCTCATTTCCCACCAACTAGTCCATACAAGCAGAGACAATAGGGCCAAGTGTGCACTGCCGGCAGTGCTCCCGTGTCGCCGGAGTGCTGGCCAGCACGGGCTGCTCTGCCCTGACGCTTCCTATCTGAAAAAGCCATCAGCCCGCCTGCTCCTTCCCTTAGAATAAAAGGTCAGTTCAGGGCTTTTAGGGTGGTTTTTTGAAACAAAAGAATTATCTCAATTTCTGAAAAATACTTTGCCCCGAGATCACAAAAGCTGTTCAGAGCAATGTATGATATCATTGTTAACAAAGCCAGAACTCATGGGAAGGTGAATATATGTTACTTACTTCTGCTAATTCATTTCTGGACAAGGCCAGACTCATCTCGGGTGCTTCAACACTTGCATGTCTACCACCACAGATCTAAGCATACTCCCCCACCAGAGTCTCCTTGCAGCAGTCCAAGCCTCTCCCCTCTTATTCCACTGATGTTGTTTCCATGTCAGTCAGTTGCCTTTTTGTTCCTCTAAATACAGTTTTCTCCAAAGTTGCTGTATTTTTAGACTTGGAACCATGACAAAAGAATACACTGATTCACCCCCTTCCACGCCACTCTGCTCCCACCGGCTGACACCTCCCCTGGAGCTGACTCACCATGGGGATGGTGACCAGTATGAACCAGTATGAATCCAGCAAAGGAGGTGTTGTCTGGAGAACTGGAACCCAGCCACATCTCCAGCTGTCCTCGACTCTCTGCTGACCCCGATGACAAACCCCAAACCTGTCCCACAGCAGCCCCAGGACTGGTCCTGCATTGTGCCACACCACCCAAGCTTCACTCTGTGTGCCGGAGCCGATGCCATCCACAGCAGTCCAGCCCCCTCAGCTCCATCCCAGACTTGGTATCACTCATCAACAAAGCTCCCTTTCCTGGAGGGTCACCAGAGGCTGTGGAGAGCAGAGGGGGAGAGGGTTTCAAAAGCACAGCCAACCCCTAACAATTACATCACATGGCAAGTCAGTCGTTAGTCTCTTTAACTGCCAGAAAACATCAGCACCAGAGACCCAAGCAAATGCTTCGTGTCTCCTCGACTCTCCGGTGCCAGGACGTGTGCCATGTGCTGAAGGGCAGCCCATGGCCAGAGCAGCTGAGGAGCAGGATCACACCCCCAGCCCACCCCTGCTCCCTCCTGCTCCTCAGCCCTGGCACAGGCCATGGGCCACAGCCTGGGCTCACAGAAAGACACGTGCTGGGCTTCCAACGGACCTTTGCAAGCAGGAACAAAAGCCAGCCCCTCCATGGAGCTGCTAGGGGGCTCAGCAGCGGGAGCAGTGTCAGGCTGGCAGCACCCAGCACAGGGCAGCTTCCTGGGCAGGTCCTGAGAGTGCAGGTGAAACCCAGAATGGTTTCCCCACACAGTCCATACTGCCAGCTACACGAGAGTACCTCATCTGTGCTGAAACCATCATCAGATTCTGCTGTCRAAAGATGCAGAGGAACTTGGAAAGGCCACAGATGAATAACCCTGTTCAAACCATCCCCTCGGCACTGAGAACAGTTCTGTATAAACATACTGCACTAACTATGGCCTAACAGGGTCTTCCTCTCTCCAGCCTCTCATTACTGAGGACCAGGAAAAGAGAAGGAGCATGTGCTCCTTTTGGTTTTTAAGGAAATTATTAAATTGGGCTCAACTTTTCATCTTTCCCACAAAAAGGTGCTCTGTCATCTTGTGCCTGTTCACCTACACAAAGATGAGATGACATCTCTGGCTAAAGGCCGACAGTTCTGCACCTCCTTGTCACTTTTAACAAGAAAATAATCTTGCAGAAACACTTGAAAAACAAATCGGTGTTGACACTCCTCATCTGCTAGGTACACTTTACAAAAGGAAAGAAATACTGCATTAGCTTTTGACCTCCTCACCTTTCTGACATTGGAAGAAAATAAACAGGGAAGGCTTGGAAAAGCTGATGCTGAAGTAAGAACATCAGGAGAGCAGGCAGCGCTCGAGGCTGGAGCCCCCAGCCCAGCAGGGAGGACAGGGCTGAGTCAGCCCAGGCGAGGGGCACACAGGAGTCCCAGAGACACGGGTGAAGAGATGCTTCTGCAGATGAGGGCATGAGGAGGATTAGAGAGGGACCATCACCAAAAAGTCTAAGCCTCTCAGTCCAGTGAAGCCCTGGGACTCTGCCTTCAGGCTGCAGTCGGTCCCTCCACACGAGCCAATGTACTCCCATGTGTCTTATCTCTCCCCTACAGCAGCCCTGTTCCAGCTCCATCCTTGCACCGTTATGTGGCTGTGTAGTGCTGAGCGGTTCCTTGCACTCACAAGAGACGGCCTTGTCCTGCTCTAAATGCTTCTGAACCATCCAGCACACTTCCAGCTCCCGATCTCTGCAGCCTGCAGGAAGGAACAAGAGGGTTTCCTCAGCTCTCAGTGCTGCCAGCTGCTCCCTTCATTCTGGGCATGGTGGATTTCACCAAATAAGTCATGCTAACCCCACGTCCTCTTCCCTGAGCAGAGGCTACCAAGAAATAAAACTGAGCTTTGTCTGCTGAACAGCCAGACACACTCTTCATTGAGAGTGCTCCCAGCACAGGCAGCTTGCCCTTTGGACACAACACTTGGGTGACTTTCCATGGATGCGGGCACCAGATGGTTTCCCTGCTCCCGCAGTGTGGCTGGGCACAGCTCTGCTGCCGCCTCGCCAGGCACGAGTCCTTGCCTGTAGGAGGTGGGGGCACTTCGAGGAACTCGCAGAAATATTTTCCCACCAGTAGCTGTCGGGCTGAGCTAATGCGACATGACACGTATCTCACTATGAACAATGTGCTGACATTCAGAGCCTGCTCACCATGTTCCCGACTGCGCCACTGTCACCACAGCGTGAGCACAGGCGGGGGGATACATTTCCCCTCTGAGCTTGTTTCAAGCACCGCTTTGAGGTGCCACTGCTGTGGAAGACCCGGCAATCCCTCCACAAGACAGCTTCGTAACAGGTAGCACGGTGCCATGGTAATGTCAGCTGAACAGGAGGACAGGGAGAGAGGCAGCGCTGCCTGAACAAGGAGTCTCCTGCAAAGCCACTCTCATTAGTGTCCAGGCACACCAGCAGCTTCACATCCTGCAGAGATGGCCCTGGACTCTGCCATGTGTCTGTAAAAGGTGCAGCTAAACACGGGAGCAGAAGTCAGACACGAGTGCCAACTGTTCCCAGCCTAAAGACAACCCTTCCACCAACAGCACTGTCTGAGAAATGGCTCTGGTATCTGTCCCTGCGACACTCCCAGGAAAGTGGATGGGAAGTTCTTGGGACAGATCCCCTCCAGGCTGCAGGTGGGGAAATGCAGGGAGCATGACAGAGCATGGTTTGTGTGCCGAAACCCCAACACCCGCCCATGCCCGGCTTACACAACAGCATTACACAACACAGCACTTCCGCAGATTGCATAAGGCCAGGACCGGCACACCCGAAACCCCAGTGCCGGCGACATGCTGGGACAGCAAACTCACCTCTGGTCACCCAAAAGCACATTCCCACCATGCTGCCTCCCCACTGGCCCTTCCAGGCCGTGCCTGAGAGCAGGCAGCCCAGCACGATGACAAGAAGCATCAAAGCACGATACCAGGAGGCAAGAGAAGGAGCTATTTCACCATGTCCTGGGAAGAGGCTGATTTGACCCTGAATCACGGGACCAGGGGAGCTCCTTCTTGCTGGACAAAGAAAATGTTTTAACTTCTGGAGAATTTAAAGTAAATTTTGTTAGGGATCAGCCAGGGCCAGCCTAGCACAAGGGGCAAGCAGCAGTTCCACATAGTCTGCAGGTTTTGGCTGGGTGCCAAAGGCAGCACCGTGGTCATCAGCAGTTCATAGCTTCTACTCCAAGCTGCTGCGACAAGGAGCAGCACTGCCAGGCGCTGCCATACAGCAGGTGTGAACTCCTGGTGTCCGTTTCAACAAAATCCATCCAGTACACTCCAGTGTGTGAAAAACAAAGCATCTACCACACCACTCAGCACAGAGAAAGCTGCTAGGAAGGATGAGGTTTGGGTTTCTCCCCAGCCACTACAGTTTCCATTTTCTGCACCCAAGCTAGATGCCTGCAGCCTGAGCAAGGATTTACAACAGCATAAGCTTCAGAATCCCTCTGCTTCTCAAGGAAGTACCAGAAAATAAAAGGGCAATTGCATTAGTCAGTCATCAGGAGTTCAGGGTTTCTGCTTGGTTTCAATGACAGCAGGTAAAAAAATTGCTCAGCTGCCT
Organism: Amblyornis subalaris; assembly: GCA_018881555.1. Classification (NCBI taxonomy): domain Eukaryota; kingdom Metazoa; phylum Chordata; class Aves; order Passeriformes; family Ptilonorhynchidae; genus Amblyornis; species Amblyornis subalaris. Next base: position 8,650,878 of record JACAXG010000023.1, read on the forward strand.
GACTGCAGCCAGCAGCACCGCAGGAGGCCACACACGTCCCTTCCCAAGGGACCACGCATACRGCACTGGCTGCGAACCCCACAGCCACACGCCACACCACCAACACATCTGCTCTGGGAAGCGCCAGGACCCAGCTCAGGTCATCCAGGATGTCCGTCCCCAGCAAGGCTGGGCAGGTCCCGGCAGACGCCACTGTCTCAGCCCGAGCTGCGCTCTGCCCCAGCGGCTCTCGCTGGTGCAGGGGGCCGATGGAGCGCAATGCAATGCCTAGAGGGTCTGAGCATCCCCGTGTGCGTCCTCCTGGCTCGTGGGCTGGCGTGGAGCGTTTCATCTCTATTGAAAGTCCCACCAAGACAAGATTTGCCTCTTTCACAGCTGCATCCCACCAGCACCCTCCTATCACCAAGGGACACCAGACCCTGCACCCATGTTCTCAGTGGTGGCAGGAGCACGATCAGCAAGGCCACAGACATCCCAGCCCATCTGTTACCTCATAGTCCGCTCAGCAGGAAAGCCCCCCATATCTGTGAGAATGCTTTTCAAGGTTACGTTATGATCAAATTCCAGTTTTTCTTGAAACATAACTAACCAAATACCACTATCCAGACCTGAAACTCCTCCTTGGAAACCTCACTAACATCCTCCCTTCATCCTCCGTGTGCCCCCTCCACACAGCTCTCGGCTGGTGACCAGACAGCCAGTTTCACCCACAAGTGCTGCCTCCAATGATTTGTTTCTTACCTCATGTAACAACTCCTAAAGCGCCACTGCAAATCCTTTCAACAAAAGCTGAGGTAGCCAAATCCAGCTTCTACTAGCCTCTTTCCCTCTCCTCCCCCCAGATATAAATTTTATACTTGGAGCTACTAAAGTTGGCTGAAAATAATGATAACTGACAGATGCTGGGTTAAATAGGCCACAGTCTTTCCCTCGGGCCTAATTTAGACCGGATATCAAAATGATATAAAATATCATTGCTTGCCTTCACTCCATCAGGACATCTGTAGACAGACCAATATTAACTCCTTCTTGGGAACGTTGTGTTTGCACTGTCACCTTGCAAAAAAAAGCATGTTCTACCTGATCTCCTCCTGCCCTGGAGCCCATGCTCCAAGGTGGCTCCTCAGCAAAGTCTCTTTAGTTCCAGCTCAGCTTAGTGCCAGGCGCCAGCCTGAGCCCCCGGCCCTCACGCCACAGCAGCCTCACCGCACACCCCACACCCCACACCCCACACCCCGCATGCAGCACCACAGCATGCGGGGCAACAGGGCCCCCACGCCAGCACCTACAGACACGCGCGGCCTGCACCACTCAGGACAGGTAATTAAAGGCTGTATTCTAATGAATATGCACAAGGGGGCAGAGTCAGAGTTGTGCACCTGAGGTAAAGTTTTACATATTTTAATTTTTCAACACTTGGCAGTGCAATCTCACTTCATTCACTTGGCCTTCTGCATCTCGTTTCCCAGGAGGCTTGTTGGGTTTGTTTCTCTTCAGAGCAAAAGGAAACACTACAAAAGTCTCCTTTGCCTCCATCAGGCACTCAGGGTAAGGCCCACAAGCAACCCCAAGCCCCAGCCCAGCCCTCCCCAGCCCACAGCCGGCTCAGACAGGGTGCACGCCTCATCTCCACTGGCACCTGCCTGCACCAGGGGCGACGGACCCATCCACTAATAAGACTGAAATATCTAATTAGCAAGTCTCATTTTCAGTTGCTTATAAATTTACCAAGGGTTAACTGATCAGCCCCAATTTTCCATGGCAAATACATCAGCTGGACTGGATATATTGATTTGAAGATTTAATTCAGAATTTCTCAGTTATTTCTGAGAAATATTTCTGATGTAAACTCTCCATCTCTCCCACTCTCTTCACTTTAGAGGGCAAAAGCACATTCGGTGTTTTGAAAAAAGCATGAGCTTGCTTTACAGAGTTATTGCTGTTACATAGTTACTGCACTAAACAACGAGCAGTGGAAGCAGCTCGAGTAGAAGCAGCCGCATTACTGCCCACAGCTGGCTGCAGCTACAGTCCTCAGAGCTCCTGAGGCCTCAGCAAAACCCACAGAGCTGGCCAAGGCTGAAAAAACACAGTTGGTGCTTTAAAGTGAAGCTGAATTCAAAGAAAATCAGTTCATCAGTTTTAGAGTTATAAATGTTAAACTCAGGAAGGGGATCATTTGTGCTCCCATAGACTCATAAAACTGCATTAGACATTAAGTACTATGTTAAAAGGACATTATTTCCACGTCCCAAGTCCAGCATTCAGAAGTTGGGAATGCCTCTGCAACCTGCATTTGAMCTTGTTTCTTTCGATTGCGACAGACTTGGGTTGCACTGGTTTTCCTCCGAGAAGCTGGGTGCAGGGAGGCGCTGAGTGCTGGAGCTGCTCTGTGAACAAACTGAAGACAGAAAGTGGTGGACACTGATGCTGTCAAAATGCAACTTTGCCTGCTGGAGCTGGAAATTGTGGGTATAGGAGACAAAAATGGTTGTTCTGTTAAGGGAAGCCCATGTGCCCTCACAGAGCACTGCTTGCTGTACTCAGCACGGGGGGATCCTGGGCCGCCCGGGCACTGCTGCCAGGCTTCAGACCCTGTGGAGCTGGAGAGGGGATTGCAACAGGCTGGCAGCCCCCAGAACCACGGAAGCAGCCTGCTGCCCACACGGTTTCACTGGAAGGCAGCGTCATGGTCCTGCAGACCCAGCAACTCTTCCCAACCCTGCCTTGGGCTGCATGAGTCCTGCTGCACACTGGATTCCCAGTGCAGGGCTGTGGGGAAGGGCACAGGGCTGCAGGGCACAGGCTGAGCCTGCCAGCAGGCTAGGCAGCACAGGCAGGAGCAGCTGCACGCGTGTGCCAATGAACTGCACACTTAACTGGACAGCGAACACAGCCGACCTGTCAGCGTGTCAGTGAGGGACTCCTAATCCGAGTCCGTGTCAGGGACAGCCAACGGCCTCAGTATAATTGTGGAGAGGCACATGCTCATGGTCTGGCAGCAGAGATGCTGCTACTGATCTGACACGTGGAGCAGGGGAAGGGAGCAGCGGCCACCTGCACCCAGCACCAGAACTTCCGACCTGCTGCGCAGAGGAGCCCCACAGCCTGCGAAGCTGCCCCTCTGTCTGCAGCCCCACACCAGCCTGCAGCACGCCAGCAGAGCCCAGCCATTGCTATAATTAAGCTCTCCCTCCTTCGGGGGGGAGGGAAAACAGGGATGCCACAGAAAAGGATTCCCTCAGCCTGTGGGCAGGCAAGCAGCTTTTACACCTGTGTCTGGTACCTGCCACTCTGTCATGCCGAGATGTCAGGTTAAAGAGCCAAAGCATGTCAGAGCTCCCAACAGCAGCTCTGGTGGCTTTACTCACATCATTAATAAATTAAACTTTGAGATTTGGAGAAGACAATGGCAACAGCTGTTTCCTGGCATTGCACCTTTCCTGGATCATACCTTTCCCCCATGACAGAGTAAAAGGTACGAGACCAGCATCACCTCCTGTCCTGCAGAGACATGCAGCCTTCCCAGACATCACATGGGAAACACCTCTTCAGGCCAGCTGCAACGGGAGGAAGAGGCAAGAGAGCAGAGAGCACTGCCCCAGGTTGCCCAGATCTGTGCAAATGGTTGCTGGGATTCCCAGCATCCACAAGCAGGAACAGTTTGCCATCTTATCCTCCAAATGAGAAATCCAGTTTTCTGGAAATGCTATGAACTACAGGCAGTTATTAACAGGGTGCTGGTCCTGCTTCCCAGCCCTGCACCTCAGGGCTCAACCAAGGCATGCTGAAGGGCCAACAYAGAGATGTGAGACAGCCCACAGTCCCCAAGGGCATCGCTGCCAAGCACCTTCCCAGCAGGAGAGCCTGACACCTGGATCTGTGCCCCCMACCTGGCGAGGCAGAGGCTCAGGTTGCTCTACAAGCACCAGGAATAAATCTCTCTTGCAAAATGAAGCAGTACGCAGTGTGCAGCGGGATGTGCCGCTGAGCTGACAGCACCACCAGCTCTCTGCAGCACATCCATGTGGCTGGCCAGCAGTGGGTATCTTCTTTCACTTACATTTCCCTCAAGTTTTGATACTACACCAGGAGGTGCAGCAAAGCAGTTTAATGCCCAGGGTGATCGTGTAGCCAGATCATGGTGAGAGGGCTTTACCCAACAGCAGCCCAAGCAGCAATGAGACAGTATTACACATTAGCCAGGTTGTGTTAAGCTCAGGGACAGATGTCTGAGCAAAACCTCTTGCCTTGCTCCAGCCATGTGTCAAGGGGCACCCACATGTACCCCCACCTCCCTCACAACCTGCATACTGCCAGCAGAAGTAAACCCAGGTCTGTCAGCAGAGACAAGCAAGGCAGCGGCTGCGTGAATAGCTGCTCCATCTCCCCACCTCCAGCACCCGGGGGTGCAGGCTGCCCGGCTCAGGGGTGCTCCCACGTATGCCAAGGAACAGATCCCCCAGTGTCCAGAGGGGCAGACTCAGACCATCCCTTGCTGTCTATTTCCACCCAGCCCCATCCCTGGCTCCAGCCACACTCCTCCACTGGGACTGAAGAGTCATCTTCTCCTGGCCAAGTAGTATCTCCTCTGTGAGCAGACAGAATAAGGCAACAAACTATTTCATTTTTACTATTTGTATTTGACCTTTTTATATTGTTTGCTTTTTCCAGCATAATCCCTTAAGAACACGACTGATGATTTATAACAAAAGAATATCTCTATAGTGGGTGCCTTGCAAGACCTCTCTCCCGCTGCTTTAGAGTGATTTACTTTTGGATTAGCCTCTGATAGAGAAGGGCTCGGCTGACGATTTGCCCTCGTATATCAAAAGGGAAATCCTTAAGACATCACTATAAAACAGCAGGAAAGAGCACCTGCCTGACTCATAAACTTATATGATGTGGTTTAGTCAGATAGGCCATCTGCTTCCCTTACATACCCATATGTCCTTCGCTGTTCCCCGCTACCTCATTGTTAACTTTGGTGATTTTCTCCTTCGCTTCCGCAAAGCTAAAATAGAGACATGAATCGAACGATAAACTTTCATGCAGATGGAAACAAGTGAAGTAGCCACTGTCTCTGCCTTCTAGTTACACAATAAATAATGACAGTGAAGGTGAGGAAATACACATCTCCTCTTCATTAGAACCATTGTATAAACTTAATGTGCCAAATCCTACCCTGGCCTACATTCACATGGCTCAGCCAACTCGGGTGAAGAGAGGAAAGATCTACTCTTGTACTGTGTCCTTGCCAAACCCTGGCTGTTCCCAACAGGAGCAGACCAATGGTCCCCAGCACGGCTGCACTCGCATGCTGGATCCTCTTCCCATGGCCGAGGGATGGTTGTCCAGCCAGGGTTGGCCTCAACCATCCCAATGGTTAGGGAAAAAATACAAGCAACTGGAGATTACTCCCTTCCCTAGGACAGGAAATGTCCTCCTTCCTCATGATCACCTATTCAGGTAAGCAAACCTTCATCACCAATGACCAGACTTTCATCCCCTAAACTCACCTGTGTCCCTTTTGAAGCCATGTCTGTCTTGAATTCTACAACAACCCATAACCATTAACTTCAGGGACGTATCTGAACTCCATGATATAAAAGGTACTTCAGCTTCAAAACTACTGGCTAGCTTCATTACGTACCCTCAGCTCTTGCTCTAGAAGAAAGCAATTAGTTGTTTTCTAATGAACCTTTGCCTTCCATACATGACTGTACATGGCTGGCCAGCACCCCCAGGCACCAACCCAACACTTCTTTCCCAGGTGGACAGCCTGCTCTTCTAGCCTGCCTCACACAGAAGCTTTTTCATGCCACCTTCTCCTCCCCGCAGCCTCTTTAGAGGTTTATTCTGCCTTTTTTGCAAGACAGGGCTTGACTAGCGCAACACTCACTTTATCCAAAATGTGCTTGCAAAGGCCACTGCAGCTTCTCAACAGTGTAACTTTGTCTGGTCCTCTATCCTCTTTGGTCATGCACAGCCATCAAACACCACTGTTCTTTACACCTCCCATGAGGAGAAAGCCAATAGATCCTGACCCCAGCCACAATCCCACGGAAGATGCCAGCATCCCGGCCCRGGGAAGTGGAAAATGCCCTGCATGGAGGCAGAGGAAGCTGCAGGCACTCGTTCTGCAATGAGAGCATGCCTGCATCCCCCAGCCTGGGCAAGGCTGCTGCAGTGCAGGGAGAGGGGGGGCTCACACCAACCACCCCTGGGGGCACAGGGAAATTGGCCTCCCTGCAGCTCAGGGGGAAAGAAAACCTTCTGTAATTTACATCCTTTTTAAATGTTCATCTTGCTTTTTAATTTCCCAAAATCGAGTCCCTGGGAGTTCATTTTTCCCCTCTGCAATAGAGTAAGGCAAGTGGAGGTTTTTCCGGCTCTCTGGAGAGCTGCCTATAGCCTACCACAGAGTGGATAAAAACCCGCACAAAAAGACCACCCAAGGGACTGGGAAAGTGGTCCCCAGAGGGAAGAAAGAGGCATTTTGTTTAGAAAGGCTGAAGCACAGACAATAACCCAAAGCAGAAAAAAACCGGCATGAAATCTCCTGCTCAGCTTTCCCCTCCGAGAGCCGCGACAGGAGCACTGGCCCGCACTGTGCTGGCCATGGGCAACAGAGCTGCCAGCACAGGAGAACATCCCAGGGAGCATACGTGTGTGTACGTGCACACACATGCATGCACCAGCCTCTGTCTGTATGAAAAAACAGGCACCGTCTCGGGCACAGGAAACACTTCCCTGCCCACACGCTTTACACCGCTTCCCCTCACGGAGACCCCAGTCTATTGCTCACTACCTCTGGAGCAAACGGCTTGAGTCCCTAGCTTATCTCCACAGAGATCCAGCTCTTGCAACACTCGGAGCGCGCTCAGCCATGACRTGTCCCCTGTCTGCTCTTACACACCCAGCAACAGTGGCCTTGCACACCCATGAGGGCAGCAGCCCTCCTGGCCCCGGTGCCAGCCTGCAGAGACACGGCAGTGAGCGCCTGGTGGTCCTGCCACAGGCAGCGGGAGCGGGCAAGGCAGAGCGCAGCTTGAGCAAGGGTTCTCTCAAAGAAATTAAAAGTGGAAAAGGCATCACATTAACCTCCTTAATTTTTCATTTCTGACACACACTGTTTTCTCCTCATTTCAAAGAATTTCAAGTTAATGTCTGGAGGGCAGAAAAATCCATTTCCCAATATGCCTGCTGCAGCTTTTTCACCAATCGACTGCCCTTCCTGGTACAATCACTGGGACATTGATTTTTTTTTTTTTTTCCTAGAGCATCATCCAAGAATCTATCAATGCAAACAACATCTTTGAAAAAAATACCAGCAGTACAAGGCAAGATGCTTTCTCCACCCTTTAACCCCAATGCTGCAGGAAACGTCTGCCCAGTACCAGCTCTAGCAGTGTCTATTGCAGCGTGGCAGGGACAGAGGCAGATCCATGAAGCTCATGGCAGTAGGAAAAGAGTCAGGGGGAGGGTGTCCCACCCAGGAGCAGTGGGCAAGGAAGATGTGCCAAGGTGCAGCTGAGGAGTCAGTGAGGCTGCCCCGTGCCTGCTGGCTGCGAGGCACCACACGGGACAGGATTTCAGGCAGCCCACTGCAGGCAGCCCCCAGCTCGATGTCTGTCCCCTGTCCACTGACATGCCAAGGGACAGACTCATCTCCCTAAGGACACAGCCCAGGCCCAGGGCTGCCACCTGCAACTCTGGGCTCACCTTGAGACCTCCATGGGGAGGGAGAGCTTGGTCCCCCACACTGGGGGGAAGCAGCAGCTATGGGGATGGGCAGCAGGCAGAGGAAGCTTTTCTGCCCGTGCATTGCCCTCGATGGGACAGAGCCTGCGGCACACACGGGACCCAAGGTTGAACATACAATAGCCCGGGTTCTAGCGAGGCTGGCAAAACCCGCCTCCTATTACTATGCTAAATAAACACTTCACTCAACAGTCTTGGCACTTATTAAGCACCTGGGAGAGAGACTGCCTCACGTTGTCCAAAACACTCTTAATTACCGTTTAATCAAGATCTCTTCCCCTCTAGAAGAAAAAAAGAGGCGGGTAAACATTTGCATGTATTTTCCACTGCAATCACATTACACATCTCTGTGACAAGCAAATTCTTGGCAGAGCTCAGGAAGAACACGCTGCCTGTGCAGGAGCATCGCAGCAGAGCCTGCTCAGCCAAATAGCCTTAGGTCCCCCCTTCCTTAGGTAAGAAACAGAATCAGGAGGATTTCCTGGCACATGGACTAACGCTATCAAATGCTTCTTTTATTTGTTGTTGACACATGTATAACAGTTGAAGAATCATTAAATAGCCTTGTAATATCTTGATTTATGGATTATTCTTCCATACGAATAGCACATGGCAAGGACAACACGCCTTCATGCTGTATCTCTGCTAGTACAGGAGCACTGGATTCCTGCTATTAGCACCCACAAATCCCAGGTGGCACAGGGCTGAGCCGTGGCTCGGTTGGGATGCCCAATCCCCCGCTATCGGCGCAGGTGAAGGCACAAAGCACTGCGTGGGCGTTTAGGCACAAATCGTTTCCTTTTTCTAAGCCTTCTCCAGGAGCTGGATTTTCTCTGAGCGATGCCTGCATGCAGCTTTAGAACTGTGCCCGGCGATGTGCAGCTGTTTCCAGAGGCCAAAGGCCTGGGGAGTGCTGCTCTGTGGCACAGAGCCAGCAGCACTGCCAGCCTGACCACCCAAGCCAGCACACAGCCTGGCCTTGGGGTGAGAGTACCTGCACAGAACCTCCCTTCTTCTCCACTCTCAGCTCTTCCTTAAGATATGGGGGATTTGTCTTAATTGATTTAATCGGCAGTTGCAGTGTTCTGACAAAAACAAATTTACATCTTAGCAGCACGAGAAAGAGAAGGGCCTTTGGGGCAGTATCACTACACTGCTACACACCGAGGGCCAGGTCCCAAATGGGCCAGGCAGGGCTCATCCTGGGTCACACCACCACTGCGTCCATCACAGTCAGAAATGCATCAAGCAGTGCTCTCTGAAAGCTCTGGAAAGGAGCAGGAGCATGTCTGGAGCACCAGCTCCAGCACCTCTGTACTGCACCTGACTGGTTCTGTTGACTAAGTGACAGTTGCCCATGATTCACTGCTGGTGATAGGTTATCAATGGCACATGATTTTGCATTTTAACAGCTGCTAATCTGCCTGCTAAACCCGGAATATCAGGTTAAATCACCTAATGCGATCTTTTGAGTAAGGCAAAGCAGAGTTCTGTTGATAGTGATTTAAATACAGTTGCTGGTAAAAGCATCCGAAGCAGCTCAGCTGCAATATTCCAACGCAGATGTCCAGGCTTTGGGCAAAGGGGACACCTGTACAGGAGAGGGTGTAAACTGACTCCCCAGTACCTTTCACACTGTGACTGCATTCAGAAGATCCAAAGTTCTTAATAACGACAGGCTCTGGGAAAAGGACAAGAGCCCCCAGGGGAGATGGGCACAAAGGTTTCTCTAGGACACATAGGTTACATGTAGGTAAAAGGGTCTTGGAGTACACATTGAACAAAGACTCATTTATTCGTTTTTATGAATGACTGAATTTCTTCCATTTCTCTTCCCCACCCATGGTACAACATCCTCATGCAGACAACAGGCAATCAACCAGATATGTGCACATCCATGTTCATGTGATAACAATATGACCAGAAGCTGCGTGACTGAACCCAACAGAGACTTCAGCTCCAAATTACCACTCAAACACGAACTGAGCTGTGTCAGTGCTCCTATGCAAACCAAACTAGTCTAAGATTATCTCTGTTCTCAGCCCATTTACCAAATAGGTCTTGTAGTGAACATGTGCTGACTCTTGATCTAGGGAATGCATCCAAGGAAAACAGCTGCCAGAGGCTTCACTGCGAATGAACACTGTGTGCTAAAGGAGTCCCGTGCCTGACACGGAGCTGGAAAGCTGGCTGGAGGTTGAAGTGGGGACAGACAAAAAGTTCACTCCCTCGGGTGCCATCTCTGAAGAAAGCCACACACGGACACAAAGGGCGGGGCAGTCATTTGCAGCAACCCCCAACCTAGAACAGTCCTCTAGAGTGTGCACAAACTCCTGCTGCTCTCTCTGGAGAAGTTCCCCCAGCCCAGCCACACGTGCCTGTCAGGCACTGAAGCTGCCCCTGCTTCTGTGCCTTCCCTCAGCTCCATAGCAGGATGGGTCATCCCACCAGCAGCCAGCCCAATCAAAAACCCCTTCACCCCTCCAACAGCGCTGCTCCCACCTCAGGCACAGCGCCGGGCCAGCACTGCTCTCCTCTGCAGGGGGAGGGACAGCAGCCTGAACCAGCACTAACAAACCTACTAATTAAAAACGTGCGAAGGGCTTAAAATTCACTTTCCTGGGGAACAGAAACAATTTGAAAAAAACCTAAAAAAACCATCTTTCTTTCATAAACAGGGAGTGGAGCCAGGATCTCAGCATCCTACAGCCAGGAACAGGCTAATGCCCATCTCTGCCCCACTGGCCTCTCCCCCTTGCTGCCCTGCAAAGCTTCATCAGCATGGGCAGAAACACCCAGAGAAACAGGCTGGCTGCTACTCTGTCAGTTAAAGAAGACATTTCACATGTTGTGAAATTAGCATCTGACTTCACTGATTTCTCTTTCCCGCATCCTTTGAAAATTCATTTTCTCCACGATTTTGAGAACCTACAGCAAGGAAGATGGAAACCAGTTTAAGGTACACAAAAGAAAGTTCAGCAACTACATCTGGATAACTTTTAAAGATAATTCTCATTTTCATATCCTCCTTCCATTCTTCTGGCTGGGAGCACCACATACGATACAAACAGCCTTCCTTGGAGCATTTTCTTGACACACCAGGGTACTAAGGGTCTTCAGAGGAAACTCCGAAAATATTCAGACCTGGGCTGTGACACCCTTGCATCTCATTGACATGCACGTCCCATCAAAAGCTAAAATCTGGTGTGGAAGATGCCCGTCCATTTCCCACTGAGCCCACAGCAGGATTACTCTGGGCCTGCTTAGTGAAGTCCCAGCACAATAGTGCTGTAAGGCCCTTAATCACACTGTGCTTTAGCAGCATTCCTTGGCCCAGCAGAGCACACCAGCAGTATGAGACATGAACAATGGCCAAGCTTTGTTTTTATGTTCCTGTCTCCTGAGCCCATGAGGAACATCTGGTTGCCTTCCTTCCACTGCAGAGGGTGGGCATGGGTGGGTCCCCACTGACAGCAGTAAGGCTACAGTGAGCAGCACACTCCGAGCAGCCTATTGATCAACACAAGATGAGGCAAGACGAAGGACGTGCTTGGAGAGGTGCCTGCAAGACTTTTGCCATGCTGGCAGCAGAAGCGAGGGACACAGAAATTAGGATCTGTGCGAATGTCAGCACTGCAAACAAAACCAGGATAAAGTAAGATGAAAGACTTGACCACAGCCTGCAGAGAAAGTGGTCACTCGTTTCCTCAACTCCACAGACTAGAGCAGGAACCACAGCACCATGCTGTACAACACTTCCTGGTCCCTGCCAGGACATGGGCATCTGCTCCGAGGGGTTTAACCACATTAGAGGCAGCGCAGGAAGGCACTCAGGCTCACGGACAGTTTCAGTAGCAATGCAGGACCAAGAACCAGGAGTCAGCAGCCCAGCACCCCACAACCTGTGCTTGGTCTTAGAAGGGTTCAGGGAGTCTCTTCCACAGAAGTTCCACAAGAAAACTGCCTGTGCAAAGCAGAGACACAGTCCTGTTTCTGAGAGACATTCACCACGTGGGACTCCCATCGCCCAAGATAGGTGAGGACACCACTCTTTCACCTAGGAACACAGGAGCAGCCAGGGCACCCACTCCCTGCTTTGAAGGGGTTCAGGTTCCAGGTATGTTCAAGAAATGACTGAATGTAGCACTCAGTGCCATGGTCTAGTTGACAAGGTGGTGTTTGGTCAAGGGTGAACTCAATGATCTCAGGTCTTTTCCAGCCTAATTGATTCTGTGATTCTGTGTGTCCCTCCTCTTAGGGGTGTTTGGTAGGTGTTCCTTAGGATAGGCAGACAGCAAGAGTGCACGCAGTGCTGTGCCTCTGGGAAAAAAGGCTTTTAGAAAATAAAAAAATCTTGATCCTGGGTTGTTCTACAAATAATTCATATAATGTAACTCCACAGAGTCAGTTTTTCTGATTTAAAAGCCGAGACGTAACTCAGAGAGAGGTTGTGGGGCTGTGAGATCTTAGCAGGAGACACCAAGTCCCCAACAGGTTTCAGACACATGCCTGCCCCATAGTTCCCTGCTGAGGAACTCAGGCAGATCCCCAGCACACTGGCTCTCACATGCTACATTTCCAGAGGCCCGTGACTGCAGAGCCACTGGGACCAGGGCTGGGATGGCAGAGGCAGAAGCCTGCCCCTGAGCTATGGCACGCTTGGGGCAGAGCTCTCCCTACCAGTGCAGGCCAGTGATGGAGGCACTGCTTGGTGTCTGTCCACCACCATGACCCAGCAGTCTGTCCCAGGTCCTCAGGGCAAGGGTCCTGCCAGCGAGTGACATGCTGGCTGCAGGCTCAGCAGCTCCATGCAGCTGAGAGCCCAGCACAGAGGGAAGCCTGGATTAGCTCCTGGCACTGTAGGAAGTGCTATAATAGCAGAAGCAGAGCAGCAGGCAGCAATTGTGGAGCCTGAGCAAAAATCCCTTGTTTTCACTGGCTAGTTCTGGTTTCATGTTTCTGATCTTTTAAACATCAGGCACTCCCCAAGCCCGGCCAACAGCTCCCTAACGCAGCACTCTGCTTTGCCAGCAGCCTGACCTGTGCCAATGGGTTTCCTCCAAACTGCCAGCTCCAGGCTGGAGACAGAGCTCCAGCTCCACTGCATATGGGCTGGCAGCATCCCCCAGCAGCAGGAGCAGCTGGGCTCCCTCCCCGGAGGAGAGCAGCACCGTCCCACTTGCCTCCAGCCAAGGCTCACAACTCAAAGCCACTCTTCCCAGCCTGTCTATGCAGGCGAACCCATGAGTGCTCCAAACCAAGGCAGCAGAGGCACAGGGAGCAGTCTGCAATGGCATGGTGCAAGACCAGTACAAACCAGTGCCAGCTGCCACTGACACATGCTCTGCTGTCAGCCCAGCCACTTAATCACACTATTTTTTCCCTGGCTGTAAGGCAGCCAACAGCAGACCTGCTTGTTTCCCCTTCCAAAGGGGAAAGAGAGAAGGAAGTTTGTGGAAAATAAAATCACTCTCAACAGCCTGGAAAAAGCTGCATGTTACAAGACCACAGAAGCAATGAGAGGTCATGTGGGCAGGTGAAGGGTTAACAGGTGGAAGCCAATGCCTCTCTACTGGGCAGCCAATATTTCTATCAATAAATTATGCATCAGCATCTAGTAATAACGACCTAGCAGCCAACGCTATTTAAAACAAACCAATCGATGGCATTAACGTAATCCCCAGGAGAAAACAAGACGCCACACACAGAGCTGGGATCAGAGCAGATCAGGCCAAGGAGAAAGGGACCTTTGGGAAACCAGTCAGCCGCAGGGGACAGACAGGTCCCCAAGCTGAAAGGCCAGGCAGGGGCTCCGGCTCAGCCAAGAGCAGAGAATAAAAATCACCTTCCCAGACCTGTGCTGCAGCCTTGGGAAGGGCTGGCACCAAGAACACCCACCTGGCTCACCCACGCGGCAGCTGCTGCAGCCCAGCTCGATCCTCCACGCCAGACCCTGCCTGGCACGAAGGCAAATGGCTGCTGCCCAAGGGTCTGGGCGATGCCACACCGGCCCTCACTGCAGGGCAGGGGCCACAGCCCACCCACAGCAAGCACAATGTACTTAATCGTACTTATCCCCGGTGCTACTCACTGTGCAGAGCCACCAGAACCTGGAGGGGAGCAGGGATTTGGGAACCGTTGCATCCCAGCAGCCCCCACCCTGTGCTCGCCATGGCCAGGCCCCAGCAACATGGTCCCAGTGCACAGATACAGGGCTCACCAGCCCACACTTCTAACACACTTCATGTGCATCCTCCATATTAATAAATGGGGAAAGAAGGAACCATCAATCTATGAACTGCCAATTTGCACAGGACCAGCTCTTTTACTGGCTACGCACTAGCACCTTTTACAGCCCATTAATTACTTTCTCTAATAAAGTTTGACAAAATGATAACTTGCCCATGAAAAGTGTTGTAATAAATACATTTTCTCTAACTTTGGACCATTCTTGCATGTCTGGCTCATAATCCCCTCCCACGGTTCAGTAACTTAGAGCCTACCTATATTTTCAGGCAAGGAAGGGGCCCCAGCATGGTGGCTGCTGCACAGCAGCAGCACAGTGGCACCAGTGCCACAGCCAGCAAGCAGGGGCCTCTGCATACCAAGCAGGAGCTGGCCCTGCAGCCTGGGCTAAGCAGGGGAGCAGCCCATAGTGCGCCCTGGAGTTCCTGCTTGTCTAGTGGGTCCTGGGAACCCCGCAAAGTCTGTGCCCGGGGCACCCCCCTCATTTCCCACTCCTTGGGTCACACATGGACCTCTCAGCTCAAACCCCATGACAGGGTTAGCCAGCTGTATCCACAGCAGCACCAGCTCTGGGCTGAGGAGGATCAGAGTCTCCAGGAGTCGGAGTGCCACCACAACCTCCAAGAAACCAGATACCTGTCTCCCATCCATGCAGCCTGCACTGTTTCTACACTACCTGTCATTTCACTTCCCATACCAGGCACTAAGCCACATCATGATTCCCAGCCTGAAGCTGACAGCTTGGGATGCCCATTGCTTCCACTATTTCTTTATCTACATAAGGCCACAGCTTAGCTCGGCAGATGATACAATGGCTGAAGCTGGTCTTTCCTAATACAGAAACAGTAAGCAATTGGTATGTTTTAGTCTCAATTCCAAATTATAAGCCGTTTAAAGACGTTTTTATTACACTGTTTAGGAGCACTAAGAGACCTGACTCACCTTCTGAGACAGAAATTCAGTTCTCTCATCTTTCCCAGTCAGGCCTGTCAACAGCAGAACTGGAGACTGGCTCCAGAGCTAATGGCCAGCACGGCCAGGCATCACTGCAGGTAAAGCACGAGGCATGTCCCCCCTTGCTTCCCGCTCTCTCCTGAGGCCAGCCAGTCACTCGCTCTGGCCCAAGCGCAGGCTCAGGCAGAGCCTGCAGAGCCACCACTGTCACCTCTGCAGAGGAGCAGGGGAGCACAGCGAGTGCAGCAACTTTGACTGAAGGCCCATGTGGGCTGGCACGACAGGGAGCTGGCACGACAGGGAGCTGGCACGACAGTGGCACACCCTGACCCCGCCGTGAGCCGGTCCCTCGCTCGCTGTGCAGGCTGTGCTGCTCCCCCAGCAGCCGAAGGCTCCTTCCCTGTTTAATTAGTTGAGTGACTCTGCTCTGCCCAATAAAATCATCACCCCCTCGGCAGTGCCATGCCGTGGAAATTTATGATCATAATTTAGAGGCTGAATTACCACTGTCGGTACCTGTGCCATATGAATTACTCAGTCATATTAAATTCAACTGTTGATTTTGCAGGGTTATGTGAAGCAGGAACACTTAGAGCCAATGAAATAATGGAGGAGAAAGAATTATAGCCAGGGAAGTTACATTAGCTGTTCAAAGCACCCTGCACAGAGCCCACCTGCCCATCCCCAGCCAAGGGCTGCCTCCCCCAGCAGTGTGCTCTACCAGCAGTGCTGGGCTCCTGGGATCATTCGCGCAGTGCTGGGAGCCACAGCTGGGCCTCCCCCTGCTCCCCATGGCCAGAGTCCTGGCCATGCAGAGCTCTGCTGTCAGAAGATCTAAAACAGTATCTGTTCTTAGCAAACAGTGAAGAACTCCATCAGACACCTGCACTGGCACGAAGGAGTCCTTCCATTTCTGAACCCAGTGGTCCCCAGGACACATGCTGTGGTAAGACTTTTGGGTCCATATACACACAGAATTTGCTGGTCTGTAGAGTCACAGACAGAAGCTCAGGGACACTCAGCACAGCACCAGGGGCTTCAACATGATGACGTGAACCCAGCAGTGACCTGACTTTCACATGGAGATACTTGTGAAGACTATCCTACAAAGTCAGAATGACTTTGAATTCCTGCCAGCCTAGACACACTTGGTCCAAGACTTCGCATCCCAGGAGCCCACTCTGACAGAGAAGAGACAAAACCTGGAGCCCTGCAATGCCACAAACTGGAAACAAAAAGCCCTTTGACTGGAAAGCCTAAGTCTCAAGCAAGCTGATTTTGGAGCGATGGTTTTAACAGCTTATGTGCAGGCAGGATTTCTAATGCACAAAGAGCAAAGTGCATTTGTATATGGAACAAGTATTAATCATCAACTGCAGAAAAAAGGTCCATCGACAGAAAAAGAAAGCCTGGGATGCTTTATTACAATCCTGAGGTTCTTGGTATTGGCAAAATAATTTCCTCAAAAAAAGTTACAAACCCTCATTTTATACAGATCTCCTCATGTCCATCCCTGACCTCTCTAATCACGAAAAAAAGTGCATATAAAAATTCTCATGCACGATTTCAATCAAGTGCATTTATCTATATAGATTGCCCTTTTTATGCCAAGATAATGTCAGAAACTCTACACAAATCATCACAATTTACACTCTCCTCCTCTTTAGTATAAGGCAGACTCTGCCAAATCAAGGGCTAATATATCACATCATTTCTAGTAATCCAAGGGCTGCCTCCTGCCACCTGCTTTATGAAATACCTATGTCTTTGATTCATTGATCCCTGCCTAACCTTGTAGGTAGAAAAGCTTTTCTCCCTCCTTACAGAACTTCATTTAACATGTTGTGTACTGTGCTGCTTGGCTGACACCAGCCTCTGCCCCTCAAGCCAGGATTAACCCTCCCCTGCTAACACAGGGACACACGTATTCTGGAAGTCTGCCAAGGATTTATTTTTTAGACAATAAACAGGGCTTTTTTTTCCTTTCAGGGAAGAGCACAAACACATTTCCCACAATTAATGCAGTCAGTTGCACGTCTGAGGAAATGCAGAGGTGAGCGGAGCTAGAGGGTGCCCCACTATGGCAAAGTCTCCCCTGTCACAGCCCTACCTGCCCAGAACCTCTCTTTTTGCGTAGTGGGAGCATGTGGACCTCAGGACAGAGATCCCCTCTGTTCTGGCCATGCAACGCTGAGCGTGACAACAGCAGCTGTCACCAGAAACACAATTTTTTTTATAAACCTTCTCCTCTGTACATAGAGGCACTCATTTGTGTTACCTACGTGACCCCAAAATAAAACACCAAGTAAAAGCAAATTCCAAAGAATCAAGAACCAAATCCAGCTGACATGAGCACCCAAATCCCTTTGCAAAGAGTTCCCAAGCCCCACGGCAATGCCGGGCAGGGCGCAGGCAGCAGCGTTGGCAGAGACCGCGGCCACACGCCAGGCAGATCACTGCCAGACACTCTGTGTCTGTGCACCCACCAACTCCATCTCCTGGGGAGAGGATGGAGAGCAGAGGGAACCTCAGTCACTCGGCAAGAGACCCCCAAGGCCTCCCACAGCCACGGGATGGGTGGTCATACCCAAAAGCATTTGGGAATAGATTTCACAGGCTCTGCAGCAGCAGTGCTCATGCTGCTATTAAACTGGGCTTCCTGCAAGAGCCTGCCATGCATTCATGATGGAGACAGCTTAGTATTCTAGCTGTGCATCCCAGCATCACACAGCAGATTGAATATGCATTGGTAAATACTGCTTCTGCTGCAAGAGTCCACAGAGAAGTTATCAAGAGGAAAAGCAAATGTGTACAGGAAACAGTATGTGGAGAACACAACTGCAATACAAAACACGTCCTTCCCTGCTGATGCCAGCTCTGGGATGACTAATTCTGTGCAAGGATGCCAGTCACCAAAAGACCTCAGATGCCCTTCTTCCACAACTCTGAAAACTGAAATAAAAGTATGAGGCCGTCTTTCTTGCAAAGCTGGTGTCTGCAGAGCCAGGTGCCCCTGTGTACCCCCTCTCCACATGAACAGGCCTGTCACTGCTCTTCACATTAACTCAGCAGCCCCTCTTCCTCCACAGATCAGGCTGCAACCCGGAACAAGGCTCCTACTCTCACAGGCAGAGAACAGCCGGCATACCCAGTATGGATATTTCCCCAGGAAAAAGGTTAAAACCCCTCAGAAGTTTCCAAGCCCCTTCCAAAGCCCCCCAGGAGGTCCCTCCTGGCTGTTAAGGACTGCAAGGGAAGGAGCCCAGCCATGCAGAAGCAGCTTTCCCGGCTCCTGCTCTTTCACAGATGTCTCTGGTCCTTTCAGCTAAAAATATTTAAGTGCAGGGTCCTCTCTGGTGTTTCTAAAAGGGCTACAGACCCTGGCCTAACAGCTTGCTGGCAAGCTTCCTCCTTGTGCTTTTTGGTCCAAAGCACTCTCCCAGATGCGGCGACGCAGCTCCCTGGAGAGCGAGGGTGGCCACTCGCATGCTTAGCCCAACAGGGAAGGCACTCAGGGGCCAGCAGAGTGCAGGCAGGATGCACTTTGTCCACTTATAGTCTTACCGAGGCCATAAATTCAGACATTTTCTGCAAATTAGAAAAAAGGGGGTTGGTTTTTCTTACAGGAAGCAAATCCAGGGCTAAAATCTTCCCTTGCATCTCATGTCCAGTAGTAAGGTCTCCTCTGTTCATTATAATCTTCAGTGTAACTTCTGCTCTGCAGCTCCTTTAATCACATCAGATATGGGAACAGAAAAATGTCATTGTTCCTTGGCCATGAACAATACCATCCGTGGAGCCATGAGAAAGTGCAAGATGGATATAAAAAAGGCGGGCTCTTGTCTCCCCATAATCTCTTCTACAAACTGACAAAAGAGGGTTTTGTATAGAGAAAATTGCCACATACAGAAACAAAACAAAAATAGAGCATGCGAGCTGGGACCACTTTTATCTGGAGCGGCACCACAGGGAGATATGCCAAATGTGATTCATTTTAACAAGTTTAGCCCTTGAGAGACAAGAGCAGAGCCCCCCGTTAAGAATGAGGAGGTTAGCCAGGAGGGTCAGGGGGGAACAAGGCCTGGCAGAGCCAGGGAGGGTAAGTGACCCTGAAGACTGCTGCTTCCCTTATTACAGTGGGAAGTAGTTCTGGCTTGGAACAAATGTCTGGAAAAAACAGCCTGGTCTGGGGTGGGGATGGGGGCGTTCAGGGTATTTTACCCCTGTTAGTTTTGTTAGGTTAGCCTGTGCATTGGCTTGATTACAGTGGAGTAATTAAAGTCTATAAACAGATACAGAGATTCTTGCTCTCCCATCCATTATGGGCAGCTAGCAATGATTAACTGCATGATCCTTTGGGGAGACCCTTCCCCTACACAGACACCTGAGCAAACACCCCAGAGCTGCTGAGCAACTGTGTGCAAAACACCAAAGGGCTTTGGTAAAACATCATACTCGCACCCACGTGTGCTTGGGACCAGCCTACCCACTCCCCAGGCTCTGCAGGTACAGAAGGACCTTGATCAATAAAACTGCGAGGCCCTTTGGATGAAATCAATGCAGCTCAACAAGCACCTAAGTCCTGGTGTCATCACATTATTGCCCAAAGTCCCCAGCCCACATCAGCCAGAGGAAGAGCTCTGGTACCTTCCCTCCCTCTGCTCTGCAGCACACTATTAAATCTCAGGTTCAGGTTCTGCTTCCCGATGTACGATGGGATCACGACCCGCTGGCGCCACACACCCCGCCAACCGCCACTGCTCGGAGCGGGCGAGGGCACCGGAGCTCTCACCCACAGAAGCAGCCAGCGCCTTTCTGTGAGCCCACACTCCTCACAGGTTCTCCTCCTCCAGCTCTTCACTGCCTCCCTGGGATGTCACTCTATTCACTGCCTCCTTTCAAGCCATTGTTAGTTTATTAAGTGCTTTAAGAAATGCAATTTGTGCCCCAGGAGAACAAGCTGCAGAGAAAGAGCTCCACAGTCCTGGTGGCCTGGCAGCACCAGCCAAATGTCACATCCAGGCACAGCAGGCAGCGTCATGGCAGCCACCAGCGCTGTCCCCCACCGTGCCTGCAAAGAATGGGCGCGACGGGCCCAGCCCCAGCGCGGCGCTGCCCGCCCTCGGCGGAGCGGCTATAGCCGAGCCGCGGCACCGCTCAAACTGCGGCCACGACAGGAGACTGCCACGGGGCCGAGCACGGAGCCTCTGCCCGGGCAGGCCCGGCACGGCCACCCCGGCCCGGCCCGCGGCACTCGGGTGGGGCTCGGGCAGGTCCGAGGTTCTCTGCCGGCCACCCCCAGGCTCGCCTGCCCACAGCCCTGACCGGCTGTGGCCTTCCCTCCTCTCCCCGCGGACACACAGCACGCCCCAGGGAAGGGCTGACCAGGCTGTGGCATGTCTCGGGAGCCGATACACACCGGCTGCCCTCAACAACAGCCCTGCTCTGAACACGGCACCCGGGAAGCCCCTTCCAGGCACCACAGGGCTGTGGGAGCCAAGGAGACCCTCCAGAACATCAGCTCCCTGGCAGGGATGGGGAGCTCAAACACTCCCAGCCTGGAGATGCAGCAGGATCCTCCTTTGCTCTGCTTTCACACAGGTGAAAATGCAGATTAAGTGACTTGTCATATGATGGGGACACCCAACTGCAGACATTTTCCAGGTGCAGGCAGCTGGCTCTCCTCAGCTGTGGGCTGCACAGTGCTCTGTACAGGCCATCTCCTGAAGGCCCTTCGCGAAGCTCAGGGCTCGCTCACGGCTGTCTGAAGCGTCAGGCAGCGCAGGAGACCTGTGCCTGTGCTGCCATCCCCAAGCCACTGCAGCCAGTGGTTCTGCTCCCTGCTGCAGCGCAGTAGCCCCACAACAGGGAAAGCAAACTGCCCTCCCAGCATATCATTACAGCCCTCCACTTTGCCCCAGTGCCAGCTGGGACCCTCCTCACTCACCCTCCTGGCAGACCTCAGGCCTTGACAGGCAACTTGTTGCCAAGGATCATCATTGCATCAATAAATTGTCAACAACTTGCACAAAATACCCCCATATTCTACCTTCTGCCATGCAGGTTTTTAACCTGAAGGCTCTGAAAGTGACTCAGGTCTCAGAGCCTCCTGTATCACCAGCAGCTCACACACCCTTCACAGGTGTTTGTTTTTTTCAGATTAATCCATATTCCTCCCCATGAAAGAGTGACAAGTGTCTTGCTTGACACCTGATTATGTCAGCCAAATCCCCAGTCAAAAGCCATGCCACAAATTAGGTCAGTTAGGATTCCTAACCAACACTGTTAGCTAAATCCTTAACACCATTAATTATGTTTCCTATCACCAATTTACAAAGCGACTCTATTGATTTTGCCCCTACTCTGCAAATTACAAAGAAATGACCAGAATTAAAAATGCAACATCCGAGTGGGAGCTTCCCCCTGACAGAGAGGAGGGCTGGCTGGGTCCATGTGCACAAAGAACCAGTGGATCTGTCTGCTGACACCGGATCCTGGGAAGTCTGTCCCACTGGCCGCCCTGGGAGCCACAATACCAAGCCAAGGAGAAGGCCAGGAAACTGTCAGGCACAGCCGAGGAAATAACTCCAAATAAAAGGACCGACTAGAAAAAACACAGTGAATGCACCTGCTCCATCAAGGCAGCTGCCATGCTACCCCAGCCCCGCCGCAGGCCCAACTCACCTCAGCACTGCACTCCCCTGATGTAAGTCTTCCTGGAAGATCTGCACGGCCATTTTTTGGGGGGAGGGGCAATGAACCGGAGGTCTAAGGAGCGATATATTTTTTAGTTGTGGTTATAGCTTGGAATTAATGATCTTCCTGCAAGCACAAAGCTAACCTGAGGTAGTGGCATTGTCCATTATCTCATTGAGAAAAATACCACAGAAAACATGGCCATAAGTACATGGTGCAGGTAGCCGGGGAATATCAGGGAAATTATAATTAGCTGTTGAGAAAAATGTAGAAGCTTCATTTGAAACCGAGAAGTTTCCTCATTCCTCAACTGGGCAAATCCCCACTGCAATCCCCCTGCGACCCTTGGGAATGCAGCAGCACCCATGGGGCAGGCAGATGGGCCTCCTGGCCGAGGTCAGCACTGCCCTTGCTCTGCTCTGCACCAGTCATGGCTCCATGCAGCACCAGGGCTGCAAGCCTGAATCTCACCTGCACCTGCCAGGAGCTAAGCTCAGTCCTAAAACCTGACACTCATTTTCATGTCATTTGCTCTGGCAGGAAGAGGCGTTCTTTGTGATGAGCTCGATCAAAGCTTGTGCGCATCGATCTCTTTACAGTCAGAAAGCTCAATTAGACCTTCAACAACGAGGGGAAATAAATGGTGATTCTGCCCACCAGCAGATCACAAATCCTCTTACTCCGAGGATACAGTTCATATTACACCCAAGCAAGAAATCTATCAAGTCACTTTAATTAATTCCCTTCCTCTAAAATACTTAAGTGCAGACTAGAGAGGGGACACACTCCTGCAAGGAAGTGCTGTGTGCTCATATGCCAGGGGCAGAGCATGTTGCCCTGAAGAACATCTATGGAAGATCCCTTCTACCTGTACTAGACTGCACAGAAATTTGACTCCACTATTTTCAACTTTTTTTTTTTTTTAATATTTCCTCACCTCCTTCCAGCTGCAAGTAACCAAACTTGCAGACCTTCAGAGGCTACTCACCCAGGCTTGGGGAAAATGAGCCCAACCAGAACAGGGGCAAGGCAACCAGGACTGACAAAGCAATGCAGAGCCAACCCCATGAGAGATGCTAGCATTGCTCAGGCTCAGAAATAAGCGTGTTTGGATGCTTCACTGACAGTACAGAGAAAGAAAACCACTGGGAAAGGGAAGCCTTATGGAAACTGAAGGGATGGGAAGCTGTCATGGGAACACAGAGGAAGGAGCAGGCCAGGAATAAATCCAGGCTAGGGATCAGAAGGAAGCTTCTAGCAACCAGAATGAGAATGTTCCAGACAGAATATAATTTTTGTCCCTTATTTCCACAGCCTGGAAGAGGAATTCATCTCCACCACTTCTTCCTCAAAAAATCCTACCCCTTCGTTAGCACATCTGTCTCATGGGCATACACTGAATGACACTCTAAGCAGACAGACAGGGCAGACAGGAACACCCGTGATTCCACGCAGGAGAACATACGCAGTGAATCTGTCTGTCTGGACATACAAACTGTGTTCAGCATCATAATATCCAAACAAATTCCCAAGGGTCTCAAATTAATATTGACTGATCCCAAAAGGCTGACAGATACTGTACAGGAAGGAGCCTGGGAGATGTTTTACCAGATTTTAGAAACAAAACTTCCTTAAATATCATGAAACATTAAAAAATCCTCATAGCTGCTAGTGTTTGCAAAACGAGAGATGACAGCAGCCGCTGTCCTGTTGCCCTGCATGCGCAGCCAGTTGGGTTTTCATTGCAAATCCACTTGGCATCTCATTACTGTCCATCACAGGGGCTCCAGTACCAGGACCAGACTCACTTCAGCAGTGTGAGCCTTGCACTATGCTTCCTAATGCGGCTGGATTAATGGGAACACATCTTAGGGAACATCCTCACCAACCAGAGGAAAACAGTAACATCCTCTGACAGTTCTTAGGCAGCAAAGCACAGATCCCCAAAGGGAGAGAAGTTCAAAGAATCTCAAGACCTGACGGGGCAGGGACCTTGTGAAAGGCAGTGCATGACATGCCTTCCTCTGCAAAGAGCTCTCACAGCTTGAGCTGTGAGAACAGGAGCTACATTTCCAGTTGCAGACATGATTCCACATGAAAAGAAGATGGTACGATGTCAAACTCTCAGCACTGCAGAACAAGAAGAAAAGTAAGATAGAAAAAATACAAGTAAAATACAAATACAAGAACTCAGTTACAGTAAGCTAGAAATTTTTAAGAAAATAAATGCCTGTTAGCTGAGGGACAAATATTTACTGTCATTAAGAAAAGCATTCAAAATACAGATGAAAGAGACAGCCTGCTATCATTATGTTACTGCTATTGTTATGTCACAATTTACCTTTACGTTGTGCTTCCTCAGAGCCATGAAAAAGACTTGGAGGGCTCAAGACAGCTGTGTTAACCAAAGGAAGCCAGTTTTGAAAGTTATTGTCTTGCTTCACTAGGCACCTTCTCATAAAACACAAAAAGAAATAATTAGCTGCTAAAGCATGGGGTTTGAAGCCAGAGCTTCCAGCTCCCAGTCTGCTGCAAAGGCTCTCAGTAAACGTCTTAGATTTTGATGGCCACTGATGACAAGGTACGTGACACTCGTGTGGCAAGAACAGAGGGGTGAAGGGGCAGAAGATTTGCTCCACTGCTCTTTGCCTTTCCCATGCCATTTGCAGGACAGTCTGGCTTTATAGAAGACGTGTCCTACTCTGGGAAACATCCAGCTCTGATCCCCCCTGTTCCTGAAGGCACTGTGCAGCTCAGATATAGTTCCTCTCTCCATGCCCGCATGGTCCTGCTTTCCAAATGGAAAGCAGCAATGCTGTACACAGACCAGCCACCTGGGAGAGCCACCACAGCCATTCCCATGCTGTGTCCTTAGATCTAGGTGCAGCCTTTAGCCATGTGCTTCCCACATTCTCCCAGTTAAGTTTCCTCTGCACTTTTTGGTCACTCTTATCACCCTGATCAACTGGGTCTGTCTTGCAGGATGTGAGCAAGACTGCCTGCAGATTCCCATCCCAGGAAAGACATGACCCTGCCCTACGGATGCAAAGCAGAGCAGTCAGCCACACACAGTGGAAGTGCACCGAGTCTGCTCCCAGGGTGGCAGCTCTGAAGGTGCATTTCCATAGCTCACATTTCCATAGTGTCACACTGGCAAAGAAAGGAGAGCACTGGGGAAAGACTGGCTCGGCGAGTTTGAGAAGAAGGCTCTTCTCCACTAGCCTTTAGATGCAGAGGTCGAGGGCTTGCAAGGGTCAGCAACCCCTCTTAATATTCACCAAAGCAGCAACAACAAAGGCAAGCTGGGGAAAGGGAAGCGTTCCTGTGGAGTCCCATCTTCACTCTGGATACCACTCTACAATGAAGTTATTTCAAACCGCCCATAGGTTAAGCTCCGGCTTTCATCCCAATAGCAAAGTTCCTGCTGAGCTCTGCCTGCAAAGGCACATCAAGCAGAGACAGTCAGATGACATCTAACCTCACCCAGCTCACTGCAGCAGCACCTTTCTCAGCCAGGCTGGAAATTCAGATAACAGAAGAGAATGTGTCAATTGCCTAACATTTAATGAGACCAGAAGGAGGTCACAGCTCTGTTTGAGCACCACTGTAAAAGCTCCCATCTGTTACAAATGCTATGTTGGACATCGGCAGTGCTTGGTAAATAAAAGGAGAAGTTCCACCTTCCAAAGCAAACTACATGACTGATCCTTGGCTTTGATGATGATTCCTAGGAGGCAACTCTCGCATTTCGCCTTCACACACCTGGGCATTAACCACAAAGTCAAGGACACTTACTGCATTCTCATTCAAACGATCTGGATCATGTCTCCCTGAAATTATCACCATGCTGTGACAACAGCCGGGAAGCCGGGAAGCCTGTCCCTCTGCATGGAGCAGTCCGGGACACTCCCAGGAATAGCGTGCCTGGCTACAGTCACCGGCACCATGGTGGGGAGCAGTGGCAAACACAGCGTCTGACTACCCCAGCAAAATTATTGTATTCTGTCAGGTTTGTTGCTTTCATGATGTCTAAAGCTCTTCCAGGTCTTGAGACCATGTAACACCTGCAAATCAAACCCTGGGTGTCAACAAACCTATAAAGGACTGGCACCACAAGTATTCCCTTCCCAATCCGTGTTTCTCAAGAATTGAAGATGTGACTGTCATTACAACAGGTCACCTACCAGTTTCTTTCCCTTGGGTTTCCATCCTGCATTGAGGGCTGGAAAGAGAGACATGGTCAGCTCTTCACAGCCCAACCCATGACACCCTGGCAGAGAGCGGGAATGGGGCAGCGCTCCTGTGCCCCGCACCCTGTGCCCACCATGCCTCTCGTCACCCACCCAGGTACTGCATTAGCAGCAAGCACCTTTCATCCTCCTTGTGCCCGGCTGCACAGGCAGAGTTGTGAGAGAACATGAGGAGTTAAGCTTTTTCTTACAAAATGTGTAAAGATTTGGTCTGCACATTTGGTGAGCTGCAGCGGTTGTGGGCCAAAACATTTTGCTGCATATTTCTGAAATTATTTGTCAGAAAAGAAAGTCAATGACATAGAAAATGAGTTGCAGATGTAACCTTTTCCAGCATCAATAATAACTTGAGACATTTGAAACAAAATCTTAACTCACAAGTGACTCCATCACACGGGGCAGCTTCTGAGGTGAGGGCTTGCAGAGCAGGGGCAGGATTGTAACACATCCCAGCAATGGTGCCCCCTCCAGCTCTTCCATTTAGCAAAGAACAATTCAACTCTTGCATTCACCAAAGCTGCTCCCCTTTCTGAGACCTTTTTTCCTGATTTCCAGGCTATTCCTGGACCCAGTAGGCACTCCTGGCTGGAAAAGGAGTCTTCCAGACCAGGTCCAATAGCCGAGTCCCACAATGCACTGACGTTAGGGCAGGCAAAATGGTTTCTCTGAGGTCTAGCACAAAGACAAAGGCGCTACGCAATTAAGATTCATGTTTTAACACTTCCTCATTCACACACACACATGCACACAGCCCCTGCTCCTGTGGCCAGTGCGCAGCCCAGACTCCTTGGGCCACGCCAGTGTGGCTCCTCCTGCACAGGAAGGACGGGGCCCCTGTGGGAGATCAGGGATGTGCACGCTGCAGCAGCACTGCAGACAGCATGGATGTTGTGCGTCAGTGTATGCCGCAGTGTCCACAGCTCTGTGGACCCGTGGCTCATCCACAGCCTGTGGAGGGTTCCCACTGTCTCAGGGTCCAGTGGAACCGTCACTGCTTCAGGTCTCCTTGCATAGCCAGAGAGCCAGCACTGCCACCACCCCAGTATTTCTGTAATGAATATCACCGCTGTCATCTCAGAGGCACATGCTTAAGGAATTTAACTACTTTAATACAATGGGCTCAAATTGCCAAAGAATGTTTGTGCATCAGTGTGAAATCAGAAATTCAGGGAGGGGGTGCTTTATCTGTCAAAGGCCAACCTCAGGGGGCTGCCAGAGCAGACAGTGGGAAGCTGGATTGCATTTGACACGCATCAGCCCATCAAACACAAACAGCCTTCAAAGTGCTGGGAGACTGAGCCAACCCCATCACAGGCTGTACTGGCCTCACTGGGCTCCGACCCAGGTCACGCCCCGTGGGGCTGTGCAGGACCCACCTGGGCCTCCCAGCCTGATCTTGCTCCATAAATCACAGGAAAAGGGATACTTCTTAACAGCTCAAATTAAGATAAAATGCCTTCTTTGTCAGGCCAGGAACTACCTGTGCTGTTCCTTGGCTGTATGTCACTGCTGAGCAGCCTCGGGATGTGCCAGCAACGCGGATGGCAGATCTGCTGCAGCCACAGTGGACAGACCAGCAAGCCAGGATGCAGCATCAGGCTGTCCTTCCATCCAACCAGGCCAGCAACTGGGCCAGTCAACAACAGCCTGCTCAGGATGGAGAGAAAACATCCCAACCCACGCCATGGGCTGCTGACACCAGCACATGCTGCCAGTGCTCGAGGGAGGCCAACCCGAAACACAAATCCTGCCGGGATGGTTAGACCTCAGCCAAGCATGGCCACTACTTGCACAACTCCGGTCCTGGGACTCACTGAGACTGGGGGTCCTGGGCCTGGCTGGGGCATGGTGAGCGCACTCCCTCTGCCCTGCAGCCATCCCTCCAAGTTTTGCTGGAGGGTTTCCAGTGCCTGGAAAGAGCTGAACTTAAATTATTCCAGGGGAAACGAAACACCAAACCTTGTCTTCAAATTAATCCCCAGACCTCCCTCCTGAACAAACCCCTTCTGCAGCCCCCATTGCCAAGCCCAGCCCCGGCATCTGGGCCCCGGCTCTCCAGCACAGGCAGCCCGTGGAGCTCTTCCAAGGGGCTCCGCAGCCCTTTGCAAGCATGAGCACAGCTGAGGGGAATAAATAACAGCCCCAAAGTAAAAAACAGCCTTTTCTTACAAAGCGAAATCTCAAATAGTAAAYGAAGGGAAAGGAAGGGAAGGGAACATGCCTGAGCAACCCCATTTCACCATCTCCAGCATGCACAGTATCACTCAGCTGAGCAGAGTGCACAGCAAATAATACCCACTCCACTGTCCCCCCTGCCCCAGCACCGAGACCCCACACACCAGGGAGTGCAGGGGAACAGATGGATTTTCCATGGGAAGGAGCTGCGTGTGCTCCTTCCAGTTGAACATGTCAGCCCACGAGAGCCATGTGTTCAAACCATTAAACTGCTGCCTTTGCTCTGCCAGCAGTGAGAGGAGAGAGGGTTTTGAGGAGGGATATTCAGAGGGAAGTGCTCCTCCTGGCACAAGGCAGACAGGAGACCCATAGCTGGAGCCTGAACCCATAATGTCTATGTACCCAAACAACGAGGTTTTTTCTCTTCCAGGTGCTTCTTGTCAATGAGATGAAGTGACAGTAAAATACGAAATTGCATTAATGCAGCAGTAATCTCTCACACAAGGGGCTACCTTCACCTGGGCTCCTAAGCAAGAGCCTTGGTAAGGAATATCAGGCTTATAAGGCCAACAAGTTTTGGAGGTTGTTCGCACATGGGTTAGGGCTAGAGGTTATTCCAGGGGTTAGGGTTATTCCACTGCGGTTATTTCAGGCCAAAACCCATGCACAGCATTGTGCCAGACACAGGGAGCTCCCAGAGATAAGGGTGTGGGCCATTCATTAGGGAAACTGACAATGTCTAATCTCACTGCATCAAAAATAAGGGACCTTGAGGGTCCATGAATTGAGATAATTTGATTTTAATACAAATACAATATTTCTCTCTCTATCTTTATTAACCTCAGAAAAGTAAATAGTTTAACACAGACTGCAAAGCAGCCCCTCCCACGTTTGCTCCCGGTGCTGCTGGGAAAGAAGGCCGTGGCAGACGTGGTGTTTGTTTACAAGGGATTGCAGGCTTCAGTTGTCAACTGCTTCCGCAATATCATCACAGAACTGCCAGCGGAGCAGGCCAGGAGCTTAGCACAGAGCGGAGGCTGCACCGGGCACGTTTCAAGACACGGATGCTGCTGCCATCAAACCCAGCACCTGCCCTTGCATTTAGGAGAGGAGACACAATGCTGATGGGGCCAGGAGCACAGTCAGCTGGAACACTTCAGTTCCCCTAAAAGAGAGGAATTATTTTCCATGGAAATTAACAAAAAGCTTCTGTTAGCAGCAATGGGAAATAATTTAAAATCATATCTTGCAGGTAAATGAAACTGCACACCAAAAACACAGTAGTGGAAGAAAGCTGGGCCTGCAGAGTTCCAGGTGGGAGTTGCCAGGCTGATGCTGCCCACAGCTCCCAGCCCCAGCGCTGCAGCCCTCATGTGAAGGTGCTCTCCAGCAGGAGAGGTGTGCCATGGCCCACCTGGTTCTGGGTGCGGGTGTGCAAGGTCCTGTGCAGAGTACCAGGGTTTATTCCCAAAGGACAGGATTCACGTCACCTGGGCATGAGCTGCTCTGTCAAAGGCTTGGAGTCCACCACCAGATGTTACCTCCTGATGGGGTGGGCAGAATGGGGAAAAGCACAGTGTCATCACTGGCAGGCAGCAGGAACCTGAGACAAACTCAAGATTTTTCTGGGTTTCACTCCAAAGCACTTTTTTTTGTGCTGAGTGATACTCTGAGTTGCTTGACTGACCAAGACTTGGGAGCACAAGGCACAGAATTCAGATCATTTAAAAATGTAGGTATTCTAATAAACAACCCAGCAGACCTCCCTAATACGGGAGGGAAGCGTTCTGGGGATAGGTTTTCACAGAAGCAAAGTATTTCCTGAACAGGCTTTCCACCAGAGGAACAAATAAGGTTTCCAAGGCTGAAACACTGGACAAGGTGCACCTCGCACCACGGCCATGGCGCACGTGTCCCTCCAAGGCCGCTCTCCAGCTTGGCGCCGCAGCGCAGGGCAGCCCCGGCCAGCGGTGCCGTGCTGTGCCGGGTGCTGTGCACATGTTACTGCAGGGCTCCCACACAGGTTCATGTCTCTGAGCATTCCCTCGTGCCTCAGAAGAACCACGCGGACCATGTCCAGCTTTGTTATTTCAGCCATACTGTTGAGGCGCCTGTTTACTTGGGAATCATATGTTTTCTGCCCTGGTCCTCACTGTATTCAGAACAGTTACTTAGCTTCAATAAGCCCCTTGTTAAAGCCTTTTCCTTTCTGTAATCTCATCAAACTAACCAAAAGGAGTTTGTTCTGAAATAGAGTCCCATTTTGTAACCTGGCTTCCTGGAGGAGCACTCCCCATGCGCACCCGGCCCCTCCACCACAAAAGGGCTCTGCTTGTCCTAGCGCTGACAAAACACTCCGTCTGTTTGGGTTAGTCAGCAGGGGGTTAATGAAAAGCCCGGCCCTAGGGACTCCCACCTTATCTGCAATCATGAATTTATTGAAGAATGTGTTAATGTGCTGGATTTTATTCATCAGGGGTCAGGGCTTTTCAAATTCTTCCTCCCAGCTCCCCCTCTTTCCATCCCTCCCCAGCAAGCTCACAATGCTGTTTAAACAAAGGACTCCCAACACAAAGAGCAAATTTACACAGTAAAGTTTTCTTGCAAGCCCAGAGCAGAGTCTGGAAGAATTCCAGCTTTATAAATTGAAAAGGGGGTGGGGGGAAGAAAGGGGGAAGGGAGACAGGGGCATTTTGCAGAGGATAAAAGGAAATTGAGAAAAGTTCCCACCTCCTGAAGCTCAGTGCTGAATATTCTCCACCAGTTAACCCCGAAGCAAGAGGATGTTTTGGCAGAACATGAGCCCTCATAGCATCAAACTTCTCAGCCTCCTTCGAGATGAAGGCTGAAATGAATGTTTCAACATCACAGTTAGGGTGACACTTCAACAGCTCCTTTGTCTGTGGGCTGCTCACAGAAGCCCCTAAGAGGACACAGCAACCATTCACCAGGGCTCCTCCTCTGTTCGTTGTTTCACAGGTGTGACACAAGCAAGATCTAAAACGAAATAACAAGGCTCAACAAAGGTGACACGGTGACACGTGTCCAAGGCCAAGTGAGAACGCAAAGGACCCACCAATCCCGCCTCCCGCATCCCACCCATGGGTGACGTGKTGTCCCAGGACCACAGATGGCCAGGGTCCTGCCAGAGCATCCCTGGCACCTCCCACCCATGCTTGACAAGTGCCCAAACCCACTGCTACCTGCCAGTGCTGGAAATAGGCAGCCAGGGATCCCCTTCCATCACCTCAAACATTATCCCCACTCCACAGCTGGGATAAAGGGACATTTGGTTGGTTGCTTTTATTCTTTTTCATTAAAAGGTTAAGGCCCCCCACTACTCTGTCCATTTTCGTTGTGCTGGTCAGAGCTCTGGGCATTAGAGAACAGGGCACAATCCCGCACTAATGAACCAATGACCTAAAGGATGACCTAAATTATTTTCTTCAGGTCCTGTCACCTCCACGTCCTGCACTGTCATTAATGAGCTCTGGCAACATCTCAGAAAAGAGAGCTTAGAACAGACACCACCCCTACCCTGCAGGCACAGTCTTACAGAGCTCACCTGAGCAAAGAGTTTGGAAACACTTTACAAGAAAAATATATGTGAGGTTATTTGCCATAATGCTAAGACTGCTGGGGAAGCTACAAAGTGGTCCCCAGGCAGGAGAGTAACCACTTCAGGTGTATGGCCTAGGGATTTTTGGAAATAATTAATATTAAAAGAGACCCATCATAATTATAGTTTCTAACAACTTTTCTCAGCCAAAAGGATGTCATTGACTCAAACTTTCATTCCCATGTTTATTTACCTTGGTTTTTATGGAGAGAGATGCCTTCTGCCACACTCTCATAGCACCAGCAATGGTCTGCAAGCAGCTCACCCAAACAGCCTGGGAAGAGGGGGTTTAAACGACTCTGGAGTCACACACAGGAGCCCACAAACAGCACTGCAGGAATGTTGGCTGGCACTGCGGGGGCAGAGCTGCCCAACTGCCATACGGCTTTACAGTGGCCACGCAGGGGCCRAGCAGATCTCAGCACATGGGATCCAGCTGCACTGCCAATGGATTCCTGACTGCTGAACATACAATACATATTTAGAGAGTCTCCTCCGTGACAGGAATTCCAAAGCCTCATGCAGAAAGTAACTCAAAGGATGTAATTAAATCAGTTAAATGGCTTGGGCAAAGAGACACAGCTACAGACAGATTTCAACTCTCAGCACAGTCACAGCCCACAGGAAATGATTAGGAGAGCAAGAACTGTAAAAGCTCCAGGACCAACCACTTGCTTTTCTTTACTTAATAAACTAGAATTCATGCTTAACACTGACACAGACCAGGTGAGCCTCTGAGCACAGTGCCCCGGGATGAAGGCGAGTGTTTGGGATAGGCAGGCACCGTGCCAACATCAGCAGAGGTGACATTACCAGGTGACAAGTAAAGCCAGTGTCAAGAGCAGAAAGCAAAGACCACTCAATTGATTTTCATCTGTTAATGTGATGTGCAGCGAACAGTGAGCTCCTGCTGCCCTTTTGAAGCAGGAGCTTGGGGCGGAGCGTTGCTGGCGCAGGAGGGGCTGCTCCAGCTGCCGGCAGAAGTAAAGGAGCCTTTGCACAGTGGGATATCTGGGAGCGGAGAAACGGCCTCATGTGCCGGAGGAGCTGCGTGAATCCAACCATTAACAGAGCTCGTGGTCAGCTTTACTGAACAACTAAGACAAAGCAAGAGCAGCGCTGTGCAGAGCTGGGGCTTGGGGAGCTGCCCCAGGGGCTGCTCCCACTGCCCAGTGGCTCCAGGCATGGTCCGGCTCCCCTGGACAAGCTCCAGTGACAAGAAAGAGAGATGCTGCACACAGAGAGGGCACACAGAGGAGAGCAGGACGACCCCAAGAATCCCATGGCAACATCTGGGTAGGGCTGCACAGACATCTCTAACACCCAGCAGCCAAGAGGGTCCCAACAACCTCAGTGTACAGACGGGGCCACCATCCTACAGTGCCTCTGAGCACAGGCTTGGGGGTGGCTGGGGCCGCCAGTGGGAATGAGGAACACCAGAAGCTCTTGCTGCCCAGCTGGTCCTCGGTCTCATGGGGGAACTGCCTGGGCAGAGGGGAAGGTCTCATCTTCCGTGGGCTTCTCTGTGGAGCATGGAATGCACAGCTGCCAGGAACGCTGCCCTTCTTCTTCTCTCAGGATCAAAAAGAAGTAAAATTTCACAACCACCAATCCTGCTGGGCAGAGGGTTGCCACTGATGGCAGGGAGGAATCGGCAAAGCAAAGTGCACCCCAGTCCGCCCCAGAGCCCCGGGCACGGTGCAGCTGCCTGGGGAGCCACATGTGGGTGAGGGTTTCCCCAGATCACAGGCAAATTTGTACCCACAATCAGGAGGCGCAGGGCTTACCTGAATATGAACAGTATCAGTTCACTTCTTCACATCCCTGGGGAAAAAGGACTTACTACAAAATTCAACAAACCTGGTAGGAAATATACAGTGGCCACCATTAACATCATATTTATTGTTATTTAGTTGCTCAGTAAAACATATACAGATATGTACATATGCAGGAATACAGAAGACTGCACTTTACATATTTAAAAAAAAGAAAGAAAAATAACACTCAATTTCATGAGCTATTGTCACAGTCTTCCAACCAAGCATTTAGGAAATGAATTTAACAAGAATTAAAAAAAAAAAAGTTTACAGGATTGCCTAACACACAGCAGAGTCAAGTTTTCATATTTTACATGTGCAATAACATTTTTCAGAAGAGTTTGCTAATGCAGTACGGATTACCAGTGTTTTGAGGTTTTGGTTTTTTTCTTTTCCATGAACCAAATTTAGTACAAAGAAATAACATCCTTTTGCTTAAGGCTGTTTTAAAGCTGTAATATTCTTGGGTAGTGAATAGTGATAAAGTTATAACTGCCGGAAATCAGCGCCTGCAGTTTCATCAGTCAGAACCTATGAGCGGATGGATTCAAAGCAACAATTTTAATAGAGAATTTCTAAGACAAAATTAGACTATTTCCTCCATTAGCCTTAAGCATTAAAGAAGAAACAATTCTATAAAAATGGGTTATGCTCTTACACACCATCCCTTGAACAGCTGTGAATCCAGTAGCTGACAAAACCTTACACTGCAGCTCAACAAAAATAAGCCAAATGTACCAGTTTGGTTTCTATTGCCCCCACTCTCCCAGTGCGCATCCCACTGCCGTGCTCACCTCACCCCTTCCACCTCCCAAAACTGGAATTTTTTGCCTTATTGGTGGTGCCTGGAAATCCAATCCCGATCCCAGGTTTTGAAGGGCCAGCCAGCCCCAGTGACCATGGAGACCACAGGATCTGCACAGCTCCCCAGGTGATCCAGGTGACAGAATTCTGGTGCTCATGCCCTTCCACCCTCACACACTGTGAAAACCTTAACTAAATAACAAGCCTAAAACCCCTTACTGATGCTCAAACAGCAGAGAGCAGGTAACCCCAAGAGAAGGTGATGTGGAGAAAATTCACAAGAGTATTTAATAAATGAGGCCTATTCTGTCCTTTTTTGGCAAAGAGGTATTTTATTATTCCTCCCAATTGAAATGCAAGAGAAATTTTGCTCAGTTTGCTACAACATTGTAAATTGCAGACTAAGCGCAGGGTTTCTTTTAACAAACACGTAGGGAGCCAGAGCACAGGGCCAGGAGCTGAGGGATGTCCTGGCTCCCCCAATCCAGCCCCGAGGCTGCGTGGGAGCCTCCGGCACCAGGCCGGCCAGGGAGAATCCCCACAGCAAAAGGCAAAGCCACATTTTAGCTGTTGCTCACAATCCAAAGCAGATTGTGCACTGTACCACCAGTCTTTGGCTTCTTGTACAACTGTCCCCCATCTGGAAGCCATGTAGGACACACAGGCAGGTTTTGCCCTGGCATTTGGGGAAGTAGCTGATAAAATTCCCCCCAGTGACCCAACTCAGTCCCCGAAGGAGGCAAGCCTCGGGCATGGGGCTCTGCAGCAAGAAGAGGTCAGACCTCGGTGCAGTTCAGCCCTGCCACTGTTCCTTCAGTTTCCCACTGCTGTCTATTCCTCAGTTTCCCTCTCCACAAGAGTGCAACTTACCTCTTCCACAACTGGCTTTTACCTACAGCTCTCAAACATGCTTCAGTTGGAGTATTCTTATTCAGAAAATGACATCATTCCCATTCTTACCATGTCAGGCCATTCTGACACTATGTATGTTAAAAAAACTAATCAGTGCATTCAGTGTTAAATTAATGGAGAAAATGGGTACAATGCAATTACTGCAGGTACCACCAGCTCTGTGACAAAGCTTGAGCTTTCTGTATATGCTGTCAGTACCACATCCCCAGGTGACGAGCAGGACGTGATGCCTGTCCTGGTCAGAATGTACAGTTTCTGTTCTGATCTTTGGCAAAAAGCAACAAAACCCTAAAAGCGCAGGTTTGGTTGGTCCTGGCATCGCGAATGGCTGCCTCAAGCACAGCTCATTCAATGAAGATCAAACGGACAGGAGGTTAGCAACGGGACTGCGTGTGACTGTATGGTTCAGTAAAACTCCACGGCCAGTAAGCCCAGCACACGGCCAGCAAGCCTAGCACACAGCCAGCCGCTGCTTCAACTCCTCACTCTCTGACAGTCCTGACCCAGCACTGCACCCACTGCCCAGAGCGGCCAAGTGCCACAGCTCCCACGGCTCCATGCCGCACAGCTCGGCACCTGGAGACATGGCGCCTGGCCTCCGGGCATTCCGGCCTCCTCACTTCATAGGATTCCACTGATTTTTAAGGAATTGCTTATGTTCTGCATTTCCATAAGCAAGTGAGAAAGCAACTTCCAAGTGGATGAGAACACCACTCCAGGAGACAAGCACAAGCTGCTGAAAATGAACCAGCAGAACTGGGTGGTGAGACCAAGCCACCACAGGTCCAGTCAAACGGAGATTTTTCTTTAAAAGCATCTGAACTCGGTGTTCCCTGACAGGTTCCTTCCCGTGGTACAGGGTGTGCATCCCTGACCTCAGGAAGCCTGAAAAACCTGTTCTCTTCAGTGCAGCAGGAAAAACTAAAAACAAAGCAGCAAGGCAAGGGGCTGCACTCGAAGCAGGAATGCCACCAGACCATGAACTTGGCTGAAATTTTCAGCTGGAAATGATGGAATGCAGTACTGTACCAGTGTCACCCCAGGACAGCCCGCTGCAGACTGAGCCCCCCACGGCAGCACATGTGCTCTGGCAGGCACAGTACCCCCGTGCTCTGCTCACAGGACTTAAAATCAAACACGTCCTTAGGTAAGCCAGGACTTGAGGAATCACAGGCAAAGAGGCACCTTCCAGAAGGGGGCTGACAGTGATTACTCTACTGGGACATACTTTACTGGGGACAGTGATATTTTATTGCAGGTGCAGAAAGAGCTCTGCACTCCTGGTTACACACCCTGACAGAGGTACAAACCATCCCAGCTTTTTGATACAAACCAAGTGGGTGTGAGGCAGCTCCACAGCCAGTTGCTCTAGGATGGGCAAAAATCCTCATCCTCATGGATACACTAGCTTTAATACAAAGTAAAATAATATTGAAAATCAAGATTAAAAACTATCCAAATTTATCCAAAGTCAATTCATTGACCAGACCCATAAATCAATCCATGCATGGTTAATAAGAGCACATTCAAATCACATTTCCAAACACTGCGATTCTCTCTGAAGCCACATACGACCGAGAGTGAGGATTCCAGACCACCCTTGGCTTTTTAGGCAGAATTTCTTCTCCATTGGTGTCTACTGAGAATATTACGTCAAAATAATTAAAGACCCAGCACAATCATCAAAGATAAAATATAAAGCAGTCTTCAACTCTGTCCCTTCAGCAGGGACACATTTGTGAAATCATTAATAAATAATCCTAGAGAGGCCAACCTTTATTTCACAACCAAAACCAAACCCTCCAGTGCTGTTCCTGAGCTCCAGGAGCCACGGGGGGTGAGCTGTCAGCATGGGGCAGGACGGGGCCACTCCTGGGCGCAGGGACACACAAATAATGGACGGTGTTACGTAAAACCACTGGAGAATCAGCCCATCGTGTCAGTCGTGGGTTTATCTGGTTTGCTTCCAACTTTCGTCTCGAATGAGCATTATCTAGCCTGAGCAGGAAAGTATGGCTTTCCTTTTATTGTGTGCATTCAGAAATGCTGTTCTTCAGTGCATGGCAGAAATGGGGCCTTGAACGAATTTGGGGGGTTGTAACACAAGGTCTCCCAGCCCTGACAGATTAGGAAATGCTGCCCCTGGGCATACAGCCCCCTGCATCTGCCAGGGGGCCGTCCCTGACCCCTGCCACTGCGCTGGGATCTGTTGTGGCAGAGGCTGGGGCACCTCCAGACAAGTGCAGGGGGTCACTGGACCCGCTGCCAATCAACAGCATCTTTCTGCAGCTAAAAACAGGCAAAAAATGGGCAGGGTGCAGGGGGTTTTCTTCTCCAGTATCAATGAAGTGGGAACTGCAGGAGCACCACCAGGCCCAGGCAAGCAAGATGGAGCCTGGGCCTTTGGAGGAGGGGATAATGACTCTTGACCATTAAGCTAACTTACTATTAGACTTATTTAGAAAAACCTCTCCATAACTTCCTCGCTGTGCCTGAACCAGCCCGTTCATGACAGAGCTCCATCCCAGGGCTGTGCGCAGGTACA
The DNA here is from genome assembly GCA_018881555.1 of Amblyornis subalaris. Lineage (NCBI taxonomy): Eukaryota > Metazoa > Chordata > Aves > Passeriformes > Ptilonorhynchidae > Amblyornis > Amblyornis subalaris. The sequence continues at coordinate 8,688,660 of JACAXG010000023.1, forward strand.
CAGAGGAAGGAGTGTCCTGGCCTCACCAGGAGGCACAGAACAAAATGAGGCTGAACCTTACTAATAGCAGAGCCTCATTCTCTCAGGAAAAGGCAGGTTCATGCCTGAACATTCAACAGAGCATCAGCTGCTTGGTTTGTATGTGACTGGCAAAGGCTGGGTGTCACGAAAACGTATGATTTAATGCTGACCATTTCACTTTCACCGGTGTTTATTCCTGAACTGCTGCTCCTCAGGATCACCATCCTAGTAAGCACTGAACAAAGCAAAACAAAACAAAAAAAGAAAAACAAAGCAAATGAGGAAGAGAAGGAGGAGGAGGAGGAAGAGGAGAATCTTTGTCTTATTATGACATATGTGACTTGGACACACGCTGAGATGAAAAAGGAAAAGGCCTCATCTATAAATGTATGCCAGGGTTACAGAATAATGGGAAAAAGTGGTCTAGCAGGAAAATCTTAAGCAAAAGTGTGCTAACTGCAGAAGGGTTAACACTGGTAACATACTGTGGCAGAAGATTAAAAAAAAGTTGAGGTTTACTTTAAATTAACCCTTTCCAGTCCATTTGCCACTAAGCAGGTACCAACCTAGAAAAATAGTCCACCTAGCAGTAGCGGCCCTTTGAAATTAAAAAAAGAAAAAAAATAATTTCTTTTGTTCAAGTCAGGGCAGCCACAAAAGTCCCGAATCTGTTGGAGATGTCCGAGTGCAGGGACCTCCACGTCGGCACCGCAGTCCGGCCCTTCGCCTCGCCCACGTCGTCCGTGCAGTGGACCGAGAGGCACTGCAGGTGGGTGCCCGTCTGCGCCGCCGCCGCCRAGGTCTTGCTCGGGGGAAGGTCGTGGGCTGGAAAGGGTTCACAGAGAGAGGTTAGGAGACCTGTGACACACAACCCCATCAACTCACAGCCTGGCAGAGGCGTTGCCACACCCTCTCCCCACCAGACGCACCCCTCTCCTGCACCCACGGCATCACATCCCTGGCTCAGGGGATGCCGAGTCACCACCACTGGTATGGCTCCCCCTCCCCACCCTGAAGCGAGCTTCCATGGTTGATTTTTCACCAGGCCAGAACACCACTTGAGATAAACCAGCGATATGTCTGAATGCCAGGGATGGACCCGGGACCAATGAGTGTGTCCTAGACTGCAGCACAATCGGGAGCTTTCCTTCCCCATGCACCTTCCGCTACTGGAAATGGATGCTGAAACATCTCCAAGCAGGAAGTCAGCTCCAAACCCTCTGTGCCCTTGTGGTCAAAGCCAGCATCGGTCTCTCTGTTCCCCTCTTCTAATGGAGCACCATGACAATACATTTCTTAAAATTTCTTTCATTTTAGGACTTTGTATGATCTTTAGCTATCATTAGTTTCTGTTAACCAGAAACATAAGACTTCAACTGAAACATCCTAAACAATGCCCCTGGGCCTTTTTCCTCTGGATTTTACAGTTAATGTGTAAAGTAGCTAAAATGGGTGGAACATGACAAACATGCCAAAAACTGGCTGTGAATGTTTAACATCTTTTCCTCCCATCACCTTTCTCCTGTTCCACAAAGCCAAGCAGTGTGAGGGTAGCACACTGCATGGGGCAATTCATATTGCTTTCACCGAACCTGCTGCTCTACCAGATACAAAACCAGAATTGAACAGCTTGTTACACAATCACAATGATATTAAAAAACAATCCTAAGCCAGCCTGGAAATCCCTGGTTTAAACTAGAAAATACTTTTAATGTTTGATTGTAACAGGATGTCAGAGATGCTCGTATCTAAAACAGTGTAATAACACCACACAGGAACTACCGAGAACCTGGGGACATGATGCCGTAAACTCCGGGAGGAGGAAGCAGGCTCCAGAGCAGTGCTGCTGCCTGCCCTGCCCTGCGCTGCGTTAGTGCTGCCACATACAAAATCCACATGGAGCTCTGCTGCACAGCTCAGCCGGGCCCCGCACTTGCCTTTCTCCGGACATCCCCGTGCACTGCTCCAGTGAAGAATCCAGCAGCAGCAGGGCAAAGGTGGTCACACTATCTACATTCAAATGGATTCCAGCTCCCTGCAGTTGGTGTTGGGTGTTTTTAGTCAGTTCTGGCAAACAGGCAGCACCAAGGGGTTGAGCAGAAGCATGGAGCAGAGGCCACCACATGATACCTGAAGTTCCAGCAGGCAGAGAGGTGTTGGCACAAATGCCTTCCCAGCACACGGAGCTTCTGCTCTTCTCTCCTGTCACCCCTGAGTCCCATCGCTTTGGGAAAATCACAGGGCAAAAAAACCAGACTCCCTAAATAACCACTGTTTGATCAGGTGTTCAATTTAACTTACTGTCCTGAATGCAAACATACCTAAAAATTTTTTACTTATAAAATATTCAAAACTCAGATGGGATGGTGCAGAAAATTGTGAACAGGAAATGTTTTCCTTACTTGTATTTGTTCACAAGGCAGTCAGTACCCACTATTTTTATTCTTAGGTCTCCCTGACTGCACAGGACATGCTGGGCTTGGCACAGGAAGAGCCAGCGCCTCGAGATTAGTCCTTGTGACAGCAGCTCTCTTCCTCTCCTGCAGAGAAAGAGGAAAGAGTCCCACAGCTGAACTGCTGCCACAAGGGGCCCAGGGGTCCCAGTGGTGTTTCTCCAAGGGCTGCAGGAGAACCCCACAGCTGAGGACTCCAACAGCCAAGGCAGAGGCGGCACATTCCCAGGCTGGGATTGGAGCCAGAGCTCTGCTGCACTCGCTATGCAGGCACCCCGACACCTAGAACAGAGCTGGTCCTCAGCAACAACTACGCGAACAAGTTCATGTGCCACAAGCAATTAAAGAATAAAAAATTAGGCTTATTTGCTTGTGAATCAGAAAATTATTTCTAAGCCATTTGCTGTGGATAAAATTCATAAGCAAACTACTGATAAAGGAATCAAAGCAAAATCTATCCCACAGTGATGAATAGGATTTGTTGGCTTGAGAGAAAACCCAAGTAAAAGAGGTGAGCAGGACTGGAGCCTCAGTTTGCAAAGTCAGTACTGACTGCCACTGTCCACATGAGCCCCACTCACCATGGGACACCAGTGTGGGAACTCCAGCTCTCCTGTCTATTGTTAAAGAGCACAGAAAATGATGTATTCATATCCAAAACAAAGCAAGCTCGCAGCAAGGCTTGCACTGGCACAAGAATTCTCAAAGACAATCTGGAGGGAAAATTTCAGTGCAATTTATTTTTTTCCAACATTTCTGCCTTGATAAAAGTATGACGCTTTCCAGGAAAAAACTTTTATAGCAAAAATTAAAGTTGTGCTGATCCACCTGATGAGAATCATGCTCTTAAGCCTGATGCTTGTCCAGAACAGTAACACTCTCCCAGCAGACCTGTTTCACCAGCCATTCTCTCTGCCTCGTCCCTCACAGCCACAGTGTCTCAGCACTCCCCGGCCACAGTGTCCAGGGTCCAGAGCAGTGCTGTTAGCCAAGATGGACATGACTCGGCACATTAAAATTAGTCAGGTAATGCAAGATGGTGTCATCACATCATTGCCTCGCAGCTGCCAAGTTCCAGATAAATCACGGTCAGTCATGAAGTACCTCATTGAAAGCACGGAATTTTCAAACAAATTCTCTTTAAACTGGACAACTACCTCTATTAGCAACTACTGCAAGAAATTCGTGTTATTAAAAAAAGCAGTATGCTTCTAGTAAGGGCCATCCTCCACACCCAAGATCTTGAGACGGTCTGGGTGGAGACTTCCCCTCCAAACCAAAGGACATGACACAGAACCCGGGACGGACACAAGAACAACCACCCTGCRCAAAGGACAGCCCGTGCCGCTTGGGAACAGCAAATGCTAAAGCAGAGGTAAGAGATAAAACATCTTATGTAAGCTCACACTGTGTTCACATGAAAATCAAAGCAGTGAAGTGACCAAAAGAAGTCTGGAAACGGCTCACCTGTGATGGTGTCCTTCCCCACTGCTGCTGGTGACGCTGTGGTGTCCCAAGAGCCAGCTTACTTTTAGGCAAGAGCTTCCGACCAAGCTCTACTCAGCCAAACACATTCCAGCTGTTCAGCCTCAGACAAAGAGTGAGAAGGCAGCACCTGGCCAGGCTCCCCAGCCTCCCTCCAGGCCCAACCCTCTGCTCTGACCTTGCACATTTAGGAACCTGCCCTTTAGTTCTGCTCTACTTTGCAAAGGCACGCAGCCTTCGAAAAGAAAAGGTTGCTGTTTGTTTGTTTGTTTACACAGCATTAATGGCGGCGTGGTGACTAACCCAGGAGCCTGGCCAGCAGCATTGGAGCCTGCAGCTGGGACACAGGAAGAGAACCAGGAGTTCTGCTCCACCAAAAAATTCAATACACACACTACAGACTGCTTTTCCAGATCAGCTCAGGAAAAACACATTTCTCTAGTGAGGTTAGACCCTGGCATTCACCTTGCTCTGCAGACACTGTGTACACACACCTTCAGTCCTTCCAGCTTCCTTCTCCCTCTTTTTCTTGAGCCCCTGAGCAGTTAAGCTGCTCTGTAAAGCATACTCTTTTGTCATGTAGTCTCTTCTTATGCATTATTAAAAATTGAACGTGTTCTTTTAACTGTGACAAACCCACCGAGCACCATGCAAACCCAGAGGTGTCCCAATTTTTAGGAAAACTAATCCCATTAAAAAGGAGTTCACCTGCACAGCTAGCATGCGCTGTGTGCACCTTCTCGTCACAGAGGAGGTTAATTGAGGGAGGGCTGATGTAGCCAAGGCAACTGCAGATGCTACGCTAAGGCACCACGAGCTGGTGCTGCTTTTCAGGTGCTGCTCATGCCATCCCTCTCATTTTTGCCAAAATCACCACCAACAAAAGGACGGAAGGAAGGGAGACACAGAAGCAAGAGCACAGGCACAGTCTGGTAGGGGTCTGGTTAGGAGTGGGTTCCACTCCACATTTCAGCGTTCCTGCGAGATTGAAGTGACAAACAGGAGGTGAAGATCCCTGGAATGGCTCCTTGCCCCAGGGCTCATCCCTTACACTTCTTCACCGCTCTGACACAGTCTCAGCCGCCCGCGCTGCCCAGGGTCCGGCTGCCCGGCACAGCACGGCCCCGCCGCCGCCCTCGATGGCCAGCCAAGCGTGAAGGCCCTGGATTGCTACTGATCTTGTTAAGGCTGAATCTGAGGATTTGGCCAATAACACTATATTCCCTGATCAGAGATCTGTTTCCCCTCTACCATCTGATAACCACTCTTAAAGGACGCGTTAATGGGCTTCCATTCACTCTGTGCCCGTTAACCAGAGGCCAAGCTACCATAAGAGGGAATAGATTTGAGTAATGATCCCTTATGAGGCAGCAAACCTACATATAGTGTTTAAAATTATTCCCTTAGGACAAGATGTTTTTCACCAAATCTCCCACATGACAGTTTGACATATTGGTTCAGGCACATAGCTCTGCATTTGTACACAGCACAGAACCATCTTTTTTCAGTTTTCAAGAAAAATAAGGCCTGAAAACATTTCATGTTTCCCCGAACACTGGACCTAGTGTCTACAGATTAATTTACTCCTGAAATTGTATTTTTAAACACTCCTAAAACTGTATTTTTGAACACAACTAGCTCATTTGTGTTGATACACAAATGAGCAATCTCCTTCCTCGCCTCTACAGCACTGAAAAATCCTGGACAAAGGCATTTTTTTGATCCTGGAATACAAGGAGGCAATGGTTTGCATTTGTTCATAGAGACAAACATGGCACTTGCCACCTGCTTACACCATAAACATGCACCGCTTTCAGGTGCCTTCAGCTCTGGCAACCTGTGCCCGTTTTAGGCTGGATCTGTCACTGCTGTTTCCAACGCTCGGAGGGCTAAGGCTGCCTCTTGCCCCAGACTGGCAGCACCCAGCTCTGCTGGCTCTCGAGGAAAAGCCCCAGCTATGCATTACTAGAACATTCCTCTTACTTTGATTTTACTTCTTCATTTATTCTGTGTAACCTCTGCCCGTAAGACACTTAAAGGTGCGGCTCTCTGCCCTGCTGCTCTCTGCTCTGTATGAACAGAATTCAGTGTCAGTGGTTAAGGTGAACAGTTGATGCCAAGGACTCATCACGACGAGCTCAGCGGAAATGAGGACAGGTGACTCCTCACGTTGCTGACCAGAAACACTCTGCAGAGACACCCCAGCTCCAGGGTATCGGCCACATCTCACTCGTTGACATTTCAAGCAGCCATTTGGCTTGGCCAGCCCCTCAATTTATTGTTAAGGCCCAGCCAGCTGAGCGCTCTCTGAGAGCCTTTCTCACAAAAGGACGGACTGCTCTTCATCAAACATACATGCACAGTGCTGAGCACCATCCCACAGCACTCATATATCCTGCAAACCAGGATTAAAGCTCCAACTTTGCTGCAATAAAGCCAAGACGGCACTCACCCAAAGGCACAGCACGCCCAGGCTAACACACAGTCTGTTCACCCTTAATGCTGCTTCCTCCCCATCCCTCCATCAGCCCATCCGCTCTGACAGCATCCTCTGGTCCTCACAGCCCCTTCCTCCACAGACAGCATGATTAATTGGAGGTGCCTGAGGCTCTAAAGGGAGCGTGTATCAGCCCATGCTGCAGAAGATGTTTATTTTGCTTTCAGTGGTCTCTGAGCTGGCATGGGGCTCCATCACAGCTTGCCGCTTGCACAGAATTCAGATAACAGGAGACACATAGTGCTTGCTGCAAATACGTATTTTTATTTTTTCTCCCTTGACCTCTTTTCCTGCTCCTGTTTTCACCAGGAGCAATGGCAGGATGTGTGCATGCCACAACAGGGAGGCTGCCCAAACCAATGGCAACATTAAGGATTTGCTGTCAGGCTGTAGGGTTACAGTCAGACTGTAAGCCACATGCTCACAGAAAGAAACCGAAGAAACTGGTGAAAAAAACGTGAAGTAGGAAAAATGCTAACCCTATCGGTGGAAAAGGCGGCACTCATCTTACACGTAGCATGACCTTGAAGACACAGAATGAAGGATGTGTGGATGAGGACAGTGACATTGCTGTTCTAAACACCACGTTCCCTCCACTGTGCCAGGAAGAGACAAGAGAGGGGGAACACACTGCTCCCCACCTTGCTGCCACTGCCCGGCAGGACAGCAACACACCGCCATGGCTTCACAGGCAAGCGTGAAACTGCCTGCATCTATTTCTCTGGAGGCTACAGTTAAATCACTGCTTTCCAGCTCTATGACTCTCTGAGAAGAAAGGTAAGCTCTGCATCCCTGGAGAAGCCAGAAGCTCTGGGCCTTGGGACAGCACCAGCTCTCCCAAAACCTTGCTAGATGGCCACAGGGACAACAGACTGTTTCTAACTCATATCCTTCCTGTCTTTTGGCTACCTTCAGTTCCTCTTTTCAGTTTAGCACACTGACTCTCAGGCTGGCTTCCCTGCAAAACACAAACCACAGAGGAACGTCCTGCCTACCCCCCTTGCTGATGTTGGGGTTTGGCTCTCACAGAACAGAAGACCATTCTGGCAAACCAGGTCCCACCCCAACTGCAGCACTGCTGTCTGCCAGTCTGGTCCTGCCCACCCTATCCAGGTGAACCACTGCTCGTCTGTGACAGGCACGGAAAGCTGAGCTAACGATGGCCAAACTTCCAACGAGGGCCTAACCCAACTGCACTGCCCCAAACCACTCGTCAGGCTCCTGGTGTCACCACCAACACTGTGCTCTCCTCAGCTCTGCACAGTATGAGAATTATGGTCCTGCCCAAGCAAGGAAAACTGCCATTAAAAATCAAACCAAATCAGCTGCCACGAACAGTCAAACAATGTCTGGACACTTCCAAGAGAAAATAAATGTGAGTCCGTTTATCTTCTGCAACTGCAGCTCATCCCAGCACAGCCAACTCAACACTCAACATCCATATGCTGCCATCCAACACCAGTGAAGCCTCGGGGAGCTCCAAATTATTTTCCAAAGTCTGCCCTCTCCCCCCCACAAAAAAACCTGAACACTCCTGCTCAACTCTGAAAGGAGTGAATTGCCTAAGCCCCACCCACCAGCTCCATCACACTGACACTCAGACCCAGCACTGGGAAGAGGCTACAACCAGCTTCTCTCACCTAACCCCTCCTTCCAAAGGGCTGTGGCTGTCTCAGACATGTCCCTGCCTCTGAATCCAGCCCCCAGTGTGAGAAGACCACCTCCACGGCAGGAGAGAATATTGGCTGAGTGATCCTGTGTTTTCTGCACCGCTGGCATACATCAGCTGCTTGCACTAACTAAATGCTCTGAGCCTATTTTCATGAAGTATGACAAATCACACATCCGTGATGAGTAAGGAAATGCTGGGTTTTGCTTTCAAATTTATTTTGTATGTACGCAAACTGTCACATGACAGCTTTACACACAGCTCCAGCCCATGCGAAACCCATCTCTTGACAGCCAGAACATGCTAGCAAACAAAAGTTTTCCATAAAATCCAAAGTGGAATTTTCTAACTGTACAGAAGTCATGAAACATGAAGAACATGAAATTGTTCAATAAGCCCTCACTTATCTAAAACCAGCTCTGGACACTGTCCAGTATTATTTCAGGACAGACCAAAATTGAAAAAAGACGCTACTTAAATGTTCTTTATTAAATTGCCATCTGAACATTTCACATGGAGCAGGCCTCCAAAAATAGGATAAAATGCCTAGTTTCACTAGCAAGGGAAGGGATGTATCAATGGAGCTAGTAAAGGCAGTGAGTAGCTCACGATTATGCACAGAGCAAACAGAAGAGGAAACACGTAAATTCCAGCCCTCCCTCATCAGATTTGTGCAAGAGCTTCGAAACAATTTCGAGTGAAAAAACAGAAATTACAATAGTAAGTAGAATATTTAAGCTCAGCAGATTGTACACGGAAAACGATTATCCTTAAGTGAAAACAGAATGAAAGATGAAGATTCCCTTTAAAGAACTTTGCTTGTGGTCATTTAGTTTCAGGATGCAAATTAAATGAGTACTTGTCAGCCAAGCAAAAGAAGGGAATTAGCTCTGAAATATGATCAGTCTCTTGTGAGGCTCAGATACGGCTGGCCAAAGACTTTTAGGTGTTTTGTTACCTTGTTCCTCAAGAGCTCCCCAAGGACCCGTGTTCTCACATCTCAAAGCCAGATCTGCATCCAGTGGGGCTGCCAGGGCTGGGACAGGGATCTGCTTGGTCCCTCCATCTCCTCCCTGGCTCTGCCCACAGCTCCCGGAGGTGCCTCTGCCCCACCTATAACTCACAATTACAAGAGACCGTAACACGAAACTGCCACAAGCAAAGTCAATTTCTCCCAGAGGCCTCACACATCTGAGGCTCCTGCACGCCAAGAAACAGCGATCATGTGCAGTAATGCTTGGGGTTAAACCAAGCAAGTTCAAGGATATTCCTGAAAATACAGCAAGAGTTTACCAAAGGCTAACGTTAGTGAGAAGAACAAGCATCAAGGATCATTAGCTCTTTTATGCCATTTATTTACAGCCTACCTTGAAATACATCCCATTTCTATTTAGGACACCTCCAGCTGAAGTTTGGTGTCTCAGGGGTGAATGAGGAGACCTTGGGAAGTAGCGTTCATGAAAACAAAAGGTGCTCACACAACTTTATCCCCCACAGATCAAGAGAAAAGTGAGACCGAAGACCCCAGGTCAAAGCTGGAGCTCACAAGGCACCTGGAGAGACACCATTCGGACAGAACAGGCTGAACAGGGCTCTTAGCACCTGGTCTAGTGGAAGGTGTCCCTGCCCATAGCAGGGAGGGAGAGTAAGATGAGTTTTAAGGTCTCTCCCAGCCCAAACCATTCTGTGATGCTATGGGCACTACCTGACCTGCTCCATGCTCGCAGCACCAGCTGCAGAGGCATGACACTCCAGAAACAAGGGATTCCATATCACTGTTTGCGAGTCTCTTGCAAGTAATTCACAGGCAAATTCTAAAGAGTCTGCAAGAAACAACTTTAAAAAGCAGAATTGTCAGGAGCTTCATAAAGATGGGTCAAAACATCTGCTGGGAAACATTTAAGTGTTGGCAAGTCAGACTGAAAGCTGATACTATCAACCCAGCACTTCCTGGGCAAATTCTCACTAGGTCTCTTCTGCTGTAGAAAAATCCCAAATTCTGGTATACCCCAAATTTTGAATACAGAAAGAGATGGAAATGTCATTGCTGTACAATGAATTTGGCATGTTCAAAGACATCCCCTAAAGCAGCAGGAAGGTGGGAGCCAGAAGTCTCATGGAGGAACAGGGTTTGATTGAACACCATGTTTAAAAATTAAATCTATCTGAAGGAAAAGAAAAAAAATCATCAGAAGAAATGCACAACCATGTGAGTAGGAATGGCAGTGAGGGAAATTCAGCATAAAAAAACCTGCACAAAGAAACCCAGTGTTCTTAGGTATGGCTGTAAGTGCCACTATTAGGATAAGAAAAATATAAGCTCATCTTTTACTTCCAATTGTCACATCACTGTGGAGAATCTTCATGAAATTCTCAGAATAGCAACGAATCAGGAGCAAACAGCTGTTCAAGCAGGAAAGTCACAGGTAGACAGACTTTCCTTGCTTCAACAAAAAATTAACTCTAAAGTTTCACAGGCCAGTAAATCAACAAAATGGGCCTGTACAACACAGAATGAACAGTCTCATCTTCCAGCCCAAAGCTGAAATATGGGCCTGTGTTCTCCTTCAGGCCATATGCTCACGTGATTTATGACCCACAACAATTTCACTACTCCTGGAAAATGAAAGAACAGCAGACAATTAGTTCATCCCACTATGCTGCAGATTGTGTGGGCTCTGCCCTGCAGCACCTCCCCAGGGAGTGGGGGCCAGAAGTACCAGCTGCCCCTGTCAAGGGCAGGGAGGGACACGAGGCTGAGCAGCACCCGAGCACCAGCACAGGAGAGCACAGCACATCCCCGGAACCTCACTGCATGGAGCAGCCCAAATGGACTCCAAGAGAGCTGCAGAGGGACTTCTAACCAGGGCCTGGATTGACAAGACAAGGGGAATGTCTTCCCACTGAAAGAGGGCAGGGTTAGATGGGATATTGGGAAGAAATTATTTACTCAGCAAGTACTAAAGCACTGAACCGGTTGCCCAGAGAAGTTGTGCCTGCCGTATCCCTGGAAGTTCAAGGCCAGGCTGGATGGAGCTTGGAGCAACCCAGTCTAGTGAAAGGTGTCCCTGCCCACAGTTGGAATGAGATGACCCTTCCAACCCAAGTAATTCTCTGATTCTCTTCTATGAGTCTATGATTCATTCCTGTCCCATATGCAACTATGGCTGTTTGTGACAACTGCTGTTAACCTGGTCTCGATTCGGTCAGTGCAGAAGTACAGACTGTCCCACTAGAAGGGTGTAAGGACCTTGCAATCTCTACCTGCAATTGTCCCAGGCAGGGCTCTGCCTGCACTGTCAAACCAGGCAGGATTCAGCTCTGCAGCACCTGCTTCACTGCAACAACACAAATGCAAAAGCAACACCAAACAAACAAAATCCTCCACCCCACCCTGAATTAGGCTTTTCCCTCACATAGGTGAGGTGAAGTGCAGGTTCAACAGCTTGAGTCATATAACCAAAACTTCACCCAACCCCAGCCATCATGGCAGCATCAGCTGGGGCTGCTGCACGTGTGAGTCACAGAGCACTCAGCTGAGAGCCTGTGAGACACCAAGTCTACCGGCACAACATCAAAACTAGCTTTTCTGAAGCCAAGGGCGTCCAGACTGGTCTTTAGGTAACTTCTGAGTGACAAACCCAAGTCACATGTCTACTCAAAGGCAGATCTCTGAATCTGCCCTCCATGGATGCCCTCGGTGGATGAATGCTTTGTCCACTGGGAAATGTGCCAAATAACTCAGATATCCGTAACAGCACTGCAGTGAATTCTGCTATGTGCCATCCTCCTCAGGTCTGGATCCATGCAGCTTCATCCCCCAGCACCAGAGTTGCCAAGGCAGATGGGCCTGCTAGGCTTCAATACAAGGGTGAGCAAAATGGCAGCAGGAGCACCCGCTACCCACAGGACCACAAGGATAGAGGGATGGAGTCTGAGCTCAGTGTCTTAATGTACCCACCTTGCCCCCCTTCCTGCAGGTCTTAAGCAGGAGGCAGCCGTGCAGAAGGAGTTAATCTCGCCTGGAACAACCTATCTCCGGTTTCTTAGAAACTCCAAGGCTGGAGAGCTGGGCTTTCTGATCCCTGCCTGCTCCTGCCTGCTCTGCCTGCAGCCTGACCCCTGACATTTCCACTCTGCTTCTCCCTGGCATGGAAAACCTAACCATACACAAACAAACAGGTTGGGAGGACAGATAAAAGGAATAGAGGAGGAGAAAGGGAAGATTGCTCAGATTCCTTGTCAAGGCCCTGATTAAATAACAGCAGCACCACCAGACATGAGTGAGGTGCTGGAATTTATCAGTAAACCCTGAAGTCTACACCAAGGCATCTCTGTTTAATTAATCCTGAAAGGGTCCCTTCCCCCTTCTACTTCCCAGGGAGGTTTTGAGGATCTGCAAGTTTAAAGACACAGCGAATCCTTTTTAGCTCTTTCCTTACAAAACACAAGGGCAGAACCACAGTCAGGATTTACAAACTCTATGGCAAAGGCTTCCATCACATGGACACACGCAGGCAACCTCCACTGAGGGGGCACCTTGGATTTAGTCGTACCAAACCTTCTGATACAGTACACCCACCACGTGGCAGCTTTACAGCAACCAGCTGGAAGCCTGCACGCATGTAATCACAACCACACACGGGTCCACAGATCTCACCTGGACTTGGGGTCTCCTGCCATTCTTACACAATACCCATTTCCCAAGGGATAAATCTCTTCAGTGCCTGATGCAGTTCTACTGTCCCTCATTTTTGTACAGTTTTCCCATGGTGGCATCAACATCACCCAGCAATGGAAGAGACTGCACATACACAATAAAGCAAGACAACTGCAAAAGCTCTTGCCTCTGGGCTTTCACTTAGCTTGAGGAGGCTTGGAAGGACCTTCCAAGGCACCTTCTATTTCAGGGAAATTTTGAAAGTCTAAGTTCACATTGTAAAATAAATCTGTATTTCACATCAGCTTTATAAAATTCCCAGGAAAATAAAAAAGTCAAAACCAGTTATTTTCTTGAGGATCTATATTCTTAAATACCTGGTTTCAACATAATCTCTTTTTAAAGAAGTACTGGGATGGGGGATGAACTGTGATGAACTGAAAAATGTCTCTGCCTACCCAAAAAAAAAATCATTATGCAATGACAAGAGACAATCCAGTCTATAATCAAAGACAGAATCCTGACATGTTCAAAGAGAAAATCATTGTAACAGCAATGACTTTGAAGATGAGAAGGGTTTTTTGGATTGAAACAATGGCCATCAAGATTTTTACTGTAGCAGCCAATGTTTAAATGCACAACTCAGCATGCTGCGTGCCTGCAGGTACACTGAGCATCAACAGCACAAAACCATGAAAAAATAAAACAGTGACACCTAAGAAATTCCAGCCTAAAGTGGAATCAGGCAATGCTCTCGGAGTGCTGAACCACTCACACCTGGGAGCGAACACTCCTACTGATGGGCATGCTTGTCCCAGGGAGTGAAGTTTTACAGGAAAACTCAAGAGCCAGTGTCCCATTAATACAAAACTTGCAAGTTACAAGGAACTACACTGAAATATTTAGATTTTTGACATTTGCTTCCAGGGAATTGCATACTTGGCTGTAAAAGTCGTGATCTGCACTGTTCGCTGAACTACTATGATTCACAGAAAATGAATCACAAAATGCAAGTTTTGTGACTGAAAAAATAGCTGTTCTGTAATGCACCTAATGAGCAGTATCGTATTTGCTGCTCTGTGATTGGGCAACTATTGGAAGATGACTATAGGTAGTCAGGGCCTCAATTACTATAAATACCCCTTTTAAAAACAGAATTTGGATTTAGCTCAGTGATATTTGGTAGTAAGAGTCAGACAGACTGCCTTACACCTCTCTGGTATTTCACCTTTTGGGGGAAAGCCTAAGCACAAGTCCCCCCAAAGGGTAATTTGTTACAAAAACAATGCAAAGGCAGCACAGCATCACTGCCATCAAAACTCATATTTTTAACATAGAGACTTTGAGTTTTATCAGTCATGTCTGTGTCTCCATCACTGTGAGCATTGCTTATACATGGGAACCATTTTATTAAAACTATGAAAACACCAAACAATTTATTTAATAAAAACATTTTCTCCACTGCAACTCAGCCGAGAAGATGTTTAAAGCAGAGCCTTTCTATCAGCCCTACCCCTTCTGCACGCTTCTGTTCTCCTTATTAGATTAAAACCCTTTCACCAAAAATGAAACTATTAAAAAGCATGAATATATGTTTTGGTTTTCTGTTAGCTGGAACCGGCAAGTCTTCCTGGGGGCATCTCCACCTCAGTTTCACAGCCACCACAGAGGATTCCTCCCTTCTTTCTTTCATTAGGCATTTATTTATCTTCTACAGAAAAGGGACACATTGAAATTGATGTCTGTGTGGTTTTGCCGATGTTGTTCCAGGCTGTGCCACACTTGGGCTCACCACCTGTGCCCCAGGTGTGCAACAATGAACCTGTGCCAGTCACATGGGCAAAGGCCACCGTGGGCTTGGCCCTTCTGCCTTTTGGGGTATTTCTGGCAGAAATGCCCTGGTATGTGCCACGTTCATGTCCCCACTGCCACTGGCCAAGTAGTGGGGCCATGAAAGCACAGCTGGCAGCTCAAATCCAGCTGTAATGACAGGGTAAGGAGGACACCCTGTGATGGGACAGGAGTCAGACTGGGACACCCACCTTGGAATCCCGCATCTGTTTTCCATGGAGTGCCCAGACAGCCTGTGGCAGTCATTCCCATGAGATTTTAGCACGGGGAGTGCTGCAGATAAAGACTGATCAATTTTGCTCTACAGTATTAAATAAAGCTCTCCTGTTTTGGAAAAAAAATCATTAAGGTGAAAGTATAATACAGAACTACCCATTTAGGAAGAATGAGCTATTAATTCTTAGGAGTGTATGTGGAAGGGGAGATTGCATTTTTATCTAAATGGTTTTTTCTGCATAACCCATTTCCAGTATTCTTTTACAGATCAGTGATAGGAACTTTTCATATTTCTATTTGGGCCAGACCACTGTGGAAGGCAGCCTTCAGGAACATGTCAAACATAACCCCTTAAAACATATTCCAAGAGAAGCTCCGCAAACAGGAGGAGAAAGACTAGAAGAGCACACCTTAAAGGATGGTTGGAAAAGGAAAAAACCCTCTCTCTTAAAGATGTAAGCCAAGTTTTTGAGGGGGAGAGGAAAAATGTAGTTTAGGGTAGTTTTTTCGTTAAGGGCCAAGAAGAGTTTTGGTCTTCCCTCTCTTCTTCCTCGCTTGAAGCAGAAACTCCTCCTCTTTGATGCAGTCAAAGGGATCCCAGTCCCAAATGCATACGAAGAGCAGAATGGGGCCATGTTATCACTCTGAAAAATTGCACTGGACATTCTGAGCTATAACATGTACTAGTACATACAACCAAAACAAGTGTATGCTATGAAAGACTCATTTTATCAGCATAAACAAATGCTCATTTCTCACTACAGTTTCATACCGTTTGAAACTGAATACAATCCAAACAATAATTCCAACCAACTGATGCTGGGATCCAAGTTTCCCTGACATACTGCCATCACACAGCAAGAACAAAGTCAAGTAAAAGCAAAAGCAGATTCGGAACTGACTGCTTCAAGTTTTACCAGGTTTGCCTGATCTAGTACAAAGAAAAGCAAACAAAAAATTCAAAGTTTTTTAAATTCTTCATTTCATCATCAAGGATCTCATATTCAAGTGAACCCAAACCGCAATAGCACAGTGGCCTTGTGTTTAACGAACAAAGCCACTGACTTTCCAAGCATTGCAGCAGGGCTCACTGAAGAAGCTGAAGCCCCATCTTTTCTAAGCACTGTTCATTTGACATTCTTCACCTCTTTTTTCTTTTCCCTGCATTGGCTTTTATTAGCTTACTTCAGAAAATTAGTATAACAAAAAATTTTATCTTTCAAAACAGACATTTAAAAGTGCAGCAGTTATGGAAATACAATCGGACAATGAACAGTTTTTATTCCCTCTACCTCGCCACACTCCACACAGCAAAGCAATAATTACAGGAATCTACTTCTGGTTTAAGCTCTACAGTAAGCTCTTTCCAAATTTAAGGCCAGCAACCAACCCTTCATTATGCTTAATAGGTAGACATAAAACGTAATTGTATCACAATCTCCCAACGCACGCTCCCAGCTCTGAGGCTCACACGTGTCTGGCTCAAAGAACACATTTTTTATCTGTTCTTTTCTGTAACAGAAACACTACAGCACCATTGGCATCAGCCACTCGAGGAAAACTACACAAAAAACTATTTGGAGTAAGACTTCATTGTGTTGTTAAAACCTCACATTTCCAAAGTGGTGTTTGTTGGTTCGCAGTAGCCCGACTCCCGTGCCCCACCACAGCCTAGCACTCGGCCACACCAGCAGGAGCCCTGGCAGAGCCAGGACTGTGGTCTCCTGCCCTGGGAGCCCTACAGCTGCAAGCAGCAAATTCCCTTCTGCCTTTCCTATTCACACCTCAGCTAAAGTAAGTAACATCAGGACACAGCACATGAACTGGATTTATCTACAGGACAAACCACTTAATCACGTAACGTACAGCACTACTTCGATGCACAGAGTTTAAAAGCAAAGCTCACCCAGACCACCAGGGCTGCCCTTTAGCTTTCCCCAACACTGCCCCATCCCCCTGCACAATTTCCAGCCATCACCCTCACACCTGCCCTGCCAACAGCACAAGGAATTGGCAAATGATGGGGTGAAACTTCCCATCGAATAATAATAATAATAATAATAATAATAATAATAATAATAATAATAATAATAATAATAATAATAATAACAACAACAACAACAACAACAACAACAACAAAACAACAATAATATAACAACAACAATAACACCACCACCAACGAGCCAGAATGAAGACATGTTTCACTATTCTCTCTTTTTTTTGTGAGCTGCCTATTTTAAATTCATACGAGATTTGAATTGTACTTGGTACAGCCCTTGTTTTCCCTCTGCCTCCAGAATGATGGCAGGGTAGGGAGAGCACAGGGATCTGGGCTGTTCGTGGTTTCTCCCAGCACAAAAAGAACAGCATGTGCCTATATTTAGAGGTAGAGAAGGGAACTACAGCATCCAAGAAAAAAAGAAATAAATCATACTGATTTTATCTTCAAAAAAGCATTTGTGTTTTTGGTTTGTTTAAATCAAAAGTGTGCTGCAAGCATTTGACCCTATATCCAGCAACAATAAAATCTGTTCCATCATAAAATACCAGCTGCTTTGCACTTTGAATAATAATACTATTTTTAAAGGGTTTCAGAATTATTGTCTCATAGGTTGCGGTAACTTTTATTACAATTACTGGGGAACTCCTATTTTTTTTTTGTAGAATACAAGCAATAGGCCCATTTATTATCTTCTTGTCTTTAAAACTATCTGGTTTGAAATTTTGGGCTCCTCTTCAGACTAGGCAAAAAACATTCTTCAGCCTAACATTTGGCATCAATAAAAATTAACAAAACGAGTGAGTCAGACCAAAAATACCTGTAACATTAGATGCAAACAGTTACCTAGCTGCCTGGCACTTCTAAGGGACACCCTTTTTCTAATTATCAGCTCAGTACCACTCCAGGTGTAAGTTACACCAGGTTGTTGTGACCTAATGGGCAGCTCAGACCTGCAGTCTGGGTCCTCCCCTCCCATCGCCCAGGGGAGCAGGGAGGAGAAACTCACCCTTGGTGATGCTTCCATCCCCATGCATTTGGAGGAGGTGAAGACCCACCTTGCACCAAACTATTTCTGCAACATTTAGGTCTCTTTTCCTGTTGCTAAGACTGAGAAACTTACTTAGAAATTCACTCTCACATGGATCAGAAGTGCTGTAACTGGAGTTTGGGATTTTTTTTTTCCACAAGAGGAGAAATACTGCCCCAGAGAGGGCAGTACAGCCGCACTGTCCCCACCGAAGAAGGAATCCACGCAGAAATGAGATCACCAGGTGGGACAAGATGCTCTCAGCCCTTCAGTCCCTGCTCACACACACTTCCCAACCACTGCATGCCCAACCCAGCACCAGTCAGCCCCAGCATGCCGGCCTTTGCTGAGTACTCAAGTGCTGAGACTCATCCCCAGGGTCCCTCCAGTTCCACTGTGCATCTCACCAGTATCGTCTGCCCAAGCCCTGGTGGCACGGCACTGGCAGTGAACCGGCAGCTGCCTAGCCCAGCAATGTCTGTTTTATCTCATTTGGACTGTAAATCTTTAGCAGTGGGAACATCTCCCAGGTTTCTAAAGCACCATGGCAATTTATGGTACAATAAGTATGATCTTAAACAAAAATAATCCTAGAGTGGGACCTGAATGTGGACTCCATTACGCTCTAAATCACACTTAAACCCCAAACTCTGTAAGTACCATGGTAATACCCTGACCGACCGTGCCATCGAGCCAGGAGCCGGAACACTGTGCGGACACTCGCTCTCCACCTGTGTCCACCAGCCAGCCAGTCACAGCCTCACCTCCAGCAGTGGATGGGAGGGAAGGCTCAGCCCCAGTCCCCCAGGACCAGGCACTGCTTGCAATGATGCGCATCCCCATCGACAGCATCCTCTGCCTCTTCTGACTGCTCTCACCGGAGACCAAGAGGCTTTTAAATGCCATTATAGAGGAATACTATACCCACCCACCCCCCAAGAAAAAAATTAGTGGAAGATTTTTCTAGCAAAGAGATCCTAAAATTCTGACCAGATAATAACTCCAGTCCAACCTCCATTTCCTATGTTAATAGATCAATTTACATCTTTCTAGCAAAATGGTTTCAGGCTACATTAAAAAAAAAAAAAAAAGTCATGCTTTTCTTCTTAAACTGCATTTTGGGAGAGGATTAAGGAGGAAGGAAGGATATGACTCTTTCCAGGGCTTTGTAGTGTATTTGCTTCACACAGCAAATTAATATTCTCAATTTTAACTCAGGAGTACATTCTTAATTAGGGTATGAAATGTTTTAAAATTTTCTTCACTTTACAAATGGCTGCTTTTTCAATTAACTGTGCTTCCCCAGCCTCAGGATGATCTTTCTATTAGCAACAGAATGCTTTCGAGTATTTTGTGAATACTAATTCACAAAATTAATTAAATGCAGACTTAACTCTGGAAACATATATTTTACCACAAAAAAACCCTGCTGTATTCCAACTACTGACCAATCACAGGCTTTGCTGGGATCAAGTGGATCAAGTCTGAAAGGCCCAGAAGTCAGAACTAAAGGTTGGAAGAGTTAAAAGGAAAAAAAATAAAAGGTTCTTAATTTTGCATTTTAAATGCTCCAAACAGAGGAAGGGATAAAAAAACTATAAATATCCCAAAGTTTACACAAACTGGCCACGGGAGCAGGGCTGTGGAACGTCCTTCACGTTGCTCACAGTCAGAGCTAGTGGAGCCCTTCGAGCTCTCACACATGTTGTCTATGTTTAAACTCAAATAAACTGTATTTATTTTGAGGTAAAAAATCTATCAAAGCAGCACTTAAATGCAACCAGATTTCTGCTTACCAAACCAAAAAGAGCTTTTTAAGACAAATCTTAAAAGCTAATAAAAAAGTAGACCGCCCAGTGTCATGCTTGGTGGTGTTATGTTAAAACACTGAACAGACACGAAGAGATTTGCTGGAAGTCAAAACTAACACACACAAAGTGCCCTGCTGCAGCGCCTGGGCAGCACCTCAGCCTGCAGCCGAGACTCGGGAGCTGCCTGTGACGGACGTGCACGTGCATCTCAGGGAGCGGCACCTTCGGCGGTGCTGGAGCAGTTCCTGCCCAAATGGGCAAGGCAAAACTCGGAAAGGCATTATTTCCAAATGGCTAGCATAGATCAGACCCAGTCCTATGGAGAGGGATGTGCCCTACGTGTGAGTCAGATGTCTCAAAAGGGCACAAGCACGGAGCACAAATACTCCTATGACAACACCTGCACTGCTACAAAAAATAACCCAAATACAGGAAAGAAAAACAAAACAGTGGTGACCACGTATTTTTCCATTAGTATGGATAAAAAGTGCAACACTAAAAGAGCACATTTCTAGACCATTGAGTCTTACAAATTATTACATCAACTAAGGAAAATGTATTCCCCATATCCAGATGATGCTTTTGTCATTTGCCAGGAGATGAACAGAACATGAAGCCTTAGAGGAGAGGGCACTGGTGGGGAGAGGAGAAGAAGGGGTGCTGAGGAGGGGAACAGCAAAGCAGTATCATCTAAGATGCTCTCTTTGAAGTATTAAGAAAGTCAGCTTGTAAAAATTAATGGATTAGACCTCCAGCTGTTCAATTCTCAGCTTTAAATTTAGAAGGCATTTGACTTTGGAATATTGGCACATAATCCATAAAATATATTTAAATTTGTAACAAAAACCCCAAATCCTTTGTATTAAAAGGTCACTAATAACTCAGAATGTTTTAACTGCAACAACACAAAAGCATCTGGCAAAAGAAAAGCAGGAAACTACAAAGAATCTCAGTATTTTTATATAAGCCAGTCATCTAATCTCTGTGTGTAAACTAGGTCTATCTACAGAACACTAAAAATTCAGAATTACATTTTAAAAGCTGAGAAATCTAACCAAGACCAGGAAGGTGAGGGCAGACCTTAAATTTCCTGGGAAGATTCCACAGCTTCAGCTATTTAATTTCCATGAGGTTCCCCGTGTCCCTTACCCAGGATCTGGTGCACAGCCAGCCATTTTCTGAACAGCCCTCACTAACAGAGGCTCTCATTTAAAAACACCCGTCAAAAAGTGAAACGAGAATAATTTTGTATTTAAAAATAAACAACACATCAACCTTAAAAATGTCCTGCAAATCTTACGCGTGTATTTACAGGTGCGAGCATTGTTCTTTTCAAGGGTGTAGATTTTTCAATGGAAAAGCCGAACCAGCTGGGCAAGGGAGGCAGATGCCGGCCAGAGCGGCGGCGTGGTGGTGACGGGGGTACCAGCGCCTGACACCCACCACCCGCACTGCCTGCACACGACATGCTCCAGTCTGAAACATGCAAAGGACAATCTATTCTATAGTAGAGATAAAACAGGGAATGATCCTCTGCCTACAATTTAACTGGTCTCTTTCAATATTCTCAATGTGCTTGAGAAATTGTGCCATTAAACTGTTTCTGATATTTCAGTAAATTTACCGTTAACAAAGCATACATGTTAGGCCACCTGAAGATTCATTTTAGAGCTGGCTCTGCGCTTTCTGGGGAGACTCTCCTCACACTCGCATTTAACAGAAATACATGAGAAACCACTGACTGAAAATGTACAGTAATTCGTCTAGTACTAAAATTTTATATGGCCACATAAAAGCATTTTACTGTACCAAAACCTCTCCCTGGTACAGAACACTACTGAGGCTGGGAGTCAGCTGGTTCAAATAAAAGCAGCCTATATAGTTTTAGGTTAGAGTTTTGTTTGATGCCTTATTCTTTGCTCTACATAAATAACGACGAACTGTATCTGTAGACATTACTAATTAATAATGTTTTTTAACGAAGTATTATTTTCAGTTCTATGGTTGAGCGTTCCACTAGGTCATTGGTACAAAAAACAGGTATTGTACCTTAAAAATTAAGAGCAGACATGGTGTAATACATCACAGATCAAAATACACCTATGCTGTCATTCAAGCTCATATATAAATACTAATTCATTTCCTTTTACATCACACGTAAACATCTGAAGCATATCCACACACCAATTTCAAGACACATCTCCCTCGAAGTCTGTCTCACGCACATCCTCACACCAAGTGTGTGCAAAACAACCCCAATAAAACTCACCTTGCAACTGAATGGGCCATCAGAAAATAACAGACTTTGGGGCAAGAAAGCACCATGATGCAAACCAGATAAGTAATCTGCATTAATTCAAACGTAGCTAGATTGTCCACTGAAATGAGAACAGGTAAATCTAGAGAACAAAAAATTAATAGCCAGAGAGACAGTGGATGCAAAGGCAAACAGTGGCCACAGTTGTTACTGAAATGCCAATAAATTCACACACTTCCTGCATTAAATATTCTAGTATATCACAGCAAAAGAAAATACTACTGAAAATTCTGTCCCTTGCCTTCTCTAGTATTTGCCATAAAGGTCGACAAACACACTGCTACAGAATGTTTATAAAACAAAGGAAAACATTTCTAAACAGGACCATTTTCAAGTAGAAAGTATTAAAAATTATAGTTAGTCAAGGTAAACAGTGGAGAATTTCTGTCATTCACATGAGGCCAAGCAGGGGCAACCTTTCCAATTATTTTTTTTTTTTTTAACAGGTTAGAAAAGTTTAAAGGATCACATTAAATCCAAATCTAACACACACCGAACTCTCTCCCAGGATAAGGCGGGAGCATTCTTCCCTCATCAATCTGTTTGCTAATCCAGATCATTTAATAAAGATGTGGATTTGATGTATGTGGAGTTTATCGTGTAACTTCAAGACAAAGGCAATAGCTTTGTTTTTCACTAAATTGTTAAAATTGTGTAAGTTTCAGCAGCCCAGCGAGGCAAACAAAGCAGCATCGGGAATCACAGCCCCCTCGCTGCAAAGGGCGCTGAGCTTTGCCGCTGAACTCGTTTCCACAGCGCTCACTACAATACAGCCGCTCCACAGCACATTGCTCGCAGTGAGGGTTCAGTGCCTGAAAAACCTCACGAGAGGTCTGACAAACTCAGTCCCAGTGAACAAACCCAGTCCCTCAGTAAAGCCTCTAGAAGAACTCAGCAGTATTTAAAATAACGCGTGCAGCAGAATGCACTGGAAAGGGAAAGAAAACAAAGGCTCCCAGCCGCATCTGGACCAAATTTGACCTTTGTTAATGTATTTCTAGTAATTCACAGATGTTACACATTGCTCCGGCAAGAAGGTTGGCCTGTGGGCTCACTCCAGTGACAGGTTTGGTGTAAGGATGAAATATTAACAAAAACTCACAGATGAAGGCTAACAGTGCTGCATGGCACATACCCATCAGCCTGGACCGACGAGCCCAACAGCCACCGAGCAGCGGAATATATTTCCATTTTTTCCAGTCAACACCTGCACAGTTCTAGGTACATACTGATGTCTTCACATGACATCTGAAGTATGGGACCTTCAAAATTTCAATTAAAAAGTAAAACAAAAACCCCACCAGCACTTAATTACTGGATTTCTAGAGAATACTATTACACATTTCACTGAAGGTGAAACTGTTCTGGTTCAGTCAAACCAGGAAAAGCAAAACCCCATTAAACTGGTCCTGGGTTTCTAAGTGAATTTGATCTGGTTATTCTTTGTCAGCTAGAGCTGCGGTGTTGGAAGTCAAGACAAGCCCTCTAGACTCAGTGTTATTACCTCTCGCTCCCAGCTCAAGCTGCTAGGCAGAGGAAGACATTAAATTCTAGAAAGCATTTTTTGGGGGGAAAAAACCAAAAACTACCAGCCACTTCACATAAAACATGTTGGTACAAGAAGTGATGCATCAGAGAAAACTCCTTACAGAAAACACATTTCAGGGCAGAGCCATGTCCAGGCAGCATTACCAGTACTACATTCCGAAATGAAACGTGAACGCACGCACAGAGCTCACGGCAGGCCAGCGTCGGAGGTGTCACACCTCACAGGGGCACCGGCAGCACCAGTGTCTGCTCTCAGCAACCTCCAGACTCACAGCTCACACAACTGCCAGAAATCAGCAAATCATTTTAATGCCATTATGGGGAAAAAAGTGAGCTCCAAGGAATCTGAGCAACCATTAAAACAACTCAAGTTGTTTCCTCCATAATCTGCGCATTAACGGAGTATTTGAGAAGTTCCTGATCCTGCTGTGTTTTGGGGAGCCTGCCCTTTCCTCCATGGCCAGCAGTGAAGCTGGACTCTCTGATTCTGGCACTGGCCAAGAGTGGCAGGCAGCGGACACAGTGCCCAGCAGTGCACGGAGGGGAACCTGCCCCCGACACCCACCACCCCTTCCTCTGCCTCCCTGGCACCTGAGGAGCCGCCGGTGCCAATCTCAGCAGTGCCACAAAGGGAATAAATCCCCAGCCGTCTGCCCTCCCATGGCAGGTTGTAATTTAGAAGCCCCCAACAATGCCTGCACTGGGGAGGACACTGAGTCTAACGCTGCTTTGATTCTGCCCAGCTCCAAAACGGCACCCGCTCCCCAGCACAGCGCTCCATATGCCGAGGAACCGCCTGAATTTGGAGCAGCACTGTCTGGAGCCTGTGCGTCCCCTCCGACACCGGGTTGCTGCTGGAACAAACACCACAGTGCAAATCCCAGCCGACTGAGAAGACTTAAAATCTCAGTCCATGCCTAAAGAAAGCCTTTTCTTAAACACGGTTTCATACACTCAGGGGTATGACAATGTAAAGTTAAAATTATTTCTACCGACCGAGGTGAACAGTCTGTTTTATCCCACGTATTGTATCTTTATCATCTCCAACAACACTTAAAGTAAATTCTCTGTGAGTCTGTATAAATTTCCTCATCTGAGGAACCAATCCATTCAACTCCCTCAAGTAACTAAAGCATGAACCAACCCGAGCGCCTCTGCATTGTTGTGGAACTGGTTTGCTATTTTATGTTAAGCCTCTGAAATACTAAAACGTATCCTTATACAGGAACACTGATTAAATGGTTTTCCTTCCAAGTGATGAACTGTTTTAACACCAACATTGTGGTTATCGCGACCAGAAAGCAATTACTTCTCTCACTAGCTGTTACTAAGAATAGCTGTGATCAAAGTGACTGGAGGAGTGCTGTTAAAAGACGCTGCAGAAGCATCGCTCTGTATGACACGCGCACACAAAATATAGATCATTTTAAGCCAAATTACACCTTTAATAAATGTGCTGTTCAGAACGAAATCACTGCTCAGGATTTTTTTTCATCCATGAAATCAAGATCTATAGAATAAGTTACTCTTTTAGAATCTATTTCTAAACACAGCACAGTGTGAGAGGTGTGTGTGTGTGTCTGTGTAAAAGTGCACAAGTAACGAGGTGCGTGTGGTGTGAGAGAACGTATGTATGTGCTTGAGCCTGCCAAGGCAGAAGTGACAGGAACTGTGATTTGTGCTAACTAGCTATTGATCCAGTCAGATCTAGATGTTGTGTACAAGAAACAATAAAAGAGAAGGGGCCAGGAAGGATGCTGTGTGCAACTCCATTTAAAAATGGAAAAGAAGGGCCCCAAACAAACCAATTTATGTCCTTGCCTGGGTGAAGCATGGAGAATGCTGATGGGCTTCGTCGGGTCTGCCGTGCATGCTAAACACTCTGCTCGAAATGAGAGTCTCCTGCGCTGGGCATTAAACATGAACAAAGAGACAAACCGTGGGGGCTAGGATTCACGCTTCAGAAAGCCAAAGCTGAAAAGCCAACCAGAACCAGGTTAGGAAACCACCCAGTTTCCAAACCCGCTCCCTTCTAATTTCCCCAACAACTTTCTTAGCAAAATTACTAAACGTGGAGAGCTGTAAAAAGTCAGGCTGTACTACCAGGGGTAATGAAAACAATTTCAAACTACACTGCAGTACCAAAATATTAGCTTTCCTAGGCAAAAATAATGAGTTTATATTGTGTAAATTGCACACATGTATTTCCAGCACACCAAAACCCACCCGCCTGCCCTAAGATAGCAGGTACAGCACGCACACCCATTGTAACAGTCACACACACAGCCAGGCAGGTTGCAAAACAGAGATTTGATAAGATAAAATAGCAACCAATTGAATCTATAATCATCTTTATCTTAAACAATTTTTATAATAGGTGGTTTTCCATTAAAATATTTTTTCCTGAGCCTGGGGAATTATGATGCTCTCTGGACACAAGGAAGGATCAAAAATGACAACTAATGTCAAAATTAAACATCTGTCAAATAAGCAAGTTTTACACTAACAGATCCAGAACCTTATTTTAAACTGCCTTTCAATTAAATGAAAAATAACCTGTTACAAGCCATTCAGTTCAGTATCACACTGCTGTGGGCTCCAAATGCAAGCAAGGGGCACCTGGACCTGGAGGGGCAGCAGTACCACCAGACTCATGTTTTTGTGGTTTAAGAAAACCTCAGTCACAGCTTTGGGCAAGAGGCTGCAAGGTTCGGCTGGCACTAGGCTCTGTGGGAGGCCCCTCCTCAGAACCCCGTGCCTGGCGGGACGCTGCAGGAGCCCCCTCCTTAGCACCCCAGGCTGCAGTCCCCTTCTGCAGCATCCCAGGCCCAGGAGCTCAGCTGGGGCTCACGGGGAGCCCCTCTGCTCAGCACCCCCACCTGTCCATTCCCTAGGAGGCCTGATAGAGACAGGGCTGGGAGCAGAGATGCTATGGGGCAGTCATCATCCGGGCCAGTCAGGCAGCAGGCACTTTGTCCCTGACACTGCCCCCCCCCCCCCGCCCCGCACAACCACCCAGCATCCTGCAGCCCCAGCCCGAAGTGGGAAGGCACCTGGCACCAAGGGTGGACTGAGTGTGGAGCCAGTGTGTGCCCGGAGTACAAGGGCTCCACCATGCCCCCTTCCCTGAGCAGCCCACAACCCGCCCTTACCCCTCTGCCAGCACCCATGTGGGACAACTGATACCTTCTTTGCTGGGGTTCGGGGGCTTGGGCTTCTCCCAGGGTGCCATAGGCTTGTCCTCCTCCTGTCCCTCCATCAGAGCCTTCTCTCCAGGCAGGTACCAGGTGGAGTTGTGCTCTGCCATCAGGGAGTCCAGGTCAATGGTGCTCATGGTGCCCTTGACACCCTCCGAGCAGCAGCTGCCCAGGTCACTGTCCCCATTCTGCCCCGCACACTCCCCCTTCTTACTCTTCAACCCCAAGGGCTGGTCTTCTGAGATGCTGAACTGCTGCCGCTGGAGCTGGATCTGTGCCTGCAGGATCTCCAGGGGGTGGATCTCATCCTGGGCCGAGGTGCTTGTGGGGGTCCGCACCTGCTCCATGCTTGGCGTGCCAGGGTGAGCGCCAGCCGTGGTGCTGAGCCCATAGCTGTCGGGGGTCGAGGTAGATGTACTGAGAAGGCCAAGGGCCAGGGGCTTCTGTCCATTGAGAAGTGCATGCTCCCCACGGGGCAGCTTGGGCGAACCACCCAGCAGCGGGCTACGGGTGGGCTTGGAGGTGGCGTTGTCAGAGCTGGAGGACACCTCATCCTCATTGCCATAGCTGGTGCTGACCTCGTCGGGAAAGTCCACATGCGGGGAGCTGCCATCTGACTTGGTCACGCTCTGGATGCCACTGTCCAGGGAGGACATCAGGTCGGGCTGCTCCGCCAGCAAAAGTTCGCTGCCCTTGCCCCACGACGGTGAGGTCAGGGGCTTGTCATGAGGGGTGCCTCCGCCGCGCTCAGAGCCCGCAGCCCCTGGCGGGCCCCCCGCTGCCACCGGCACCGCCGGCTGCCCCGGGCTGACACCGGCTCCCCCACCCTCCGCAGCTGAGAACTTCTCAAAGAACGTGCCGGGGCTGACATGCCCACTGTCCCGTTTCCGGCGACCCCGACCCCGCCCGCCACCCGCCTTCCCCTCACCACCGGCCACCGGCTCCAGCGCATAGCCGGGTGAGAGGCTGCTCTCCGCGGGCAGCAGCGGGGCAGTGCCCGCCACTTTGCCCGTGCCACCCCCGCCCACTGGTTGCCCAGCCGGGAAGTAGTCCGGGGCAGCAGGCGGCGGGTCAGGCTCGGCCTGGCTGAGCTTGCGCTTGGCCTCGGCCGGGCTCTTCTTGTTGAAGGTGACGTTGAGGTTGGGAGCGCCCAGGCTCGCGATCATGTTCTGGCAGGCAGTGGAGAGGGCAGCCAGGCAGCTCTGCCCAAAGACATTGTCCTTGCTGGCCGCCTTGCTGAAGGAACCCAGCGAGAGGGCACCCAGCTTGCTGGCAGCGGGCCGCGGCGGGGGTGGTGGGGGGAACTCGGGCGGGGGCGGTGGGTAGGCCCCCGGCGAGGCGCTGAGGGCAGGTGCAGCCCCGTGGGCCGCCGGCTGCCGCGCTGCAGCCGCAAAGGGGAAGCCGGGCTGAGTGGCAAAGTCGGCGGGGCCACGGCGCTCGGCGGGGGCACTGGGCAGTGCCACGCCACTGCCCGGTGACTGCAGCTGCGAGAGGCCACCCATGGTGGGTGTGAAGGGCGGGTGGACGCCGGGTGACGGCAGGGCCTGCGCCGGCCCCTCACCGGCCATCCGCAAGGGCTCCTGAAGCCCCAGCCCACTGGCGCCAGGCCGGAAGAGCACGGCAGGGCCGCCCGGCTGCAGGCCTAGCTCGTGGGGGGCTGCCTCAGTTGGCAGCCCTGGCGCTGCCAAGCGCCTCGGCAGCAGCTCCCCAGGCGGCGGTGGCCCCGTGAACCAGGAGCTGTCGGGGGCCAGGTGCGGCGCCGGCGGATCGAAGCTGCGGCCGCCACTGGCCTCCCGCTCGAAGGCAGGCGGGGGCAGGCCGCCGGGTGCGCCCACCTCGCCATGATGCCCCAGCTGCTGCAGACTGGGCGGCCGCAGGCGCTGCTGGCTTCGCGAAGCCATCTGCTTCATCACCAGGGCCGCGTTCTGGCGCTGTGCCAGTGCCGGGTGCTCAGGGCCGCCGTGTGGCAACGGGCCTCCAAAGGCCTCAGGTGCCGGCGGTGTGAACTCACCCGGCAGGCCAGGGTAGGCCGTCGGGGAAAGGTGATTCTCCATGGCTGGGCCGTGCATGCCACCGCCCCAGGAGGCACAGCGCTCAACGCCAGGAGTGCTGGGGAAGTCAAAGCGCGGCCTCTTGGCGACGCTCACATAGGGGGCATCGAAGTGCTGCAGTCTTTGATTTGGTGGCTGTTGCGGAGGAGGGTGCTGCATATTAAACACGGGGTCAGTGTAGGGATGCATATTCCTGTTCTCCAGTCTGTGAATAGGGTATTCAAACTGTGCATGCTGGTTCTGCATTATGGGCCCATGGTCCTGCAGGTTGGAGTTGGGAGCATTGGCTTCTGTTTGCTGTTGCCTAGGGATGGCTGGCGGGCAGGAGTTCTGTCTGGCCAGCAAGCCCGGCGGCTGCTGCGGTGGTTGCGGTGGTGGTGGCTGCTGCTGCTGCATCAGCGGGTGCCTGGCACTGGCCCCCGGCTCCAGACCGGCTGACATCTTCCGCGCCCCCCCGAAGCGCTCGAAGAAGACACCGTGCTGCTGCGGCGGGTGCGCCTTGGCCACGGCCATGCCCGGCGCTCGGGGCAGGGCAGACGCCCCCGCGAAGCTACCGCCCGCCGGCACCTGCCGCCCACCGCCGTAGTGCGGCAGCTGCCCCTCCGGCTCCGACGGGGAGAAGACGGGCAGCTCGAAGTGGCTGGCAGGGCCGTCGCCTGGGTAATTGTATTCCAGCGAGTCCACGCCGCCCTGCGCCGGCAGCCGCCGCGGCTCCAGGCCGTGGGGCTCGGAGGAGCCGGCCGCCGGCAGCCCGTGAAAGGAGGCAGCGCGGTTGGGGGACTGGTCGAGGGGCAGGCAAGGCGCCGGCACGGCGTGGCTGGCGGCGCCGGCGCCGTGGTGCTGGAAATCGGGCAAGGTCCCGGGGCGCTGCTGCCCGAAGCCCTCGCCGCCCTGGCCCTCGGCCATGTGCTCGTAGCCGTCGGCGAACGCCGTCTGCCCGCCCAGCGCGCCGCTGTAGCCCAGAAGCCGCCCGCCGTGCACGCAGGAGGCGCCGGGGTCGGGCCCGAAGCCGCCGCCGAAGTGCGGGGGGTGCTGGTGCGGGTGGGGGGCGCCGCCGGGGCCGCCGTGCGGCTGCTGTCCGCCGAAGAAGCCGTGCACCGGCGGCTGCATGCCGCCGCCGTGCAGCTCGGCGGGGCCGCGGCCCGGGAAGCCGTAGGCGTCCCCGGCCAGGCTCATGTTCATGCCCAGGAGGGACGGCTCGCCCAGCGCGGCCAGGGCCGGGTCCGCCGCCGCTGGGCCGCCGCCGGTGAAGGCCGGCGCCTTGAAGTGCGCGCTCATGCTCAGTCCGGGCTGGCCGAAGCCCCGCTCCGCCTGCCCGCCGCTCCGGCCGCTGCTCTGCGGCTCGAACTGCTCCAGCCCGAACATCCTGCGCGGCTCCTCAGCAGGGCATGGTTGCTCCGCTCCGCTCCGCCGTCCCGCTGCCCGCCGCTCCCCGCTGCTCCGCTCCGCGCCACTCGGCCGCCCCCGCTCACATCCTGCCGCGCCGCCGGCACCGGCCGCTCGTCCGCGCTCACCCCGCCGCTCGCCGCTCGCTGCTGCCCGAGAGCCGACGGGGCGGCGCTCCGTCGCTCACAGGCTCCGGCGCCCGGGAGCTGCGCGCCGCATCGCCGGCCGGCCGTGCGCTCCCGCGGCTCGCAGCTCTCCGGCGGCGGCGAGGCCGGGGCGCGGGGCCGGGCGGGCGCTGGGAGGGCTGCGCCGCGCTCCCCGCGCGCTGCCGCGCTCTCACCCAGCGCTGGCGGAGCAGCAACAAGTTTTGCATTTCAGCGATGAATTTC
Organism: Amblyornis subalaris; assembly: GCA_018881555.1. Taxonomy (NCBI): domain Eukaryota; kingdom Metazoa; phylum Chordata; class Aves; order Passeriformes; family Ptilonorhynchidae; genus Amblyornis; species Amblyornis subalaris. Next base: position 8,719,240 of record JACAXG010000023.1, read on the forward strand.
AGCCATCGGGGCTGCGCCAATGAGCGCCGCGGCCCGGGGCGGGGCTGCCGTTAAGGTGGCTCCGCCGCCGGCCCCGTGCCCCGCCCGCACCGCGCCCCGCCCCGCCTCCCGTGCCCGGCGGCGGTGCTCCTACCCCGGCGTACGGAGCGCGGGCGGCCGGGAAGGTGCGCGGTGCGTCGGGGTCCCGGAGCGGGCTCCTGGAGCGGCATCCTGGAGCGGGGCGCGGGCCACTGGGGCTGGGACCGGGACCAAGCGGTGGGTGTGGGGAGGCGCTGCCGGTCCCGCGCTCCCACCGACCGCACTGCCCGCCGGGGCAAAACCCGGCCGGCACCCCGAGCCGAGAGCAGGGGCGGCCCCGCCGACCTGGGCCCGCCCGCCAGCCCCGAGCCGGGCACCGCTCGGAGTCGCGCGCGGGCAGCGGGCGCTGCGGCAGCGGGGGGAGTCACAGCCCGGTTCCCCGGAGGGACAAACACCCGCCAGGCCCGGGGGGCCACAGACGGCCGGCGGGACACGGAGCTTCAGGTGCTCGCGGCGGCACATGTCGATAGCTTAAAGAAATAGTAATGAATATTGCTCCCCCCCAAAAAATAAGATCTATAAATAAGCGGCTGAGGAGTGTTTGTATATGGCAGGAGAGTTTTAACGGGATTTTTTTCTGCAGGATCAGGATGCTGCGCTGTGATTAAATATTGATTTTGTGTAATTAGTTTTCATGTGAACTATCCTCTTCGCTGATAGCCTGGAGATTTCAGAACTGGCGAAGAAATGGAATTGGACGTGGAAATTATTACTTAGCGAAGTGACACGGGGAGGGGGGGGGGCGCGGGGCTCGAGCTGCGGGGCCGGCACCGGAGTGGAAAACGATGCACGCGCGGCGGGGCCGCGGCACAAAGGAACGAAGAGCATGTCTCGCCTCTCGCTACGGGAACGGCGGCAACGGAGGGAGAAGACTGAGGGAGAGACGTAGCCGCCGGCCCCTCCGCCGCGTCCCTGCATAGGGGCAGCGGTCCGGACTGACGACTGCGCTGGCCGACCTCGCCGCGGCCCCCCATGCGCCGCGGCTCCGGGTCAGGCACGGCCCAGCGCTCGGGGCTCCCCCAGCGCCCCCGCCGCCGTCGCGCTCCCTCTGCGCCTGCGTGCGCGCCGTCGGAGCGGCTCTTGCGAACGGGCACAGCGCCCCCTGGCGCCCTCCCGGCCCCGGCCGCACCCTCGCCGGGCACARAGGCCGCGGCCCGTGCCCCGCTCCGTGCCCCCGCCGGGCAGAGCCCCCGGTCGGCCCTGGCGGCGGTCAGAGAGCCCCCGGCCCGCACCCCCGGCGGGCAGCCGCGCCCCGGTCCGCCCCGGCGGCGGGCAGCCGGGCCTCACGGGGCGGCCCGAGGCCCGCGAGCATTCCGTCCCGCGGAAGGACAGGGTCGGGTGCGGGGGACGTCGGGCCGGGCACACACGCCGGGAGCGGCTGCCCGAATTCGTCTTGGGACACCGGCGACGCCGCCGATGCCCGGCTCGTCCTGCCGCTTTTCTGGGGGCCCTGGGCGGGCAGCCCACCGCACCGGGATGCCCCCACTTCCGCGGAACGGCCCTGAGTCCTGGGACGATGTCGCCCCCGGGGCTGCACCCACGAGCCGGAGCCTCGAGTGTCCGTGTGCCGCACCAGGGCTCAGCCCCGCTCCCTCCAGAGCCACCGCAGTCTCGCTGGAGAGAGAGATCACAGGGGTGCCCGTGGCTTGGCCCAGCGCGCCCAGCACCACTCCTTCGGCGGACTTTGGTGGGAGCCAGATGGTGTCTATACCTGGACAATGGCAAACACGGAAATAATCTCAGCCTAAATAATCTGACAGTAAAAACAGTGGATTGCTTGGAATGGCAAAGTCGGATACCAGCTGCAGAGTTCTGCTGGCCTGTGGTGTGCATGTTGCAAGGTGGCTCAGCCCTTGTTTCTGAGACGTGCTCTGGTCTAAGCACGCTAACCTGCCCTGCAGCTCCCGCTGTCCGGCACAGGGCTGGGAGCACTGGTGGGAGTGTGGCCCTGGGCTGTGTCCAGCACTGTCAGGTCACCTGTGTTACAAAGGTGACAGTCCCCAGCCAAGGACAAGGAAGCCTCTCTCAATCTGACCAAGCAGTGAAAAGTGTATTTTATAAAACATGTTTTTACTTTCAGTCTTTGGGTTTTGGTCATCTTGGGGGAAGCAAGGAAAGGCATTATTTAAATAGTTGTAGCTGCTGGGGATTATTTTCTAAATTAACAATGGTAATTGTGCCTGCCAAATCCAAAATTGAGGGGATTCATTTATTTCAACTCTCCAGACAATAGCACAATTTTGGGTTTCATATTGCAAGCTCTGAAAACCAAATAGTGGTACTGATGTTTAAAAAAAAAATAATTCAAACAACATCAATTCATCAGACTTAAATTAAGCTCTTTCCACTGTGGCAGTTTAAGTTGCACTGAGAAATGTTGCTGCTCAGCAAAAAAAAGAAAAAAATTCCTTTTTAACAAAATGAATGCATCATACATAAAACATCATGGACCATACAATTAGTAAGCAAATGTAAGAGTTCAGCTCAGTTCATAATTATTCAGCAAACCTATTCAGAATGATTTTTTCTCCCTGCAGCAATCTACTGTGTGGGCTCATTACCACTGGAAATCTAACGAAGAAACCACCACAGAAACTGCACAAAACAAGCCCATATGCTCAAGACACTTTAGCTCAGCCAGCCCTTAGCAAGAGCCCCGTAAACCCTGACATGGAGGAAACCCAAGCTCACGTCTCTGTAGTGTTTTCACTCCCAGCTCTCCAGCGATGCTCTGTCATTAGTGCAGCTTCAGGTACATCAGTTGTAGCCACTCCCCGTCCTCCGTGGTGCCACCTGCAAAAACATCAACACCTGCTCCATGTTGCACAGCGGCCTCAGTGATGGACCCTGTCCCTGGAACGGAGTCTCCCAAAAGCCACTTTGCAAAAGAGCTGATGGGTTTCTCTTGGCAGGGATTTCTCTTCCTAGCAGGGATATTCAGTGAAAGAAATTGGAATATGTTGAAGGACAGGTCTCCAAATCTGGCAGATGATGTTTTCAGGAAAGTTTTCAGCATTTCTGCCTAGAACGGTTTAGGGAAACTATTGCATCTCCTCTCTCTCAAACTACAGTGAACATGGTAGCAGAATGGAACAGGAGGCAAATGTGTAAAATCATTAAACGAGCCTGTGAGTGCAGAGAGGGCAGAGCCAGCTCCCGAGGGAAGGCATTGCTCCCCAGGGGATAGTGTCTGTCTGTGTTCATCTGCTTTAGCTCCCGAGGATGGAAGGATTTTTGGGAATGGAAGGACTCTGTTCCGGGCGGGCCCCAGAGCCTGGCATGGTTCAGGCTGTGCCCACAGCAGGCAGACCTGCTGCGGGCAAAGTGCTGCGGCACATGGTGCCTCGCAGGCTGACAGGGATTTGCTCCCAGCACGATCAGACTGCTGAGCCGGGAGGCACCAGCGTCATGCTAAAAGGCAACATGTAGGGACTTCCAGCCATCCGACCTCTGTCACTCCTTGTCCTTCCCTGCTTGAGTGTGTGGAGGTGACATGGTTTTTAATTGAGATTGAAGACAATTTCATCTGTGAAACCTGATTTGCATTCAGTTTCTGGGAAGTTCACCTTGCTGGTGTTTCATGCCTAGTTTTACCAAGAATGTGGTTTCTGGAAAGATTGAACCAAATTCCTTCAGGTGCTTTACTGCTTCCCATTTTAAAAAATGCATAGCTGAATAAACAGTTAAGGGACTAAAACAATCTCAGTCATTTCCCATAGGGTTCAACAGCAATTTCAGAACTTAGCCCTTCACAGGGATTTTCCTTTTTGAGTCTTCTTCAAGGTTGGTCGGCTGGTTTAGTTTCTTTACATGGCTGCAACCTTAAGCTGAGTATTTTTCCTCTTTGGGTTTACAGGGCCCTCGGTATGGATCATGATATTTTCACAATATCAGTAGGTTTTTCCATTGCTGCAAACAGCTTTTTTTCGCCAATTTAGTATATTGGGTCTCATTTATGCCACTTAGGTGAAAACTTTTGCAGCACATGGGGTACTTTGGTGTACATGTAATGAACAACAAAAATATGTTTTGGTTGAACATATAATTTGGATGACTAAAAAACGGGATAGTGCTAAAATCATACAACACTGAGAATCTACATTAGTAAAAACACAGAAAATCCTAAAGCAATTTTTCCCACCATGATAACTGCACTGCACAGTCGACTGCTTGGGCTTTTATTTTTCCAGTTCCAATTCCCATCTCTAAAACACACGTGTAGGATCAGACATTCCACTGGGGAGGGGAAATTAAAAAAAAAAATTATATGTATATGTATATATATATGATACATACAGCACAAAAGAAATAGTGAATTAGTTTGGCTACAGGAACAGTAAATGTTTTATGTTTCCTAAAATAGCTCGTTGAAGCATAAATAAAAGAATGGCACCTCTCTGTATGGCTAATTGGTGTTTAACTCTCCTCAGTGTTTTATGGTGGAGTTTGTGTGACCAACTTTGTTCTGCTCTTTTCTTAAACTTGAACCAGGTGGGAATTTATGTAAGCGTGGTGGAGCAGGAACAATCTTTGAGCATCTGGAAAGTCTGGCTTACTGTGGGTGATGCCAGAAAACCACCAAAGTTAATTCATTTTTCATCATCTTATAAATTGAATTACTGTGAAAGGAGAGAGCCAGAGGGTGTTTTGTAAAGTCCTGATGACTTAATTTCCCCAAAATATTAGCTTCAGGAAAGCACTCGCCTTGGTGCTTCCTTTCCTCATCCTGCCATCCCGTGGGACGCCGCACGCCGCGGTCCCATTCTCCCCTTGCCTCACTCTCGGGCCAGCGCCTGCCTGTCCCGGCAGAGAGGGCGTCGCTGGGCGCAGCGGGGCCACTGGATGCAGGTCTGGAGGTCACTGGTTCACAGGAAGCCACCCACTGGGGACCAGGTTGGCTCCTCCTGGAGAACCTCCCCCAGGGCTGCGTGTCTGAGCATCCTCCACGTTCCACTGTCGCCTGCTGAACGCTGCCATCCGTCCTGTTCCGCCGTCGGGGCTGGGGGGCACGCTGGTTCACGGGGCTCCCTGCATGTGGCCCCTGACCTCCTGGCTCCGCTGGAGAACACACTGCACGTCCCGGGCTGAGAGGGATGCTCGAGACCGTGGGAACCAGGCAAATAAAGCTGCTCCTGTGTTATTTATCCTGTTACTCCATAAGGTTTAACAGCACAACTTGCGTTCCTGAGCCACTGGTGGACCTTGGCTCACAGTCCTGACTTTTCCAGTTTAAATCAAAGTGCCCCTGCCCACACACTGTGGTGAAGGTGCATCCCAAGGCAGTGAGCACCAGGTCCAGCAGCCCCAATTAAAGAATTATTTGCTTTCCAGCAGGAATTACTCTGGCACTCTTGGCTGCTACACACAGCTGCCCCATCTATCCCTGCATCTCGCCATCAGCCTCCCTGAAACCTCCCACCTCCCCACCAGAGGCACAAAGGGTTAACAATCTCCTGTTGCCCATAACCATCGCTCCTCCACCATCACGGCCTCTCAGCATCTGTACAAAGGGCCTGATTTAATCCGGGTTGCAGACGACTCACATTGTACTCGCAGCCTCGGAGTGATGTCGGGTGATCAGGTTTCCAACTAATATCCAAGGCACAGCCCGAGCACTGAGCGGGAACAAAGGCACCCTTGTTACTGGAAAAAAAAAAAAAAATCCCCTGAAGATATTAGCAGTGCAGTAGAGTTCAAACTGTTAAATGATTCAAATATTATTTAATGAATACATTTGAAACGAGGTCTCACAACCGAGAACACTTTTTAGATCATCATTTACAAAGAGCTGCCTCTTCGCTTACTTCTTTATGAAGTTGCTGCTTTCAGATTTCAATTATGGTCATTTTGCTTCCAGCCTTTTTCAGGGACTTCCCATGTTGGTGTAGCTCACTTCTTTTTATGGTACAGTTTAGCCAGTGACTATTGGGTCTTTCAGAAGTCCTGATAATCACATTCCTTTAATTTACCTTGGACTGTGTCTCTGTGAGAAACAAGGGAGACAGAGCGTTTTGCAAAAGGAGCAATAGCATTAGGTGTTGTTCTAGAGGGTGCTAAACCCAAGCTTATAAAATGGAAATTTGTTAAATTAGCATATCAAGATTTTAGCTGGGATTGGAGAAGCTCTATGAAGTTCAGATTCAACAAATACCTCAAATTTCTTGTGTGCCTTGGATATGATATTCTAAACCAGAAAGCCATGTAATTTTAGAGAGAAAAATCAAGGTAGATGGGGTTCTGGAAAGAAACATGTCTCCAACCTGAGGAATAAAGTTTTAAAATTAAATTAGGGCTTACTGTGCTTATACCAATGAGAAATCCAAGGCTCCTCTGAAGCACAGACGGCAGATACTGGCCCTAAAGGGTAACAGCAGCACATCTGGGGCTGTGCTGCTGCCTGTGGAGAGGTTTAGAAAAAATACAGCATAAGTAGCAAAAGTGGGGAAAGAGCACCAGAACAGAGTGACTACAAAAACAAGTATCAGAACAAGTACCAGCAAAAAAAGGCACAGAGCAGTGGCAGAAGTACCTCCAGACTCTTGTCAGCAGGTATTGCAAAGCAAACCACATCCCCTCATGCTGAGCACTGTCCCAGATGTACTGCCAGGGGCTGGGACCTCAAATAACCACTGCTGTGGAGACAGGGACAGCAACACAGGATTCCACTGCACTGAACTATCAGGATTTCACTTAATCACATTAAGGGTCCTCGTGCAGGTGATGCCTCAGGTGGAGGTAATTGAAAAATCTGCCTCCAAAACCTGGGCTTGACACATTATCATTATAATCTTTTAAACTACTGTGTGTGCCAGAACTTTGTCAGTGGTAGGGTTTGCACACTGAATTCTGCCCGCAGCAGGCAACAAGGAGAAGAGGAGGCTCCCAGGAATAAAATGTCTGCAGCCATCAGTCTCTGGATAATCTCTGCTTCTTGACAATTAGCTGCTGTTGATTAAAATTCATTTGCAATATCAATTCATGCAAGTTGAAGGTCTTTCATAAAAAGTTACAAAACTTTAAAGAAAATCTTTTCCTGATGACTCTATCGAGACACAATTCAGTGGAGACGACTCTCAAATTGTATGAACTGAATAAAAACGCCAGCCACAGCTACATGCTTCAGACTTTGCCATAAAACCACGGCACCGCACTTTCAAGCACATGATGTAGCTCCTAAACATGGCTGAATCAACTGAGGTTTGGAAACGCAGGGTCAATTGCCTTACGGGACATTTTCAGATTGCTCAGAGAGCATTTTGAAAGGCCTGAGGGTGAAAAATCCCAGAAGACCCAAAATCTCGGCAGATTTTTTCCAGACATTTCTCAGTCTACAGGTAAAGGCAAAAGAGAGAAAACGTTCCCCTCTCTTCAATGATTAAAAATCCTCCAGAAAAAAGCAAATTCCTTACAAGTCCCTCTTAGATCACACTTGTGTGCAGCCAAGAGAGGGATTTCAAAGGTTACTGCTGGAATATGGTTCACAGCAGTCTATTGCAGTGAATAAGTATCACGTTTACATATCCATTCTATCAAAACTACGTTGCACTTCCACTGCATCCTGTTGGTTTGCCATCTGGAAGCTGAACAAGCTGGTAGTAAAGAAAGAATTCAATTCTGCATTTACCAAAGGAGCCGTACAAGTCTCCATTTGCAGCAGGTGATTGCACAACCTGAGCAGGCAGAACCCTGCCTCAGAGCCAGCACTGGGCCCACCCTGAGGGCCGCCCGCTCAGCCCCGGCAGCTCGGCCATGCCAAGCAAAGGGCAGGAATGGGACCAGTCAGGGAGGGACACCCAGACTCCCAGCAGCACCCCTGGTGCTCTATGGGAGGCACCTCCCACCTGCTGCCCCCTGCTCCTCCCCAGTCCCACCTCTGCCAGCCTGCACCGGAGGGTGGGCAGCCACAACACACAAGTTCTCCCTGCTCAGCAGCGTCAAGGTTCCAGGTGCACGAACTGCTCAGCTTGAAATCCCAAACCAAACCCAGCCCCAGAGCAGCTGTCCTGCCCCAGGTGAGAGCAGCCTTTGGGCACTCCCACCCCCTGCACAGCTCAGGGACCCCAAACACCAGCTCAGGAGCAAAATGCGAGTGCCTGAGACGAGAGACAGAGCTTTTTATGATCAAATTTATTTAATTAAATTTCATTGCCTGCTTTACTGTCAGTCACACCAGAGACTGCCAAACAAAACTAAACATTGTACAGTCACTACAAGATTCTCTCAACTTTTCACAACTAGTCCAAATCCATGGAAGTCACAGGGTCCCTTTCCCTCTGCATTACAACACATTAACAGCAGCAGGACGTGAACTCCAGCACTGAGKAGACCCGAGCCCTTGGGTTCCACGTGTACTGCCCTCCTGGGCCCACGCACTTCACTGACCTCTGTGTGTGTGCCATGTCTCTGCATTTACCAACTCAACCACTTGGTGGTATAGGACAAATAACCACTTAACTGCTAACCCAGAAAGGAAAACAAAACACGTTACTGTGGGGCCTGGAGGGTGGGTGGGGGCAACGCACGGGTGAGGCACCAGCGCCAGAGCCGGGCACTGCGGCAGTGCCAGCATGCACAGCACCAGCACAAGGTGCACAGCACACCTGGCCCATGCTCCCAGTGCCAGAATGTTTTGTCACTGATGGTAATGGAAATCAGACCCCTCCTGGGAGCTCAGGCACGGCTTGAGCTGCCAAGGGTGTTGGGAGGAAACCAGGCATTAATAGATCTTTATCTAATTAGTGCTTTTAAAATACTTTGTCTTTGATCTAACAAGCATTTGGATAATATCCCTTTGTTACATGCTCTGAATTGTTCCTTAAACATGTTGAAGACCTTTTCCCTATGGAGTTTCCTAGTGGAGGCATTTGCTACCCGAGGGGCATCTTGCACATCAGCCCCTCACAGCCAGCAGGGAAACACGTCAAGGGCTACAACTGAAACTTTCATCATATCTGAAAGTCTACATCTCCCACAGCATATTTTCAACGTGAAATGAAAACAGCTAAAATCACAATTATATTCCATTGCTGTGGGTGAAATCCAGACCGTCTGCACGGCTTCCAAACGGAAGCTCTGGAAAACAGCCACTGCACTGGCAGGAGTATCCCTGGAGGGAAGGGCTGTCCCTCTCCTCACTGCCCAGCCTAAGGTACACTGGAAAATGCTCTACAGGTACTGTCAGTGTACTTGTCTAAAAAGCAGCTTCTGGAAAATTTCAAGTTGCAATTACTTTATAAATCACAAACCATTTTTCCTTAATCTTGCCAATTTTAATGAAGAAAACCATTAGCATTTCAATGTACAAAAGTCCAATAAAACATGATTTTTTTTCTTTTAAATCAGTGAGTGGGTAAAGTTTGGGTTAAACTTACTCAACAGTAAAAGTCTTCCGATTTCCACTAACAGAATTTTTTTTCTGATTTGACTATAGGATAATGACAATCCAGAAATAAATAGCTATAAATACATTCATTGTTCCTATTCCAAAACTCATCACATAGGGAAGGCATAAAACTGAAATTATCTTGAGTGTTCTTTTACAATGAGAGATGGGCCAGTTAGAGCAGAGTGACTGGGACAGGAGAGAAAAGAAGTAGGGCAGAAATTGGTCCAGTACTGACATTCATGAACATACCAGTTAGCAAAATTCATCCTTTAAATGACACTACTCAGTTGATTTTTATTTGCTTGGGGTATACATAATGAAAGCAGTTCCCTTGGAATCTTTGCTAGGACAGGTATAGCACCCGGAGACACTGTAACCACCCCTTCTGTCTGCATGTGTGTGTATAGTTATATACAGAGTCATGCACCCACACACACGTCCCAGAGCCGGCATCGGCGTCCGTCCATCGTCACTCGTCATTGGCAGCACTCGTTCCTCTCACTTGGCCTTGGTTACGCAGCTGTGGAGAGAGAAAGTGCAATTTCTGCATTAGCAGCTTCTTCAGACAAAGAGTTCCAAACAGGCATGGAAATTATCTCCAGGGAAAACCAGGACAGGGCCTCAGAACACCACCAGGACTGAGTCACACCAAAGCAATGCCGGCGGCTCCTGAGGGAATCTCAGTGGGAGCTGTCCTTGGGTAGGACCTGCCCCCAGGGGTTGGAGCAGCTCCCTTCACTGGGGAGCTCACAGAGATCAGTGGGATGTGGCCCCCTTGGGCTGGGATCCCCAGCAGCATTACAACAGTCCCTGTGAGGAACAGCAGCACCAAAGTGCTGGGCACAAGCACCAAGAGCCTGTAACTCCTGGAGAACCTGCTCCCGCAGTAATGGTTCTAGCACAGTTTAGTGTCTGTAAAGACCAGGTGGAACTGGATTTCAAGAACTGAATGTGGTTGGAAGGTGATGCTCTACAGTTTCCCTAAGTGACGTGGACAAGCCCACAGATCACTTTGCTCCTGCGCGTGCAGCGAAGCAATGCCGACGTGTCTGACTGGTACCCAGAAGGGGTGGGCGCCAGGGCTCAGAACCATTGCCACAACAGCAGTACGTCCCACACCTCAGGCGTCTGCACTGGGTAAGCATCAGGCACCAGGGCAGGTGGCCAGCGCTGCAGGAATTCTGCCCCCGGCCCAAGCGCCTGCAACAGTTCCCATCTGGTGTGCCCTGGGCACCATGGGTCAGTCCCACCTGCTGATCACCACACCACTATCGAGCAGAAGGAAGGTAAGGCCCACATGGGCTATGTGGACATTAAGATGATTTCTGCCAGCAATTCCCATCCATCAGAACATTAATCCCTCTTCTCCTTTTCCATCCAGCAGTTGACTTACACAGCTCGCTTTGCCTCAGAACCTACAGAGAATTCCTCTAGACGTCCGCAGCCAAAGTGCCTCGAACGGAACCCTTCTTACGCATCTGAAGTGAAATAAAACGTGAGCTCCACACACAGAACCTGTCGCGCCGTGGTTAGTATGAGAGAAGGAACAGGGCCAGGAACTGCTTCTCCCGGGCCAAGGCCAGGACCAGCTACAGCTCAGGGGTTTTGGACACAGTATGGTATTTCTTTCTGGCAAGGAGACCTGCAAACTGGACAGCAGCTGTAAACAATGATGCTTGAATTTTTTACCAGCCCATGATGCTCCAGCATGGAGTCACTGCTCAGGATGCCCCGTGTGGCATCTCTACCCTCACCGAGATGTGAGGGAGGTTAGTCACAGGGCTTTGGCTGGGCTGGATGCTTTCCTACTCTGCACTGATGAGCTGATGCGTGTTTTATGGAGCAGAGGTGCTTCTCGTCTCCAGGAGCCAGAGACAGAATCCACCAAGTGAAACATAAACAGTGAGAAAAAGATGGGCTAGGATAGAGAAACTCTGGAAGAACACTGATGAGGATTCAGAGAGTAACAGAAAATAACAAAAGCAGAGATCCTGACTATAAAAATCGACTGAAGATGAAGCACAGGAGCAACAAAAGAACTGGAATGTGCACAGAATCCAGAGAAAGATCAGCTGGGAGCAGAAAGAAGAAAGGGTGTTCATGAGAAGGGGAAGAGCACCAGGAAGCCATGTGGGGAAGAACATGCACTGCCAGCCCTGCTTTGTGCCTGGTTTGGCTTTCAGCATCACAGAACTGCCTAGTGCAGCCCTGTCCGTACCCGATCACCCTGCAAGGACGGGAGCATGGAGATATCCGTGTCACACCGAGCACCTCATCCCTGAGCACTCACTTCCCAGAGGTCCTGGCCATAAAACACACTTTGTGTGGTAGTGGGGGTGTAATGGCAGTTACTGGTGAGCACAATGGATAGAGTAGTTGAATATGAAACAAGATGACAAATTATTTTTGATAAAACTAGCATTCATATTATTTGGCAATGACATTTTTGCCCTTAGGTTGTTCTCCAGTAACGCCCTTCACCACAAAGCCATTGAAATTACATAATTTATAGGTGTTTGTGGATATCCCTCTTGCAACAATTGAGAAAACCCCAAGACAGTAGGCCCCCACTCCTCTCACATTTCACAATACCCACAGAAATCTGGGTTAGTGTAACATCAATACATTTATATCATGGAAAAAAAAAAACACAACCAACTTTTTCAACAATACATAAGTTCCTGACACTAACATCGTACACAACAAGCTATTTGCAAAAAACTATTTGCCTTTGCAAAATGAGAAAATATTAAGTAAATACGTTTGATGTTTAAGAATGAGAATAAATGTTACACCCAGAGACATGTGAGCTGGGTTTGGCTTAAGGTAAGAACTTAAAAAGCAGCAAATATTTTGGAAAAGAAAATATTTAAAAGAAGCTACTTACCAGTGAGAAATGTGAAAAAAAACAGCCACAGTCCACAGAGATACAAAGGAACAATTTCCTCACACACACACAGATGTGTCAAGTTCTGCTGCCTATCTCCAGCACACCTCTGGTGTGCACTCCTCACTGCCACTACTCTTGCTCAGGGAAACTGGATAAAGTCTGTTTCGGTCCAAATGAAGAACTATGGATGTGCAAAAGGGAACCCTTCTGCCAAAAATCAGGTTAGAGAGGAAAACTGTTACACTTCCTCTTACATAGACACCGGGGAACAGGTGGCTCTAGGAACAGGAGCAGGCATAAATTAGAATTCAAGAAGAACGAAGAACCCCCCGTGATTTGAGAGAAAAGCTGCCAAAAATACCCAAATGCCCATGAGAGAGCACAAGCTTTGCAAAAGTGAGTGAACACCAATCTTGTCCAAAGCATATTCTGGGGCTGCTGACCCAAATCCTTCAGCTTATGGGAAAAGAACGTTTGGCACTACAAGCTCAGCCCACCTACCTATGAATGCACAGGACCGTGAAGAAAAACTTCTTCCACACCCAGGAAACATCCTGTGGAACACAGGCTGTTCCACACTGTTTGGAAAGTCCCTGGAGAGCACGAGAGGGGAGGGAGCAGCTGCAGCTGGTTTGGTACCAATAGCAAAGACACACCAGGCACAGACCATGGAATGTGTCATAGGGCCCCTGTCCACAGCTGGTCTGAAGCCTTGAGCAACCTGGTTAGAGGTGTCTGGAATGAGTCAAACCATGCGAAAAGCAAGCTGTAGCTGAAGACGGCCCGTGTCTTGGAAGAACCAAGACAGTGGAACTGTCTGAGTAGCCTGACTGGGTTTGGAGCATAAAGCAGTTGTCAAAATAAGAAGGAAATACAACTGCAAATCCAAGAACTGGAAAGAACTTGCAAAATGCCAGCGGGATTTAACATGGCAAAGGTTCATGTCAAAGGTCATGTTCTGGAAAGACACTACGGAAGAAGTCTTCCTTCCCAGCCTAGGGTGGTCTTCTACCTCTGAAAGGAAAGAGCAGTGACAGTGCCCCACACCTGAGCTTTCTCCCAGACATCAACCCATGACACATCAGGCCATACAGATTTGGGCCTCACAGCCACTAAAGCAGGAAAACTGACACGATCTCAGCCAATTTTACTGACTTCCTTTTCGGAAGCAAAATTTTGGTTCCGTGTGCTAATCAGAAGTGGAACAGCTGACACATGACACAAACTTGCTTGAAAACATGTTTGAAGAGAAAAAGTAATCAGATTTAGTGATGACTAGAAATGAAATAAAGCAAGACACATGATGGAATGGGATGGTGACAGCTTTGAGTTCTAACCAACAGGTGGCAAAAAGGCCCTGAACAGGACTCGCAATGGGTGTGGTGCCATAAACACAGAGGTAGTCAGGGCAGACATTCTGAATTTAATGACATCAGAGATATTTACCTTACAGCCACTTCCAGCTCGACAGCACAGAATGCAGAAGCTTGAAGCACATGGGGCTGCACAGGAGGTTCACTAAAGGGGCCACAATGTTCATCAGCAATTGCCCAAACACACACACGGGGATGGACACGACAAAACTTGCCTAAGTTTCTGAACAGATAAATCTGCAGGCAGAAGCACACACACCTGAGCCTTAAAAAAAGCTTTCTTACCGCTTCCAGCTCCTTCTGGGTTTCATCCTCCATTCTCCTAATGTCCTCCATAGTCAGCTCAATCCACTTGTCAATCCAACAGAACAGCTGGCGATGGAAGTTGGTAAATATCCTTTTTTCTTGCTTTAAGAAGATAAACAAGCATTAGATCATAGGCCTAGGACTTGCCAAAGGCTGGTGAAGTGATTGTAGCTGCTCAGTTTGAGAGTTAAAATCTTCAGGTGAGTGCTGCTTCACACTGCAAAAGGTTCAGCCCCCTCACACTCCTGGACCCAATTTAAATTCATCTCATTTCTCAAAGGCTTTAACATGGAAAAAATGAACAAATTTCACTATCAAAAAAAAGTTTCAAGCAATTCAAATTACTTGAAAATGATGAAGATTGTTTTAAAAATCTGTTCCAGCTCCAAGGTGCCAGCAGTCAAACCAGAACAGCCAGTTCCTGAAGACTTTGCTTTTTTTCCTTAGAGAGTTGTTCTGGTACTACCAGTGAAGCCTCATTTGTAGCAAACCAAGACACAAATGGCTCGACTGGCTGGGGAAATGGACAGGAATTGCCTGCCTGTGAGCGACAGGAAACTGCATCGCTGTTCCTGCTCAAACCCCCACATCAGCACAGCCCTCTTCCCCACAAGGCAGAAGCACTCACCTTTTGTATGAAGTTTTCAACTTTGTTCTGCAGTCCCCACCATTTAAATTTGATGGTCACCAATTTGTAAGCACACATTTTGGGACACTCCTCATCAGTTGCTAGCTCCTTCTGTTTTGGGGATAATGGGACAGAAGTTTCAATATTTTACAAGTTTAATTATTAGAAATTATAATTCTAATTAGTGCATTAGAACGATAAATAATATCATTAATTTACAGTAAATTAATTAAATTTAACTTATTAAATTTAACATTAAAATTATGTTGTTATGATAATAAATAGAATTCTAAGTATTATTACAGAAAAATGACATTCTAATCAGTAACTAGGGGCTGTTCCTGACAGGCTCCCTGTGATTGACTCCAGGGCACAGCAGTGAGCTGCTTAGTTCCTGTGGGGATCTCTGGTGTGGCACACACAGTCCATTCCCTCATGGGATGGCATGCGCATGGATTCTGATGGCTTGCAGGGGGTACTGGCAAGCTGTGTGCTGCTGTTGGGGTGTTACTGGGGTCCATGGGGGATGTGCTGGGCCACAGGAAATTTGTTCCTCTATTGGAGTTGAGCTCAGTTCTAAAGGAACCATGAACTTTGTTTTTCTCTGATAAAGACTTCATAAGGCTGCAACACCAGTTCCTAGTACCTTCCAGTTTGGCCCCAGAGGTCCTCTCTTCGTCTTAACTGACTGGAATAATGCAGGATCTTCATCAGCTTTGTAGTCCTGGAACATGAAACACTCTGAGAGTCAGAAAACCCCACCAGATTCAATATCCCACTGTGTTAAGCTTCTGCTCGTGACTGCCACACCGATTCCCTGAGTGCTCTGGAGCAGGATGGGTGGAGCACAGCTGCCAGGCTGATTCCATGGCTCCATCACACCTGCTCCCAACCTGCTCGCACGACAACAGCTCTCCAGGGCTGCTCTAGGCCAGAGCTGCCCCGTGCTGTGCACACTGTGACATCTGCACTGTCCCACCAGGCCTGGGACCTCTGACGGGAGGAGAAGGCAGTAATTCAGAAACCAGCATGCTAACGCTTTTCAGGCTGCAACATGTGTCCACTGCTGGGAAGGCAGAGCAGGAGGGAACAAGGCAGAAGCAACTCCCTTACACAATCAGAAACTTCGAGATCAAAGCTTGAGCCAGGGGCAGAGCAGAACAAAGGCAGAGCCAGTGCTGCCTCACCGTGGACAGCTCTGCTCACCCCTGTGTATGCGGAGAAAGCCAATGGGTACAGAGCTGAAAAGGACAAAAACTTCCAACAGATGTATTTGCTTAATTTTACTGATGAGGGGTATGAAAATGATTATTTGATAAAGATGCTACCTTGGAAACTAGGACAGGATTAAAAGCTCTGAGCTCAGTGAAAACAAGTAAGGTTTATACAGCGTATGAAAAACATTTATCCAAGATTACTATTACACCCACGCAACCCAACTGTAACAATTTAAGTTGCTTCAAAGCAGAACAAATGCTTGGTAGGTGCTACAGAAAAGCCCAAGAAAGTTTAGCAGAGTTTAAGATCTCATTTTTAAATAAAGTTTCAGTGAGGACAAAATCTGCAGAACACAGAGTGAAAGAAACACCTTCAAGAGAAGCAGCTCCTGGCTGCTGAAGACCACATCAGCTTTCAGCTCCAGATTCTTCCATCAGCACAGAGGAACAAAGGCTACTTCTAGACTAAAATTCTGAATCCACAGAGCAAGGCTACATATATTAAGTGAAAATGCTTTCACAGCCATTCTGACATTTACGAAAACCTTTTGCAAGCCAGATGGAGCTGGCAAATCCAGCACATCCCTCAGAGGAATCCCATTTCATTTACAGAACATCAGCTGTTACATTTTCTTCTCCCCAATTTTCTCTCATTGTTCCCAGTTCTTTTAACATACCTACCTACACTGCGTATTAATATAGGCTGAAGGAACCCTAATTTATCTAGAAAGCATTACTAGGTGCTCAAACTTCCATATTGAGGACACAAATGTATACTTTAGGAATTGAGCAAGTATTTCCTAAAAGCAGCCAAGTGAGTAAAGACATTTCAATCACATTGCTAATCAATATTTTACGAACTTCCACAAACTAGGAATTTCCTCTAGTTCTCCCTCTAACCTGAACCAACATGCTAGTTTGAAGATCACGCACGACAGTCAGCCAACCCCAGCAGGGGCTGCCATGGGGCTCCACAACCCTTCGCTTGCCTCAGGGAACAGCCCAAGGAACCGGCATGAGCCCTGCACAGCAACACTGAAACTCAGCAACACTTCAACATTTAAAGTTTTGAATTATTATAATTGCAGAAAGACTAAAAGCCGTTTTTGACATCTGAATTTTAGTAAAAACCACTTATTTATGATTTTACTGTAAAAAAGCACATGTCCTTTCCACAGACATCAAAAAGAGCAAATACATAGCAGCACACAATATCCAGCCCCGATCCCCTTCCTGGTGCACTGAGCCCCAGCTGCTGGCTGTGTCTGAGACCGACTCCTCCGGGCACCCAGTGGGGAAGTGAGGGAGCCACACGGTTCACAGGGCTTGCCACCAGCTGCAGACTTCTCATCTCACAAGTTATTTCCAAATACTGTGGGAGAGGAGAGCTGCAACCCACTGGAAACCTCAGGTTCTGCATTGTCCTGGAGGCTTAATGTGATACTCTTTTTAAAAATTTTTTTTGAACAATCCTTGGGTGGAAAAAGAGGCATCTTCTTTACATATAAATCACCTTTAAGATATCTGTGCAAATACCAGAGCAGAATGTTTTTACAGGAATATACTGAATGTTTTAAATTACTGATCATGACTGCCTTTTGAAAATTTCACTCAACCACTGGATGAAAGACATGCAAGTGGATCAATCTATAGCAACGCATAAACAATTTTGCTCTACATAACTAATTGCTGGCAGAACAATTGCTGCTGGTTTGGGGCAGCAATGTGCCAACCAGAAACACAAGAATTCCACATCTTGGTGCCAGTTTTGTAAATAAAATCAGGTACGGCATTGAGACAACTCTGAATTTATTTTCACTGTGTGAACATCCTATCAAGGCAGAGCTCACACTGTAGTGGTGTGGGTCACGAGGCATTTAAACTCAGCTACATGTGCAACCTTGATCTGCCTGGTTTATGGAGTCGAATGATTTGTCTGGATACCCCAGGGACACTCAAGTCCACACAACGCTGTTACCTGCCCTCCTACCTCCCACTGCACTGGGACACTGGTAAAAAGCAATTGTGCTCTTGCATATAGGACTCACATATAAATAAACACAGCTGGAAACACGGGGGAAGAAAATGTTATCTATGAGTAAAATGTAGGAGTGAAAACAAAAATTCAAAGAAAATGGATGAGTCATGGTGAAGTTTTCTATGCTAGAGAGAGCAGTTTTGAACCAAAACCTTTTAGAATTCAGTTAACCCAAATCCCGTTAAGGACAGGGAAAACCCTGTATAGACAAAAGCCTAGATGGACAGGAGAGCATTGTAGGAACTCTTCTCCACACACAAATCCTACCAGCACACAGGGAAGAAGACTGGACTAGAGCCAAAGTACAAATAAACGACAGTTCTTTGCAGAGTTTAAGGAAAATATCTCTGCAGCAAGGGCTTGACTCCTGACAACAAGTCCTTCTTAGGAAGAAAGACATGCAGCTGCTGGAGGAAATATTACAGCTCAAACCCCATAAGCTCTCTGGAAAGCAAGACAGGCAAACATCAGACTGCAACAGCATAACAAGACAGAGGAGCAAAACCATTTCAAAGAAATACACAAATGTCATTTCACAGGCAGTTTCTGCTCAAATTCTCAATATAACATGCATGAATGCAACCATCTATTATAAAGAATTACTTAGAGAGACCACGAACCACATACAATAAAGTAATATCACAACAAACCTAGAACCTGGGCACTGCTTTACAATTCTCATTCTCAGTCTTTAGAGCTGCTCAGAGCGGTAACAGTGCTCCCGAGAGCTCACAGTTCACTATCAAGTAGTATAAAAATTGAAAGCATATATACAGGACAGAATGATTTTAAGAAAACTTTTAGAACCTAACCTGAAAGTTATACAAGTCTGATGCCTGACCTGCAAATCCATGAAAAGCACTTTCCTGAACATGGAGTGGCATCACATTAACTAGGTAGGTGGACACAAATTCCGACTTTTCAGCTCAATGTTGCATTAGTGTTTTAAACAACAGAATGCACACACTACCAGTGTTATTGAGCAGAAAACTCACATACAGTCCCTGTGGAAGGAAACACCTACCAGCACTTCCCTCCAACATCATCCACAGCTCTGTGAGTGCTCATTCACAGCACAACAGAAGATCAAAATCTGGTTTATCCAAGTATGTCATATTCCCAACTCGGTGCATGATTCCCATGTCTTATAACTGAAACAGTCACCAGCACTACTGTACACTCCACTGACATGCAGTCGTGTGTTTGAGGTAGGTTTAGCTAAATGGCTTTTAATAAAAAATGTCTTGCAATCATTCCCATCTCCTGAAGAGTCCTGCAGCTACAGCACAGCTATCAGGTGAACCATTCCCTGAAATCACATTTGAAAGGATGCCAAGGTTCAAATGAAAAATGAAACCAGCCTGGTTATCACAGATGGACATTGCAGTGCCGTGCTCAGGACAAGAAGTTAAAAAGTCTCCAGGAATGAGGCTGGAAGAGACAAATATTTATAAACACCTGGACAGGATGAAAAAGCCTTACTTAGGAATAGAAAACAAAAAGAGGGGCAAAAACCTAAAAGCACTTCCTATTTATACATAGATAGTCTGTTCCATGGGATGTGTCATTGCAGGACGATTCCAAATTTCAGTACTAATAACATGGAGTTTTTTACCTGCTTATCATGTGATACATTAAGTCTGAAATGGGAGAGATCCACCTATCAAGCTCTTTACCTCGAGAATCTTTTAACACTTCCTTACAGGCTACAGAAGAGCATTTCCTATATTCCAAAATGTTTCCTCAAACTGTAGAACAAGGGATAGCACACAGAAATCCTAACTCTTAAGGCGTGTGTAATCTGACTGATTTGTACAAAATCGTAATTTTAGAACTTTCTTTCAAGTAAGATAATGAAGTTCCACTATGACCTAAACAAGACATTGAATGTCTTCATTGTCCAAAAATAGCTACAAACCTGATTTCAATTTGTTTTCACTACACTCTACTTTTCTACAAATTGTTTCCAAAACCACAGCCTCTTCTGATGTTAATCGAGTGTTCACTTTTGCTTAGTCTTTAAAAAATCTTTCTCTCCAGAGAAGTCACTTTTATATACAAACAACATAAAGTGACATAGACTGCATGCTGGAGATGATTAAGAGAAGGCAGGGTTAAATTTATATCTAAAGAAAGTGACAGCTGTCAAATTATTTCTATACATACTTAAATGAGCGTGAGACAGCACATGCATGCTTAAAGTAGCTTAAAGAAATTTACTATTTTCATATTTATGCTGATTGCAGCTCTGAAACTAAAGCAACTGCTACACCACAGGAGGGTGGACAAGGGTCACTCACAGAACAAAACATGCAGAATACACGAAAACTTTATCAAAATTGCTGGATTTTATACATATAGCTCCATTCATTCAGTCCTACTGTTACCCAAGGTCATATATGTGAGCTGTTTTTCCAGGCAAAACTATGTTTGAGAATATAAATGTACAAATAAAACTTTCCTTTGGCAACACTGACTATTCCTTTTCCCTAAAAAATTGAGCAGACCAAAAAAAGCCCCCCAGCCACTCAGAATGATAATTCCCAAACAAGCATCATAACAAAAAAACCCCAAAACCATACAAAGCACATGATTTCAGACATTACCCCACAGAGTGAACTGGTGATTGCTTGAATCTCACTGAACAAAGACGAAGAAACTGCAGGAAAAGAACATCTAGACAAATAGAACACAGGGAAAACAGGTGGTATTTTCCTAGGGGACATTTACTTTTCAAGACCAGCAGCCTTCTCTGAAGGCACAAAGCCAGCATGTCAATCAGGGCAATTTTGTTACTATGATGTAGCTGAACTTCCAAGAAAAAAAATTATTCTAGTTCCATTACCTAAACTTGACAAAGATATCAGCATAAATATGAAGTCTCTCTCCTGGAGTCTTAAGAAGTGAAGGGAGAGAAGACAAAG
The DNA here is from genome assembly GCA_018881555.1 of Amblyornis subalaris. Taxonomy (NCBI): domain Eukaryota; kingdom Metazoa; phylum Chordata; class Aves; order Passeriformes; family Ptilonorhynchidae; genus Amblyornis; species Amblyornis subalaris. The sequence continues at coordinate 8,740,079 of JACAXG010000023.1, forward strand.
GCCAGAAACTGCAACCTCAGAAGAGACTCCAAGTGTGGGTTCCAGAGAATTCCCACTGTCTAATTCCAGAAGGGGAAAACAGGTAAACAGCAAGGGTGTCAGTCTGCAGGTAACTCGGAGCTACCAGTGTCTGCTAAAAGTTTAAGCACAAAGCCAGGCTTTGGTTAATGAAGTCAGGACTTTGTAAAACTGAGTTTTTGGTAGATGAAACAGAAATAAAAATTTGAATCGCATGGTGAAAGTTAATCCCAAGTATTCCTACACAAGAAAGGGCTATGCTGTGAGTTTGAATCTGAAAATATCTGCTCAAAATATCTGCTAAAAGTGGAAATGGTGTTACAAGTTAATAAAAAGGAAACAGAAATGTAGAAACATCAGAAGAGACTTAAGACTCTGGATGAGACCACTCTGCACTCAGTTTTGATACTCTGTAGGTCAAATATACAAAAGAAAAAAGAAAAGAGGATAATGTACTGAAAATAGTCCCAAGGACTTCCTGCAAAGAAGTCCTCTCCCCAGAATGTAGGATATCCAAGTATCTATTTTCAGAAAATAACAGTTAAACAGTATGAAGAACATCTCCTTGCACAAAACCAAGACAATCACATCTATTGTGCAAACACATTCTCCATGTGTTTGTTAGTGCCTACCATCTCCCTACTGCCCAAAAAATATTACACATGGAACAGTCCAGCGGTTACAATTTAACAAACCAGACAACAGCCCCAGCAGATCCAGAGGTGCAGAAAGAATCAGCAGTAAAACCGAAGAAGGCAGGTACATAAATGAATGATTTTGTTCAAGACACTTTTCATGTCTCTGTTGGGTAAAATCCACACCATTTTAGCTTATTCACTATTGACACAAAGCACAAGTGGAATCAGCTGCATGCTACATCCATATCCCAAAGGCAGAGCAATTACTTACTCCTGGTTCTACTTGAGTTCTATCTGCAATGTCAATATGGACAACCTCAACACTCTTCCATGTGTTTGGATCTAAATTGTGCACCTGCAAAAAAAGAAAACAGAATGATTCCCATGCAGGGAATCACACAGTGATGCACCTTGTGCAGTACATGAGTGTGGCATGGAGTTTTTCAGGACTCTGTAAAGGCAGCATTCTCCAAACCTACCTTTTCTTCCTCTGCCTATCTCAAAGGGAATGATCTCCACAATTACAGTTTAATTCATTCACTAATCAATTTTAAACCAGCACAAAGCCTCGTGCATTCAGGAAACCTGGATTTAAGATTAAGCTGTATTCATCTGTCACATTTGTTAGCAGTAATGAAATCAAACTCTAATTAGAACCATTACGCATTCCATAACCTGCGTGAACTTCTCGAGCTAGAAAGAAGTTGTATAAATTCCAAGTGCAAATATGCAGATTTCAATAACATGACTGATATCGTAGGTTCCCAGAATCATAGGGGAATGTGAACTAGGTGAAGTGTGTGTAGTCTGAGGGTGTGTAAGGCTCTGAGGATGGACTCAGCTCCACACCTGTGGTCTGCCCAGCACACCTAAACTTGGTTACAGCTAGCAGAGCTGTCCAAGGAACAATCTCCCTTCTGTGTAGCACAACCAGAGCTACAGTTCACCCAAGCACTGGAAGCAGACTGATAACTAGTCCTCTCTGGATGGTTTATAAATGTTTGTCACTACAGATCAAAATTTTCCTGAAGTGACACGTGAACCAAACTGCCCTTCTAGGGAGGAAAACAAGAACATCACCAGCTGGGGCAATTTACAGAGGCAACTTCAATATGTAACTACAGAGTGTACACAGATCAACTCCAATGGTCTTCTGAAACCTGTTGTAAGACCTGTTTCCAAATAAATCTGTCAGCCTATCACTAGCATGTCTAAGGTAAAAGAACATGAGATAAAAAAAAGACTTACTGAAAAGCTATTTAAATATTTGCATGAGAATCAAGCATCTGTACTGACCTCTGCACATAAAAACCAAAACCCTTCTCCTGTCCTTGAATCTCCTTAGATGAGACAGCTTGACCGCCTTGTAAGGACCTGAATAATGCTTTTCGTGCTTTACTCACCAGTCGGGCATTGACTTTATGCAGTAATTATCCACCATTACCAGGTATAAAATACTTTAACTGTACTAATTGCACTAAGGCTTGGTATCAAACCCCCAACTTACATTCTCTGTTGTTCCCAAATCTGGTTTATGCCAGGTCTCAATTTTTATGAAGAAGTCATCTTTCATGTATTCATTCTATAAGAATTAAAAGCAAAAAGCACGAGTCTGATTACACATCTCTGCTTTAAGCTTAGATAAATGGTATCTACATACAAGCCACTACTAATCACTGACTAGCAACACAATTATTTAAATTACCAGAGAAACAGCCCACTTACCTACACACAGAAATAGGTACATGATAATCTTAAACTAGAGCAGTGAGTACTAAATCAAAACCAGTCATATTTGAGAAATCCAGCTCTACCTGGGCACACCAATAGAAATAACTCTGCCATTTGCTATCCTGCTTCCTCAGCCCTGAAGTTCTTTACCTTTATGCTCAAGTAATTTTCAAATTATTAATACTGCAGTTAGATGTTACTGTACAGAACAATAACAATCATAAAGCTGGATCATAATGGTCCAGCTACCACCAAATTGTACATCTAAAGACAATCACAGAACCCTGCTGATTCCAGAAGCGTGCACAGGTATCATGATGAGTCAGGCTCAACAGTTCAAACTCACTTGTTACTCCTTGTGTCACATCCACCTGGTAACAATCTAAACCATGTTTGCAAGTAAGCAGATAAAGCAGTTTAACATTTAACTTGTAAGTTTCCTTAAACAGGTCACCAAAACATACACAAAGGCATTAAAGTCTTAATGATGTGCCTCCCATCCATCTTAAAAAAACAAACCCAAATCCTGAGCTATGCTGATCGATTTAGATTCCCAGTTACCCCATTTTAACTGAGGAATTCACTTTACAGCAATGGCATTTCAGACAGGCTGGGTCGTTCCATTTCACTGCTCTTCCTGCATTCAAGAGTGTAGAAGCCTCTGACATGGTGCTTCGCTTCCCCCCCCCCCCTTTTTTTAGCATTATGTCTAACTAGGACAAACATTATACATCTGTAATGGTACGTAAAGGGATACAAGACATTGAAAATGAAATCATTTTTCTGACAAATTACAGTTCTAATTATAGTCTTGTGCAGACAAAGTAACAGGCAGCTCTATACCAGGAGTCCTAGCAAGGCACATATGACAAGCTGGATTCAGACAATTGTAGTGGTAGTAACAGACAAAACAGATCTCAAAAAACCCCAGCATAGGACTAGCAGGATTTCAAATACTCACTGTCACAACTGGTCGTTGGAAACAGGTGCAATGAAAAGGAAAAGAAAACACAAAGCATTATTAGATATAATTGTTTCTGAAAGGTCTCACTTATAGTATTACTGCTTCACAGTAATGCAACAAGCATTCTGAGTTAGTCTGAACAGCAGCTGTGTGCATCACAGCAGAGCGAGCACACTTCGACTTGCTGGCCTTAATCTTAGCATTTCCTTATAGGATACTTCAAACTATTCAACAGAAACACACACAAACTACTCTCAGTGTAACTTACACAATTACTACATTAAAACCCAGCAGTTAGCTCTCTAACTGACTATGAAAATTAAGTGATTTTCACACAGGCTCTGTCCTAGCTCTGATGGGAATCACCTTCTTGCCTACATCACAGGGACACTGGATGTCAGGCCTCTGCAGGACCCCATACTCCAGCAGTCCCAGGAGCAGTTCTCCTTTCCACAGGAGACCCCGCACACGCAACAGGAACATCTGAAATGCATCTTCCCCTCGATGACCCCTCTCTCTTAAACCATTTCAGCCCATCCCTTCACTGAACACTGACAACAGAATGCACATGGGGAGACTTACTTGTTCTACAGTAGGGATATGCGTTCCAGGCCTTCTCATGGAACACCAGGGAGCCTTCTGGAGCAATCATCCTTACAAACCCAGGGACTTTACTGGGAAAAACAAACATGGACAATGTTTTTAGAATTCTGCCAGCTGAAATTCCTCATTGGTTTCTTCCACTCCAACAAGAAAGGCACATTCTACTCAAGCACTTGAGAGGTTATAACGTATATAGTCACCTGCAGTGAAATACACAGGAACTTCAAAAACCTTCCTGATCCCAACATAATTTAAGAAAAAAAATGGGAACGGTAATAATAAGGTAACTGAGAGTGAGCTATGCGACCACAGTGAAAGCTGTGCTGTCTCTCCTCTTCCAGAGCAGCAGAGACATCTGCTGAGGAAGAGCACTGCACACAGCCCTCACCTCCAGCTCCCTGGCAGGCAGCTCCTGACCTGCAGCCTGGGTGGAGCCCTGCAGGTTTTGCAACCATGCTTGAAGAGGAGACCTGCAGCTCCCCATGAGCAGCTGAGTTACCACCTTTGATAACAACTGCCCTCTCTAGCCCAACAGAGTGCCCGTGACAGAGACCAAAAATTGGATGCTTGGGAAAAAAGTAACAAAATCTGATACAAGAGAAATTTGGTGTTACCCAGAAGTCTCCAAGCTAGTATCCTTAAAGGAGACAACTTTAAACAAACTCCACATACACATGCATAAGGAACAGACAGAGATCAATCTAGGTAAGCGTTCCAGCCTCAATTTTTCTCCAAGGATGGTAAATTCCTGTCCTTTTTCCTTTTAGATAAACAATTGATAATGCAGAAGCCTTATGTCCCACTCATCTCTGACTCCTCTATGTCTAGAGCAAGCAAACACAATTCTTTCAGCTGTCCCAGACGAGCATCCCACATATTTAAAATCCACTGTATTTCACATTTTCCCACTCACCAGAGCACTCAGGTGCAATTCAGCAAACTATAAAAAGTGGCAGAAAAACACAAACAAGCGTCCCAGAATAACAAACAATGGAAGGCTACCCTCACCTTTAAACATTTCTTGCTCGGTACCAAATGACTACAATATGCATCAAGGCTTTTCTCACCTCTTTAAATGATAGATTTTGTGAGTATATTGTCCCTTCTCGCCGTCCTTTTCATAAGGCTCATTTTTTAAGACCTGAATTCCTTCCCCACCTCCTGTTTCGTTCTTGCTAGCTTCTGCCACAGAATAAAGTTGCCCAACTTGATACTGAAAAGGGAAGAGAAGTCAAATGTCAGCACTGAAGTTGGCCAAAACTTTTAAAACATTAAAAAAATTAGCTGTTTCCAGTGAAAATCTGGTAGTACAAACAAAACTATCAGGGAAGTAAAATACACCATATAAAAGATATGTATTAAATTCTGACAACTTTTTGGCAACATGAATCTGCAGCTCACAAGCACCAGGTCTACACTCAGGTTGTCTCACAGCAACCCAACACTTTGGTCCAACCAAAATTGTTATGCTTCATTTTTCTTATCCTAAGAGCAACGTGTACTTGTCATTCTTCACTGCATCAATTTTGAGTTTACAGATTTTAAAATGACCGATTTCCAGCTCTGAGCCTTCCCAAATCACTCTTTCAAACCAACTAAATGCTGCCCTTCCAGGACCCAGGGAAATGCACACTGCAGAACAGGCACAATGTTTCCCTCAGAAGCATGTCTGACACCCTGTCCAATACTCTGTCGTGACAGACATCCTATCAGGACTCTCATTTAAATGTAGGTTGGGGCAATCTGAATTGCTGGCTTCAGGTCTGGGAAGACAATTCCTACCTTTGGCTTCAGGAAAAGGCTTGGAGTCCCTCAGTGCTGGATCAGCAGTAAAGTGCTGCCGCAGAGCACAACTGCACTGGTGGCAGTGGAGGGCTCAGAACACCTCCCGGCTCTGTGCTGCATTTGCTTCCTTGGAAATTCCCCGATCAGAACAGGGCTCACACCTGTGTCACTCACCTCTGTCAGGCATGGCAGCCACAGCACAGGAACGTTTGGACCCAGGCTGGTCAGATTTCTGACACAAACCCCCCTCCCAMCCCTCAGCCTGAACAAAGCAGGGAGGATCAGGACATACCTCTTGCACTGAGCAAGGTAAAACCACTCGGCTGAAAGAGGAAAAGAAAAAATTCAATAAAATGAATCATTAGACTTCCCCTGCAGACAACAGATATAAAACATAACAGAGACATTCAAGAAAGAAGTGTCAGAAGGAGCCAATTAAGAGTTTTCTCTTTAGAAATGCCCTATGACAGATAGTGAAGTTCAATGCCAGATACGTTACAAAAGGAAAAACAACAGGTAGAAGATGCTAGAAGCTGCACAAAAGAGCTAGGAAATCTGGGATCTACTTCCAGCTCTGTCTTCCAGCCTTCTGTTGTGCTAAATTTGTTTATAAACTTTTGAACCTACACCTCACTTTTACTATCACTAAGGCTACAGTTACTGGACTTTGAAGTAATTAGAAGCCAAAGGGTGGCATGGAGAAACAAACCAGCTTGTAGCCTGCTGGCGAGAGCCCTCCCCCGGAAAGATCTACCCAGTGGCGTGGAACTCCCGGCGTCACCAGAACAGGGAACCGGGAGCAAGGAAGAACCCTGGCCCCACTCCGGGGCTGTCGCCACTGCAATCCGAATTGCTTTCTAAGGAAAACGGGAAGGAATCACCCGGGAGCCCGCGCGGTCCGTGCGCTCCGCAGGGGGCCGCGGCCCCGCCGCCTCGGCACGACCCGACTCGAGGGATGGAGCTCGAGGCGCTCCTGGTGCGGGGCCGCGACTCTCTCGCTGCAGGCAGAGATCGCTCGGAACCGCTCGGGCCGCGTCCTCGCGGTGCCGAACGGCCGGAGCGGGGCCGTGACGGCGGCACCGGCGCATGAAGGAGCGGAGCGGCCCTGCGCCCCGGGGAGGGGGCGGTGGCCCGGAGGGAGCGGAGACCCCGGGGCCACACGGCGAAAGCGGCGCGGGCGGGCCCGGGCGGCGGCGGGCGCGGCCGAGGGAGACCCGGCGGGGCGCGGCCCGGGCGGGTCGGAGGCGGTCACTGTAGCGATACTGGCGGCGCCGGCGCCGGTGCCGGCACCCCCCAGCCCCCCCCCCGAGCTCTCCTCCGCCGCCCCCACTCACAACTCCTTGATCAGCACCATCTTCCCGCCGCTCCGCGCACGCGCCGCTCCCGCGCCAGGCCCCGCCCCCGCCCGCGCACCCAATCGCGCCCGCGCCTCTCCTGTAGGCGCGCATGCGCTAGATACCACCAATCCGAGGGCGCGCAGCTCCCGCGAGCGCACACCTCACCTGTAAACAGCCAATCAGAACGCGCCGCCGCGCCACCTCCGGCGCGCACCGCGTTCTCCTCGTTGCCGTTGCAGTGACGTCATCGCCCGGCGCCGCACGAGATGGGCCGGGACGGGGGTGCGGGGCCCGGGCACGGCAGGGAACCGGGGGGGGGAAGCGAGGCGGGCCGGCGGTCCCGGCTACCGAGCGCGGCCCTGCACGGGAGCGGCACGGACCCTCCGCACCGCCCGGCGGGCGGAGACGGGGCCATGCCGGATATTCCGGGTTGTCCTCGCTGACCGACGCCGCTGCGGAACGCGGTCACCCCCAGCGCGAGGGAAATGAGAAGCTGAAGTGTTGGTGAATTTCGGGGAGCCCGGGTCCCCATCCTGGGTCCCGCTGTCCCCCGTTGCCCGTCCTCGCTCTCACGCCGAGCGCGGCTCCGCCTTTGTGGGCACCGTGGCTGCGCTGCTGACACCGCTGTTAGCGAGTGCGGCCAGCACCGTCGCTCTGCCGCTGCCGGCCATCTCCTGTGCCTCTGTCGCGCAGGGGGAAGCTAAAATTCCCTTGTGCAATCTTTTTCAAGCAAAATCCTTTTCCTGCGGATCCCCGTTACCCCTGGACTGCCCCTGTATTGCCACGCAAATGAAGCCACACCAAATCCGTAGCAGACTCGGTTACCGCGGCCAATGCCGCCCTCTTGTGAGACCATTTCTTTTAGCCTCCATCGCAATCACAAGAAGGACACCGGGAATTAATAACGACCTGACAACCAAACAAAGAACAACAAGACTTGGCCATGCTGGGCGTTCAACCTTCAGCTGTAATTAAAAAATACAGAGTGAAAGGAGTCTGCAGTCTGAGAGCTCAGAGGCGTTGAAAGAAGGCTGAAATCAGCCCAAAAGTAGAATATTCAGTGGAGCCCTTCCAGGCTGTGAGCAACCTGGAACACTAGTCCTGGAGGAGAGGAATTCCAGTGGTACCTCAGGGGTGCTGGGGCAGTGACACCAGCCAGTGCAGGACAGTGTGTGGCAGGACAAGCTCTAATGAGGCTCCTGGTTAGGGGACAGAGGGATAGGACATGTTCTGTGTGTTGAATTTGGCTTTATCCTAGTTTCCATAGTAATTGAAGTTTATCCTATGGCAAAATGTTCCCTAAGAACAAAGCAGTCAGGGAGCATACTTCCACTTCGAGGTTCTCAAAAATTGTAATTCAGGTAAAACTACAAGATTTACTTAATATATTCTAAATATATTGATTTGCTTTCTAGTTTCTGAGCATTAGCTTTCATTTTTTTTCCCCAGATGTCTTCCACAGCCATGCAGACTTTTGCTTTCCTCTGTTTGAAGTGCACACACAAATGTAAAACCAGGTAAACTGGAAAGAAAAAACCACCCCTCAACATTTCCAGGTCTGATAAGGGGAGGGTGAAACTTTGCAGTTGGCTACTGTGGAAGTGGAAATACACCTGGATGTGGGACCTCACAGCATTCACACCTGGGAATTGTGGTGAATGGCACTGCCTCGCTGCTGGCAAGAGAAAGGTGTCACTTCACAGGGACGTTTGTATCAGCTCTCACCCCGTAAGCAGCTCAACTGTACATTTTTCATGTCCGGGTGGCTGCCGTGTTTAATTCTGTGGTACCTGCTGGTGCATTCCGGTGAGGTGCAGCCACCTGTCTCGATCACTGGCCTCAGCTCCACACTTACGTTCCCATGGTGCATCCTTATCCCCAGAGGTGACTTATGACCCTCTCTCCAGCCCTCCAAGGTCCCCTTTCCCTGGAAAAACCATCATCCCCCACATTTCCTTTGCCAGGAGCCAGAACCAATGAGGCATTTACACATCAACTCCACTAAAGGAGAGCAAAAAATCCAGATAAGAAAATTCAGTGTTGGCAAACACTCCTCCCACAGATGAATGGCTGTAAGAAAAACCCTCAACAGGCTCTTCCTACGGACATGTATTTCCATGGAAGTCCTTGAACGGTGACAGATGGGAACTGCCACGCAGACTCGGGAGTGCACTGGTTCTGGTCATGAGGCACAGCAGTAATCAGGACTGTGCTGGGGCACAAGGCGGGGGCTGTAAACCTCTGTTTCCCCAAGCATTCAGGATTTTCCTTTATTTGGCTTTTTAAAACGCTGGCAACCATGCGGTCCCTGCTGCTGCTCCTGCCCCATATGGACAACATTTGTCTCGTGCTTGCTCAGTCAGCTGCAATGCGTGCTCACCCCAAACCCTGTTTATAGTTGCATCCTGCCATACATGATAGTAGCGCCAAGTAGCCACAACCCGCTGACTCCAGACCCTGCACAGACAAACCACTTCAGACCAGCCTGTGCAGCTCCACCACAGCCCCATTCGTGGAGGGGACACTTCCCCAGGAGCTGCTTCTCATGGCAGGGCTCCAGCCCAGGCTCCCCCTGTGACAGAACCAGCACTGCCAGTGGCTCCTGGCTGCTCTCAAGAGGTTGAGTGTGCCAAGGTCTTGTGGCCCCAATAGAGGTTTGCGTGTTTAGTTTCATCTGTCCCCAACATCTCCCCGAAGTACAAGGGCACCTTTCACATAGGGGCAGAAGCAAGATTTAACTCGTCGAGTTCCAGCTGGCATCAGTATAGGAAGAATATCTCATCCCTTTAGCACTGGGTTCTCCCACCGGAGAGCTGGAGCCGGGCGACACTCAGAGCTCCTCCCAGCCCTGGGTGTCCTGCTGCTGCTGACTACAAGAGAGATACGAGCAAATACCAGTGCTCCCACCACCTGCTAGGAATAGGAAAAGCAATTTCCCATGAACACTGGTAACAGGAACACTACACTGCACAAAAAGGGGAGGAAGTTTCCAGAGGAAGCTGAGGAGAGCTGCCTCTACCACAGGACAGTCACGCAGGGGAGCAGGTGGGAGACACAGAGCCGGATGTCGGCAGAGAGCGGCGAGCCAACGAACACCCTTCCCCAACGTCCTTCCAGATCACGAGACTGAGGCACTGAGAGAACTCATGCTTTAATAGACACTGAAATCACAAAGAAGAAAGGCCAAATGCCTTAGCAATTTCAATAAAAATATGAAAATCTTTTTACATGGTAAATTTCGTAATATAAAAAGTTTAATGCTGTCTGGAAACAGAGTTTTAATTTACAAAGGAAGTCCATAGAGGCCAAACATGGCTAACACTGCATATAGGGAGAGTGAGTGCTGAAGGGCTGCTGCTGGGAAGCCTCTGCTGACCAACCTCTCTGGGTCACTGTCTCCAGCGCTCTTCTGAAGGGGTTCTGCAGCTGAGGGGACTAGTGTCCACACACACGTGCAGCCCTTCTGGGCAGCATGGCAATGCAATGAACCCGAAACTGCTCAGACTCATTATCACCATCCAGCTGAAACTACCAGTGCTTCCTAACAGATTCACAGACACCTCTGTTCCCTTGGATCTGTTCTGCAACTTGGAAGAGATGTTCACAGAACGAGCTTGACCTAATGAAAGCAAATATGGCCTAGAGTGATACACGTGGGTGTAGCACCCCCTCAGTGCCTTTTCCTTGTTTCAGTAAGGTATGATTAAAGAGAAGGAAAACCAATATCAGGCCAGAGGTACAGGCTAACCAACAAAATCAAATTAAACTAGATTTTGATCACAGAGATTGTTTACTGTTCCCATTTAGTTGGAACTAAAGACACTCAACAAAAAATCTGAAACCTCACACAGTAAAACATACAGGGCAAAACCAAAACATTCTATGTCCTTGGGGAATGGCTGCATGTGGCAGGTTTAATGTGAAAGTGGTTAATACCTAATTGTTATTGCTCACTGTATTACGCAGTGTTGTCACTTGTACCATGCACAAATACAACAACGACAAATGCATTAACTCCACAGAAGGAATTCTAATAGCAAACGGAGAACATGTGATTTTCATTTCCTGAATTTCTCCACATATTGGGCAAACCTGATAAAACTCTTTTTTCCTCACAAAGGGGTTGTTTCTCATTCAGGAGGTGGAGGAGTGAGGGACAAGGTGTGTGCAGTGTCTCCCAGCCACAAGTAAGCATGCATTTCATGGCTCCCGGCAAGCCAATGGAAGTGACCTGTGCCAAGTCAAGGGAGACCTATTTCCCAAAAGACTTGTTCTAGTGACACTCACCTTCCATATTTATACAACATCAAATTCCCAAATACTGAACTTTCTCTACATCTGAACCCTTCCCTGCTTCTAATGCTCCCCCCTCCTTAAAAACAAGAAAAGAACCACTCCCCCACACCCCCCACCCCGATTTAGCTCTGTCTGAAAGCTTTAAGCCAGCATGAAACCTGCTGGAGCACAGAAATGGGTTGTAACAAAATGGCAGCATAGAATTTCTACAGGTTAAAAGTTATGGAAGTAAACTACAACAAAGAGGCTTATTTCTGGCATGTTATGCAGCACTACAGGGAGTATTTGCTGTTGCTATAAACAAAAAGCTGCCCACTTCCATCCTGGGTGTTCCTGGGATGTCGTTTCAAAACAGTTATGCTGGTTAGAAACAGAGCAGGTCACATGAAGTCTCTCAGCAGTCCTGTGACCACAGCAAGTGGCATGATCAGCAGCATCACTGTCTCCCCGAGGGGCAGATGCTGTGCTGACTCATTTCGGCCCACTATTCTAATTTTTCTTGCCAAATGACACGAAGGTGATGTTTAGCACCAAACCATGTACAGACAAATAACTTGCACCATATGAGTTGAATAGATTGATTCAACTGTTCTGCTACATCGTGTATGAGTAGGTAACTACTCCCTCTGTACTGAAAACTTTGGTGATCCCCCCTCCCTTGTTAGCGGGCTGTAACAACCCAGCCTAATATCCTTTGCCTTTAGTGCTTGTGTTCATTTCTTGCGATGATAAAAAGGAAAACATTCTTCTGAAACCAGCAGATTCCAGAATAGTCTCACAGCAAGCATCTGATGAGATGCTTACACCCTGTGAGTAAGCTGAGCCTAAGCAATTTCGTGTTTCGGTATCAGAACTGAATCCTCTGCCCTGCTATCACGCTTTTCCTTCAAGATCCCTAAGAAAATCACAAATTATGAGATCCACATTTACAACAAGAGCATCCAGCCACGCTAAATACAACAACTGTCTGCATCAGCAATGTACCTCTGGTACGTCCACAGAGCTGCCTGCACTCACCATTCAGGGAGTCAGCTGCAAGACTGGAAGTTGACTTAAGATCCAGCTTAAAACTCAGGGCCTAATGGATTCAGCCTCACAACACCTCTGTGAGGTAGGTAGGTAGGTATTACTATCCCCATTTAGATAGAAAGGGAAGACGAGGCAYGGAGAGGTGAAGTGATTAGCCTCCAGTCACTCAGCCAAATCTGGGAGTGCAGAACAGACACCAAAAGCCTTGGTGATCCAGTGCTCTGACTTCATGGTCTGTGAATACCTTGCATGGCTCTGAGCACACGTGGTGGGGTTGATGCTGCCGCGTGCCCATGGCTTCAGTGCACGTAAATGATCGCTGGGATCCTCATCACATCACTGCATTTGACAGCCACCTAGAAGTAACCTCCAACCTGACCCCTAACTCCTAAACCCCACCTAGCCTAGGGAAGCTGACTGTACACATCACCCTGGGGGTGCTCCTGGTCCTCTTTCCTCCACATGTCAGAGGGCACTCAGGTTCTGCATCCAGCCCCTCCGCTTGCTGCCTCGCGTTCTGGCTCCAACTGCACCAGCAGCTGCTTACACTGGTGCACCTGCTCCAAATGAAACCTGTTTCCACACCTGCTTCAAAGGAAACCTGCTTCCACAGCAGGGAAAAGGTTTGCAGACCTGCCTGCGCTGAGCCATGGCAATGATTTAGCAGGATCAGTGAGGGATTTTTTTGGTCAGGTGATGTCTGAATCACAGACACCGCTGTCACATTCTTGCCTGCTGTGGAACTGCAAAATAATGTTCTCAGCTGCAGCATCTGTAATCCTTTCCTGTGCTCACTGAGCAGACAGAGACAGAAGTACTGCCCAAATACCTGCTAGGATAAAAAGTTCACCTTCACAATGCGGTGCGTCAGAGAGACCAGAGCACTCAATAAAACCAGAAGTTGTCTCTCTGACACACACTCAACTACCTCACACTCAGGCTCACCAGGTTCATTAGGCCCCAAACATTCTCTTTGAGCAGACCAACTAGCAAAGTCTCATCTGAGACATCTCCCTCCAGAAAAGTTACCTGAGATGCAGATTTTAGAATGGGGCATCTCTCTCCTCTTTTTGTTTCACCAACCTCTAAATGATGCAAGGGAACTGACAGATCCTGCTGCTATGGAGTTTTACTGACAGCAGTTTCTGGTTTGGCCAACTCAGCAGAGGTCTCTAGAGGCATATGATCTTCTCCTCTTTCAGCCTTTGAAAGCAGTCGAGTAAGTGGCTCATCTTTCTCCAGGCAGAAACTTGTCCATATGTTCTTTGTGGTACACAGGAGCGTTCTGCCTTCCCTCCCTTTCCTCTCCAATCCCTGATATGTATAATTTCTGTACAAAAAGCCAGCTGTAAAACTTCTTGTTAAGAAACACAAGGAGGTGGCTTAAAAGCCAGTATTTAATGAACAGACAACCAGATGCTTTGCACCTGTTGCTGCGAATACTGAACACTACAAAGAACCTGTTATCAGGTGAGTCTGGTCAAGGTCCTGATAGGGGAAATGAAAACCCATGTGTGTGAGGCCATGTCCCCCCACAGTGACAGCAGGCCAGCCTGTCCCATCCCTGGGCACTGCCAGCTGAGGGCATGACCACGGCTGCTTAGGTACTGGTTCTGTTTTGGTAAAGGCAGGTGGGCAGAAGCAAATACTTTAACAAGACTGTAAGTCATCAGCTGGTACTCGGGACATTTCAACATTTGGAGGAAGGGAAAAATCTTCCTGGTGACAGAAATTTATACCCATTCCCAGCTGGCAGCCTCAGGGGACGCACGGCTCCCAGAGTGCTGCCAGGTGGGGAATGAGCTGATGTCACGGCATTTGTGGTTTCAGGGCATCTGTGTCCATTTGGAGGGATCTTCTGTGGCGAAGCAGCGAGGTGTTGCCCAATAGACAAGTCCTTTAGTTCCAGCTTCTCTGCACTATCTTCTTTGCTGTGCCGCGGAGATAAATTGAGCAAGCTGAGGACATCTTTCTTAGAAGTCATTGTTCCAGGAGCTCCTCGGAGAATCTTTATTGGGCCAGTGGAGTGGTGGGGAGTGCTTTGCCAGAACATCTTTAAGTTGTGAATTGCTTGCACTTTTTCATCGATGGCAGCCAATTTTAATTTGTCTATGTCTGGGGCATCAGCTGGACTTGAGCGAGCAGAACCAGCTGAGGAATAAGAAAGAGCAGGAGATGGAGTGCTGCCGCCAGGAGACTGATGCCCTGAGCTTGGAGAGATATTTCTGGGTGATTTAGAAATATGAGCGCTATAAGGAGAGCTGGGGTACTTGAGTTTAAAGGGAGGCTGCTCAGTTAGGGACCCATGTGAATCACAACTTGGAGATGGTTGCCCACTGTACTGGCCTGTGCCTTCTCTGTTTGACATCTCCGATGTTGTGGGGCTGTTATAGCCAGAGCTCACCTTCTGAAGGGATGAACTCCTCGTTGGAGGCTTTGGTTTAACTGCAAGAGGTGAAGACTGGTTCCTCTGACTGGAGCTGACTGGCCGGCTGAACGCGCTGGTCTCTGAGGACCGGAACACAGAGACGCCGGCCAGGCTCGGAGCCCCATCATCCGAATTGGTGCTCTTGCTTATCTGGCTGCCGCTTCTCTGAAGACGTTCAACAGCAATGAGGTGACTCTGAGTTTCCTCCAGAATTTTTTTGGCCAACTCTTGCGGATCAAGCTTTGGATTACTGTCCTCCTGGGATTTGACAGTGCTGTCAGTCTCCGTGCTAGACTGGTCAGATTCCCCAGTATCAGAACTTGCAAGTTTCCCAACTTTTTGGAAAGGTGAATTTGGACTGGGGATGAGAGTCATTTTAACAGGAGAATTTGGAGTACTTATGCTCCCTTTGGAGTTGACAGACACTTTAATGCCTCCATTCTGACTAGTTTTAGGCTGTTTGTGATCAGGGGAAAATCTTGGTTTTATGTTTTCTTGGTAACTGGCCAAAGGCTCGTTGCTGATTATAGAGAAACCTTCGTACTCTTCCTCATCTTTGCTGACTGCAGTGGCTTGTGGTGACAGCTGGCTCTGAGCTGCAGACCTGTGTGTACAGATATTCTTGGGCCTCTCATAATCCTGGCGTCCTCTTTGTCCTGCCCCATCCAGCATGCTCTCTGGCTTGGAAACAAAGCTCATGGAAGAAGCAATGGAGCTCAGGCTGTACACTGAAATGGCATCTGAGGCAATGCTGTCTGGACAGGTAGGTGAGAATGGAGGGTTTTGATACTGGGGTACAGGGTTGGAAACAGACTGAGCAGAAGCCAATGACTCCAGTGATGAGGAACTGTCCAGGCTAAGGCGCTTGGGCAGTTCTGTAGAATCTAAAAAAGAAAAGACAATAGTATGTACAGACATGCCCCTAGATACACCATAAAATCAAATAAAACCAGGTAACATTCTATCACGATTAAGAGAAAATGCTACAAAACATGCCTTCAGGCTCTATGCTACCTCAGAATACCCAACTACCACTTAGATAAGAAAAAAGTGCAGAGCCCAGGACATGCCCAGGCATTTCCATGAACCTCTGTACAGGTATCCTAGATGTTAGTTGTCAGTTCATTACCATTTTATATCTCAAAACCAAGAGTGAGTTATATGTCCTCCAGTCGCTGGGCTCTATGCCCAGCTTGTGCTCAGACAAGCCTTTCCCATACAAAAATAACATTAGCTTCAGTCTCTGGATCAGATTTGGTCTGTGAAACGTGTGTGATGTGTGACCTCTGCAAAGGTACAAGTGTGAGATTTCGGCAGAAGCCATTCTGATCAAATCATAAGATGACACAGGAGCAAAAACTACTCTACGCAGCTTTACCAAAAAGTGCCAGCAAGGATTGTAGAGCAAAGTGCATGGTCCTCCTGGTAGCTTGTTTCCCAGTTTTCAGAATGACCTCCTCTTGGCCAACTTCACAAAGGTCAAAACCTGTAGTGGGACATGGAATAGAAAATCACAGCTCACAGAAAGACCCTCTGTCTCAAGTAAGAGTAATCACATTTATAACACAGATAGAACAGAGAGGTATGAGAACTGGCAGCACCCTCGGAAGGATGACTTCACCTCTCATGTGCAGTTTGTTGTCTGTTATTTATTATTGTTTAGCACACCTTCTCCAGGTGTTGGGAGCTTTATGGTGCTGGACTGGGAACACACACACTCATTAACAAATCACTCCTGTCAACACTTCTTTAGCTGCAAGTTATCTGGAGTTGTCAGGGAATGATATACCAAACACATCTCAGGGGACAGTGTCCTACATGCCAAACCATTTACTGTTAATTCCAGGTTTTCTCACAAAAATGGAGCTGAAGAGCGCAGACTGTGCAATTTGGCAAATGCAGGCTGGGGTGCAGGAGGCAGACAAATGTGAAGCTGTGAGTCTCATCACTGCTTCAACCCCCACATGAGACACCAGCAATGAGTTTGGAGAGACAACGGAAAGAAGTGTTTTCCTACCTAGAGCTGCCAGAAACTCATGACAGCCAGGCAGCCTCCAGAGCTGGACACTGATGGAGACCTGGATTGGTGCAGAGGGGAAATCTTGCTCCTTCTCGCCTGCCTGAAGTTGAACCAGGACTTGATGCAGCTGAAGACAGGAATACAGACATTAGCCATTCCTTACAAGTCACATCAATGCTTCTCTTACAGTCACAGATAAGGCAATGCCCTTTCCCTGGATACCCATTCCCTGGACACCCAGTTCAGCTGCTGCTCCTGAATGGAGCAGTGAGATGGGAAGGTCTGGGAAGAAGGACAGTTCAGGGACAGCAACATCGGACAGACTGGAACGGCAGCAAAGGCAAGGACAGACCAGGGGTGAGGGCTGGGGGGTGGCAGTGGAAACTGAGCAAGAAGGAGGCATAGCAGGAACATCTGTGAAGGGAAAGAAAAGGAAAGAGATACTCTGGGGCTGCTCACAGAAATATATGCCCATTCCATGACTGAGGCATGCTCCTTATGCAAATGCCAAGAAACTCATTAACTGGGCAGAACAAGTCATATGAAACCATGGAAGACTTTCCTAATATCTCCACAGCCTCCAGGAAAGAAGTTTCTCAACTGTGCCCAAGGGACAGGAGTAGCAAGCTAGAGAGAAAACGTGTTTATGAAGATCTGACACAAATTAAGATGCCAGGATCCCATGTAATTCACCAACACAGCCGGGACAGAAAGGATGGAAAGCCATTAACCAGGGACCAGCTAACCTCAGGACCACCCATCTCTCACAACCCACAAAAGCTTACACAGGCCTTTTTCCACAGTAGCTCTACGGAGCAAATCCCAGGCCTGAGAGTAGGTGCAGACACATTGCAGCACAGGGAATGGGTCTGCAGCGACCCCAGCACTTCACCCTGCACCGCAGTGTCATCCCCGTGCACATCGTACTCACCATTCCCACCACATTTTTAACAGCCTTCGGGCAGCAGGTAACAAGAAAGGAAAAGAGGAGAAAAGAACATGGGTTACTCTGTGCTACAAAGTGCCTGTGCTGAGGAACCCTGCAGGGACACATCCATGTGTGAACCAGCACCGTGACTGCAAGATGCTCTGTCCAGAGAAAGAAGGGAGCAATGGGAATGGCTTGAGCTGTGAATCCAACAGCGTGGGAACAGGCAGCTGGAATCTGGGAGTGCCCAGCTCATGACAGCTCAGACACTTAGCAGACAGACACTCAGGCCAGCCCACACTCTGGCAGGAGGCTGAACTAAGAACAGCCCTTCTCTTGTTTCCTCTGGGATACAGTACTGGCACTCGATGCAGTCAGCAATTCCTAACTTTTCCTTGCACATACTGTAGTAGTGAAATTCTCTCTTTTGTGTCTCCTGCCTTCTCTTTTGCACTCAAAATAAGCATTTTCTATCCTGTGCAGCAGCTCAGGCTCCCACCTTGCTGCTTCACTAATGCCAAGAGCACCAGCTCCCCTGTGATGCGGTCACCCACTCGGGAAAACCAGCAAGCAGTACCTACTGACTGAAATGTCTGACATCCTGCTTCCATCTGGAACAAAGTCTGCTTTCCTCTGAGACAGGCAGAGCCCCAGCTGCTCACTCCATGAACTGTGGAGAGGCAGGAGAGGAAAAAAGCAATAACCACAAAGGAGGGGAGAGCTGAGCTGAAAACCAACGTGTAACAGGATAGATCTTCTACAAAAGGGAATCCTGCCAGGGGTCTGGGCTATGGAAGAACATTCGTAAAATCAGTGCAATATGCCTGCCAGTATTACTCCATGGGGCAGCGAGGAAAGGGTGAGTGTGTTTTCTATTACTTGTGACCAGATGAATGYTTTTCCTTGGGTGACTTAATTATCTGTGGCAGGGCAACAATCATGAAGTCTCCTCATTAGCAGTGTACAACATTTTGAGCCATGGGAATGCTGTCCTCTCCTCCTCACACTTCTCGGACCTGGCCTCCCTTGGGTGGCCATGAGGGAGATAACCCTGCAGTTAACCACACATATCTCAGGCACTGATGGAGAGCTGAGGCAAGAGGCAAAACATGACCAACGACACTGGTCACCAAGGTCATTGGAAATATCTCATACTCTGCAGCAGATTCTAAAAGAATCCTAACAGGAACCCTTTCCTTGGAGCAGACTCATCCTAGCGAGCTGCCAGAGCCGCTCAGCACGTAACAGTAAAGCTGGGGCTCTTGTCTGGCATTCTGTGCAGACTTCATGTGACCGAAGGAAGGGCAGCCTGACACCACACAGAGCCAATCCCAGCTCCCCACCACAGTAATGCCTGGAATGCATCTGCATAGGGAAGGGGGAAAGACAGCGAGATATAGGCCCATTCCCTGTGTGAGTGTGTCCATGTACTAAAGCTGGCAAATGATGAAGAGAAACTTCATTACAGGAGCAGTCAGGACAGTAAGAACTATGGAATGGAAAGCAGCCAGGCTGGTGGTGCAGAGAAAGATCAGGTTAGGCTACGCATGCTTCAGAGACTGGGGAGAAGGAAGAGTGTGAAGGAGGTTAAGGGGAGCAGGGAGAAGTCCCATCACCACAGGTAGCACTGCCCTTCTCCTAAAGACCAGAAATCCTTTCCACAGAGCTGTGAGTACACGCAGAAGAAGCACAGGCTCAGTGAGTTTGCTAACAGACCTTGTATTGTCCAAAGTCAGCCATACCCTGGGACTACAGTAAATACAGCGGACAAAGAGCAGCCAACGTGGGCCCTAGACAGGATGGCCAAACAGCAATTAGTGGTCTGTTACTCAATTCCCCCACACTGCAGTAGGGATCATGTTTTCACTTGTCACTGAACGGGGAGTCCCAAGGCCAGGCAGCTCAGTAACCCACCTGCATATTTTCCTTCTGGACACACACTCTCATTCACACAAACAGGCAAGTTTAGAATTTCAACCCTAAAGTCTCCTACCAAGCTCTGGGTTGATAAACCAGGGCATCAACCATTCTGTGTATTTCTGAATTTACTGACCTGGGAAGAGCCATTTGGAACCTGGTACTGGAGTAAAACCTCCCAACTCACCCTGTTGATAAGCTGTTCTCCTGTTTCTGAAGCTGTGATAAGTTTACAAAGTGCCTGAAGTGCGGGGTTAGGCAAACCTGAAAAACATCAGCAGAAACATCTGTATCTGTTTCTTGACTGCAAAAAATGCAACAAACCTGAACAGAACACACACTCAGCAAATTCCTAAAACCTCTCCCCCACATCACCGGACAGCTCTGGAAGCAGCAGCAATTTCCAGAAAGCAAAAGGTCTTCCCACTTTGCATCTGATGTCAGGTTTCCTGACTGGGAGCTGGGAGAGAGGAACAGTCACATCATGCTTACTCGACCCAGTGGCAAATGATTCTGTGACAAAATTTTCAGTTAACATTTACTTTTAGGACTTCTTCCTAGTCCAATACATTGATGTCATTGATGTAAAACATCCCTGTTTTGCATGCTGACATCACAGAAAGGCAGGAAAGGCTGATGTCTGCCTGGTCAGGGCCCACAGCTGCCTCCTCTCACCTAGGAGGGACTGGATGGTGGTGCTGCACTGCTGCAGCCGGTCCCCAGGGTCCGAGGTTGGGAAGAACACTGCCGCTGGGAGGCCACTGGCTGGCGGGTCCAACCGAAATCCTACCGCTGTGAGGAGTGCCTGCCAGCCTGGAATGCCACCAACTTTATTCTCCACACTTTGCTGGGAGGTGTACATGGAGTTGTGCTGCCCATTCTGGATTCGCTGCAATGATTTCTCCACCTAGGAAATTACACAACTTATTGTACAAGATATTGTTACTGACCGCCTCTTTTTACACTGAGAAGAGACTGGAACGGCAGGCTGGGAGACAGCAAATCCAAGGTTGATCCTGGCCTGTCTCACACAGGAGGACATTAGTGCCTTGAAAACAGAAGCTCTAGTAACTCAGCATTCACAGTTGTAACATCACAGTGATTAGTGTCAATATTCTCTGGGATGCTATGAATAATAATGCCACAGGAAACAAAGTACCAGTTTGTTTGGGACAGTTTCCTGTCAGCCTGGAAGCTGCGTTTCTCCCCAAAAGATGACTCACCTTGGGCTTCCAGCCTGCTTATTACCAGACAAAGAGTCTGCAGCTACATGGCAAACAGGAAAGAGAGATGAGTGACCACAAACCCCAGCAAAAGGGAAGACCATCAATATTCACAGGTTTCCATCATTCCATGGATATTTCACACTCCTGTGAGACCACAGATGACGTATTGGAAAGAAAAGTATTAAAAGTCACGAGTGATCATTCCAGCCACCTGGCAGTTGGCTCCAGTCCTGCTGCTCCCCAGGACAGACTGGTGACACAGATGGGGACAGAAGGGCCTCTTATCTTCCAAATATGCAGAGACAGCAGTAACTGTGCTCTGTGTTTCCATGACTGCCATGTTCATAGCTATTTCCCTGTATAAACAATTAATCCCAATGATTACCTCTTAAGCAGAAACCCAACTCAACAGCTAATGCAAACCAGATGGATCTGGGGAGGGTTCTGTCACAATACAATCCAAGAGTTTGCTTACTTTGCCTCTTTTTGCATTGGACACTTTCTTAGGTGTCCTAGTCTTTCCACATTGACCCAGAGTTTCAAAAGAGGCTACATCATGGCAGGGAAGAGGGAATGAAGGTGTATATATATATTTTCACGTGGGAGTGGCTCAGAGTGCTGCTCTTCCACTCATGGTTTGCAGATGCATGCCCACAGGTGAGAGTGTCTCAGGACTAGATGGGCTGCGGTGCCCCTCATAGCGCATCCCAGTTGTGACAGTGCTTCCATTCCCTTACCAGATGAAGCAGGACACGCAGAGCATCCCGGGCCCTCTCAGGGTGCTGCAGGATCTCAGTCAGGGCCTGTCCTACCAGCGAGGAAGGGCTGTTCAGCTTCATATCACTCCCAATAAGCATGAAGCCTGCAGGGTTCAGAATAAGAGACGGTCAATCGCCTGTTGTTACGGTAAACGTTCAAACCAGACGCAGATGTCCTCTGCCCTTGGACTAGTGAGCGATGGTTCACTGCAGCCTGCACAGTGACATTCTTTTCCCAGAGCAGCTGCTCACTCCCTGCCCAGTGGTGCAGACTGAACTTCCAGAAAGTTACTAAATACTTCTTACTGTCCTCCACTATTAAATCAATAGTGTCTTCCTGTTCAAGCAAGCAGAAAACCACTGGATTGCTGCTACACTTGTCCAGGCACGCTCTAGGTCTCCTCTGCAGCCACGGAAATCAACACGTGCCAACAGCGGTCGTAGAATAGAACTCAGAACACGAAAAGCTTTCCCTGAGCTGATCAGAAACCTGTCCTGGCTCATGCACCATTCAGTGCCAGACTCCCCAGATGTTAGCACAAAGAGCTCTACCTTTCCCTTCTCATTCACATAGCGAGGATGCAGCTGCTTCTGGCTCTGGTGCTCTGTCCAAGACTCAGTGTCAAGGGTCAGTGGTAGAAGTCAGGGACTGTGTGTGATGAACTTGCATAGTACCATGGAAATGGTAGTACTGAGACAGCCTGAGAAGCTGAAAGCCTCTCCTTGCTGGCGATGCCAAGCACCATGTCCACACTTTTTCTTTTTTGCCTAGGAAGTGGTCACTTCTGGGTTTTTTTAGTGCTCTTTTCAGACAGAAAAATCTTGGAAGGAAAATAAAATCCCAAGTAAACTGTGGACCGTAACCTGAACTCCACTCCCACCTGGTGCTGCCTGAATCACGTCCTAACGCTGGACGACATGCCTGAAATCACTGTCAGCCTGACTCATTTTAACAAGCTCTAGTGAACTTCCTGCTCCTCCAGCCACGTGCACTTCACACCAGAGCCATATTCACCACTGTTTCCTGAGCTAAATAACGTGGTTCTGATGCCTGTGCAAAAATCAATTTGGAGAATGCCTGCAGCTTTCCAAAACCAGGCCTTGTGCCAGGAAAAAAATTAGGTTACCTGTACGTATCCCTGTAACAGCACTGCTGAACTCGAAGACTTTGTCATTCCAAATCTCAAGGCACAGATCTAATTGAGAGGGAGCACGCACCAGCACTGCACAAGGACCTGACACTGCTGAGACATTCCCAATGGTGGTAAGGGAAACCCTTCTCCTAAAGGACCAAAGGAATAAGCCCTACAAGGTTTGTGTCACAGAAATCACAGCTACTTGTTGCTGCTGCAGCTTCTAGCAGCACTACTGCTGCCTCCTGTTGGAGTGTCACTAAATGCTCCATGAAAAAAGTCCTATATGTGTGCTCCAGCTAATTCCATCCCAAGGACACAGGAAGCGTGACCCTGGACATTTCAAACATAGAGAACAAGTCATTGTACTACACTTTATTTCTTTTTAGCCATGAAACACACTTCACCTCACAACTTCTTCCAGTTATACCAAATTCATATCCACCTCCTGAACACAGTGAAATGCCAGTGAGTCCCATGACAATGACATTCAGCCACACTCAGCTGAATCAGGGTCTGAGACACAGGGGCTGAATTCTGGGAGAGCACAGGGCACACGCTTCTCCCATTTACCTGCCAGCACTGCTCCTTGCTTAGCTTATATACTTCAGCAGCTGCCTAAAAAAACCCCTCGGATTTGTCCAAGAGAAGACTCTTCCTACCTGCCCAGTTGGCCGGATGGGAGAACTGCTTGCTGCTCTGCACGGTTTTCATTGCTTCTCCGAGGGCTGCACTGGCTTTCATCCCGTTTAAGAGAGAGGAATAGAAGGCGTGCACAAACATTTTGGAAGCAGCCACAGGAATGGGCCAGAGTGACACAAGGACACACTGAGCCCCAGCAGCCAGGAATGCTCTTGTCAAGCCAATGACTCCATCAGAAGTGACTTTGCTGTTGGACTCTTGGTAAGAGCCAAGAACCACTAGCTTGACAGGAAGACGCAGATCCAGGACATCAGCTGCTGTAAGCAGGAACTCCTGAAGAGGAGGGCAGTCCGAGATGCTCTCCACATCACTGGCATCATCCTGCATCCTAAGAGATTCTGGGATTGTGTAGGGGTTCCCAAAAGAACTCTTGCTGCTGGCTGGATTGCTGTCAGTGTTGGGTGTTAAGACCAAAGCAGCCAGTTTCCAGGAGACATGGGTTGCAAAATGGACACATTCTGCCTGAGTGAGGGCACTCATGACTCTCTCTTTTGTTGATGAGCTGCCGACTAAGGGCTGGCAGCCAAGTAACTCAGATACCATATACGCTTCCTCTTCTGCAGAGGGCATAGGTCCCCACAGCCACCTGTCCATAACTGCTGAAGGGAGCTTGGGATTTCCTATGACAGCTGCCATTGAGGTAGAACTGGAGTAAGCAGGAGTATTCTTCCTCACGTGGGACTACACAGAGAAAGAGAAAGAGAAAATGGAGTTCAAAGATCTGGTTTTTATGGTGCTGGTAATAAAATATCCCATCTCTTTGGCTCTAAACAGAAATCTGGTTGTCATAATTACAGGAAGACTTTGCATTTCTTTAGTTTCTTCTTTTAACTATTCCAAGGAACACCTCCATTTGAGTTTGGTCAGGATTTCTATCCCCAGATCTTGGGTGAACAGATATGTAAGAACAGAAAGCAACAGACACAGCCCAGGTCCCTTTGAGGGCTGCAACAGAGCTAAAAACATAAAGAGCCCAGCTTCTCACATTACTGGAACACTACCTGCAATCATTCACTAAGTGGTTCTTTGCACCTGTATTTCCAAGATCAGCGTCGCCACTGCCGGCAGCAGATGCGACATGCAGCTGATACTGAATGTCAGTAATACTGACAAGGTTCAGACACTTTTGCCATTCCACTGACTGTGTTTAACCCACAGCAAACCAAGACATGCAACAAAACACTGCCCAGCAAGAGCATATGTGACTTGATGCATTCACCCAGAGACCTGGGCATTAGAAATGCTACTGCCAAACCTCAGCGTGAAGGTACTTCTGCAGCATTCACCTGTGGGATGTGCTTCCCCTATAGCTTTGGCATCCTGAGACATTAGTGGCCTTCCCCACTCAGAACGCTAAAATGGAGGTGAACATACCAGCAATGTGACAGGACAGTCAGCTTGGCAAGGAAGCTCAGCACATATCACAGACACCTACATCTCTGTAGTCTGCCATGTAGTTCCACACCCAGCACATGCAATCCTTTAGAGGAGGATATCCAAATCATCCAATCCCCTTGTCCTTCCTAGCATGCCTGGGGCTGTGATTTTGTGCTGCAGGAACTACATCAGAGTCTACTTCAGAGCTGTGGTGCTCAGCATGCTCCTCAGACCCAGGGCAGCCTGTTTGTCATTTCTGTTCCTGTGTTTGGAACAGCAGGACAGAGCAGCTGCTTTCTGAGCATGTACCAGCACCTGCACCCACAGGAGAGGTTCTGTGAGGGAGGTTTCACAGGCAATGTCAGACCTTGGAGCTGGGATTCAGTGACTGGATGGACGGCACTGCGATGAGACTGAAGCGCTCATAGAGGTACTCATTGGAGGAACTGCCCTTCAGGAGAGCAAAAGGAATGAGGTACAGTTCTCCCTCCAGAACCAGAATCAGCTGACGGTGGCGGCCAACAGGCCCGCTGGAATGCATCAAACCCTGAAAAGAAAGGAGAGAGAATTAGTTTGACCCTCTCACTCCACCAGTGTCCCTGCCTGCACTTTCCAAGCATCAGGCTCTAGTCTGACCCCACACTGGGTTTGGAAACACCCACGTCAGAACCACCCTGTGTGTGACAGATGAGCACACCTATGCAGCTGGACTGCTGCTCACCTGTGCCCAACCAGCTCCACTGAGACGAGTGAGTCCCGAGCGCACTGACCCGTAGGCTCTGGGTCATCATCCTGGCCTCAGCCCGYGCAGGGCCCAGCCCCACCATGGTACTGCAGCTTCTTCTGCTCCAGCTGAAACCTTGGCTAACCCCAACCACCTACATCTTGTCAGTATTATCATCACCTTATCCTTTGTCAGAGAATATTCTTTCTGATACTGGATTTCTAAATAGCCGTTTCCTCTGAAGAGCAAACAGTCTACAGACAGATTGTGTCCATGGCCTGCATTTCCAGACACTTGACATCGTCATCAACCCAGAGTCACCGACAGATCTGAACAGAAAGCGTCTCATGGATGGAGAAGTACAGCAAAAAGATTAGTCAATAGGCAAGATGCAGCTGGGCACAAAAACTAGCAACTGCTCCTGGTCCCATGCAACTGTGGTATTTCACTCTTATTTATCTAGTGTATCATAAAAACAATTAGGTATCACCCCAGGAAAGAGTAACTTCAAAGCACTGAAATCTGCTCCACTTTAAACACCGGTAGCCCGCAAACTAAAAAGGATTCAGGACTAGATCCTTGTCTCTAGATTCTCAGCTCTAGACGGTCACTAAGGTCCCCTCCAACCAAGACTGTTCTGTGAAAATACCACGCTTCAGAAACCACCCCCAAGCTGTCTATCCTTGCTTTCCCACACTGACAGGATCTGTGAGTGTCTGTGCCAAAGGCTTACTCCTTCCATGGGTCCTATCAATAAGTCGTAGAGAGCACGGAGTGGGGGTTTGGTGAAAGAAGTCTGCCTCTTTGGAAGTGATGATGTTCCATCCTTAACAGGAGACATGGTACTGCTGAACAGGCTGGTCATGCTCTGGCAGCTCCTGCGGGCAAAAGCCAAGGGAAAGGTTAGCTGCAAGAATCTGAGCTCCACTGTGGGCTGCCCTGACTTCTGACAGTGACATGAGCTGGGCCTTGTTGTCCAGGGGACGCTGTTCTGTAAGATGCTTCATGGGAAGGCTTTAGTCTCCCATTCCGCTTCACACCTCAATGAACAGTGACATTAATGGCAAGATCAATCAGCTGCAGACAGCATATGACATTTCTATGCAGTTTCTCTACACACTCCAGTGCCTGAAGTGCTGTTCCCAGTTGCTCCTGCACACGTATGTGTAACAGCTGTGTGCAGGCAGGCATGAGACCCACTGACAACTGACCACAGTCACAGGAGGATTTGCACTTGGGTTGTGCACCAACTGACCTAGTGTGATACCAGAGGAAATGTGGCAACAGGCAAACAATGAGACATCAAGATTCTGCCCGCACTTCTGCCACTGTTCTGAAAGGCTCTGCAACATCAGCAGCGAGAGCTGACCTGGTGCCCATTCCTGACATTCCCACGGAGCTCTGCATGTAATCTCCTGGCACTAGCAGCCACAAGTTACTGCCCTGCTGAAGAAATGAAGTTGCCCCGTTCTGGGCTCACTAATCCAGCAGCTGTGCTCTCCAGAAATGTTATCCTTGGCTTGCAGCCATGAACAACCATTTTATGTAGAAAGGGTAACTATCCAGAAAGTTTTAGCAAGTGAGTCTCAAAGGAAAGGTGAGGAGGAAAAAAAACATTGAACAGCAATGGCAATGCAAGGCTGAAGTGTCACCTCTGGGGCTGTCCAGCAATGAACGCAACAATCTCAAACATAAAAGGCCACCCATGAGGCAACAATACATGCCCCGCTGTCCTCAAAGCGCCAAATACATTAAAAGGAGGATTTCATGAAATCCCAGTCCAGATCATGTCCGATGCTCCTGAACAGAGAAAGCCTTTTTCCCTTCTTGGTCTTTATGAAGCTGTTTCTCCTCTTGGACACCTTTCAATGCTCTGCCTTTGCTAATCCACACAACAGGGAAGCAGCTCTCGTTCCCTGATTCATAACCAAACTCATACGCTTGATCACGATACTAGTCTCAATGCCCTTTCTTTAAGAACATTTATGCTGAAGAAATGCCTTGTCTGTGTTCCTTTTCACCTCTTTGCCTGGATGAATTCTTGGCTATCAACACAGAAAAGAAATAAAAGCAAAAAGTATTTGCACATCCAGGAAATCAAAAGAAATCTCAGCATCCAACAGTTACATTAATCAATGAAATATATGAATAGTTGATTATGTATTTGCTACAGGCATAGCAGATATACACACACAATCAGGCACAGTGTCTCCTCATACTAGCAGATTAAGCCAACGAGCAGGAAAAGACAAGGAGAGCAAAAACACTGCACTCCAGTTTACTGTTCTCCCACTGACAAACCAGAGGCCTGGGACATACCCCAACCCTTTATGACACATACCAACACAGACCCAGAAAATTGCATTTTCCCCTCTCCTTCTCTCCTCAGCTGCTGCACTCAGCCTCTGACCCAGCTGACATCATGCCTAAAACCTACGGTTCTCTGAAGAAAAAAATGCTCTTACCACCCTCTAACAAGGAATTCCCATCTTATGGGCACACAGGAATAACTTCAGAATGTCAACAGAACCCTGGTGTCTGACTGCCCATGCTCTTCGACCCAGAGATTCCAGTGACAGTACAAGTATAAAACTTCTCTGGGGGACTTGTACAACATGGGACTGACACAGGCTTGGCGCTGTGTGCTCCCCTCAGACCCGCCTGCCCTGCTTCACTGCAGCACCTGACTGAGCCAAGCACGCTTGGCAGGGTTCAGCTTTATGGAGCACAGATTTTAAAATCAGGAAAGAAAACCTGTGCAGGGATACCGCAGTGCTCCCCCAGGACCTTGTGGCCTGATCCTCCTTGAGCAGCTCGTTGCCAGCAGACAGCACTTGCCAGCCACACTGCCCATGTTCAGCAATTGTTGTACATTCATTTACTGCAAGGAATAGAAGCTTGATTACTTCAATCAGCAAAGTCGTCCTGCATGTTGGATTTCCCAGCCAAGAGGCTCTGGATTTATTCCCTCACCACTCGGATTGCTTTTTATGAGAACAAAACCAAGGGAGCACCACAAAATCTCTCACATCTCCTGCCTCTGTGTGTGTGTGTACATGCATGTGTGTGTGCGYGCGCGCGCGTGTGTGTGTGTCTGCGTGCGTACAAAAAGAGTGAGCAAATCCCCAGGGGAGGATAGATAGATCTTTTGTGGCAGGTGGAGCTAACCGGGAGCCCTGGCCAGCCCATCCTTTCCTCCCAAAGCAGCCAACAAAAGGCTCCAAGCGGCTCGTCAGGCACCTGAATCCAAGTTCTTTCAATGTGACAAGAGTGAGACTCTGGACTCTTACCGAATACCCCTTCTACAGAGCACCGCTGTTGGCTCTGGGATGCTGCACTGATGATTTCTATCTTGCTCTTGCAATGCAGAGGATCCCCTAATATGTGAACAGTGAAATCTCCCATTTGGAAGCCTCTGCTCAGACTCTGCAGTGCTGCTGATTTATAACCTTTCGTACAGGCAGCCTGGCCTGCAGCAAGCACAGAAACAGCACAAACAGCCAGGGCTTAGCTCTGCTCCCACTCTGGTTTTGGAGATGCAGGAAGAAAGCAAAGCCTCAGAGAAAGGGGAAGAAAGCCATGTTGTGCAAGCCTTGGGTCAGACTGATCTGGCTGACCACCAGCATCACAGCTGCTGGCTCTGCCTGCTGAGGATGAGTGGCTGGGCCTGAGCAGGAAGGAGTGGTTCATCCCAGAACCAGCACGGAGCTGCTCCTGCCTTGGCACTCATCAGGACTTTGGACTAGTCAAATACTCCTCATGACCAAGCACAGCCATTGGGGAGGGCTGGAAGTCAGGCCCGGTGCTGCAGGATTCTGACAGCCTTGGGAAGCTGGATACCCATCAAGCCTTCCTCAAAGAGACTCTTCCTAAAGATGCAGCCCTGAACCCACATTCAGGGCCTTGACACACACACCGTACCAAGCTATGAGAAGTTCCAGAAAACAGTCAGATCTGAGCTCCCTGCGGATCCTTTCAAGGATGCACAAGTATCTCCAGAACCCATTAGTGGTTGCAAAAAACCCACAGCCCACCCAGTACTCTCTGCTGGGGTGGTCTGCACGTTGGCAGCTGCAGCAGTGCATCCTGAACGTCAGAGAACCACCACGGAAAGGACTCCCCAGCCACTGCTGTCCCATCTGCCTGGGCCAGCCAGCCCCCCAGCAACAGCCCCATCCCTCTGCTCTGGAGAGGGTCAGCTGCATGGTTCTCCACGGCAAGCTGTCAGGCCCCGAGGGCAGAAATAGGCTTCAATGACCCTGACCAGTTTGGCCTGCCTAAGGAGCAGAGAAAATATAAGCTGCAATAAGACATGAGCCACTGTGGCTACCTCGGTGGCTGTACCAGTGGCATCCTCAGCTCAGACAGCCGTTGCCCCGTACTGGGATCACCACAGTGTTCCTTCAGTGCTTCTTTCTCCTCTGAAGTCTCTTATCTCTCAGAAGTTCCCTAAGTGAACTGCCAACCCTCCAAGTTTGCTTTTCTAAGCAGAACTGCCAAAAAAATCATACTATTCTCTGTTTAAAAGCCAGGTTACCCGATTACAGCAGCCAGAGGGCACCTGTCCCAAAATCAAGGGCTTCCCTTTGGTCACCCATTCGTCACCAGACACGGAAGCTGGATGGCTCCAAAGAGTCCCAGCATCTCCAGGGCCTCATTTTCTAAAACGGGACCTTAAAAGCATGTGCAAGTCCTGTGCGTGAGGGACCTTGCATCGGCTCCAAGTAATGCTGTGAGGATCTCCAGCATTCAAGCACAGGATGTGAACATGCATTTGGGCCCCACATGAGGAATGCAGGGCTTGCCTTGGCAGGAGGGAAGACAACAGCTCTCGTTCTCAGCTCTAAGCAGGCCCTACATCCCTTTGTCCCCTGCAGTGCAGAAGCCAAAGCAAACAGATGTCACATCTTCACTTGCTGCTTGTGGGTCACAGTTTTACCATCCTCTGAAGCACTACAGCAACAACAATCCGCTCAGCACTCCCACGGCCCACAGCTCCCCAAACTCACTCCAGCACAGCTGGCAGAACAGCCACAGCTGTTCAGAAGTGGGAAACTGGTCTGGAGCTGCAAGACCACAGCTTGTGCTCTAGGTACCCACTGTATTCTGTTGCTTAATTAAAGTCTAAGGGCTTATAGTTCCTTGTTAGAGCTCTAGGCCAGTAAACAGAAATGCTGCCTGATCCCATTTTATTTCTCAACCTGCTCTCTTCTACACACATTCTCATCTGCTTCTTTCCTGAAGCTTCACGGCTCTTGCAAGGTAGTTTCCTTGTTTTCCCAAGCTCAGTGTGCTGCATGCCATAAACCACACCACTCTACACAGCTTAATTTCTAACAACAGTATAGCAAGAAGCTATAAGGCTGATGCTTCCTATGGTGCCCCTCTAGACTGTGTAGCCCTCAGGTTTCTCACCTGTAGAGCCAGAGCAGACATTAAGTGCCAAAGATATTCAAAGACCTGGGCAGGACTGTAGCACCTACTCTGAATTCAGGGCTCAGTAAGCCAGGTGCAAACAGATGTGGCAGTGTTAGCTGCCTCCCCAGAGCCCCCAGTATATCCCGCTCCACAGGCAAAAGGAGAGGGGCAGGCAGGGAGGCCATCCAGCAGTGTCTCCTCATCTCTTCACCTCAGTGCTCATGGTGAGAACATCACAGACACGGCTGCTTCTAATGCTCCCTGACTCCCTTCTGAGGCTGCTTTTAGTTAAGTGCCCAAGATGCCCCATCCCTGGGCTGCTCCTAAGAGCTGCAAACTACTTACTTGACAAGACATCTGAGGAAAGCTCCTAGGTGTGGATTCAAAGTAATGTATGTGGCTCCTATGGAGCAGAAAGACAGAGATGCTGCATGGTTGGCCACTGCAGTGTTCCCCAGGATTAGCATTTCCTGGAAAAGAATCATGTCCTATTTCCCCCTGTAATCAGAGCAACAATCTCCTGTCTTTCTACACTTGATGAACTAGCAAAATGTCTCAGCAATTCTGGGGATCTGCCTGTATGATCCAAAACTAGCAAGTACTCATAGTCCTTTATCAGTGCAGCAGCTAGAACAGATACGCATGTGGATTCTGAGAAGAAAACCAGGCCAGTTGCTGGTGCCAGCAGGCAGCTCCCAGTTCCATGGGGATGCTGTAACAGTTCACAAGCTCCAAAGGTGGCTCACAACACTCCAGAGTGATCGCATTTGCTTTTCCAGCTGAGAAAGGCCTAGGGTATCCTGTGCTCACAAACCACAAAGGAGCACAGATCCTGGGTTGCATCACAGCGTCACACTGGAAAAATTCTGTCTTCAATTTTCATTCCGAATGGTTGCCTTAAGTCCTAATCAGCACAGTCATGTGAAAGGCTGAGACCTGAACAAGTTTTAAGAGGCATAAAATGAGTGGAGACTTGCAGCTAATACAGTCCTGTAACTCTGGAAACAGCATATTCCCAGCTAATTGGTACAACACTTGAGATCAACAGAAACAAGTATTTCCACAACAAGTGTGCAGGAGAAAGCTCCAAGTTCCACACCTCACACACAGCAGGGACAAAACAGTGCTCCCCTACAAGTGCTTGGAGTCTCTAAATCAGCACTTGGCCAGGAGAAGAGCGAATTGGGAATGGCCGCTCCTCCAGTCATCAGTTACAACTGGGACCAGTCCTTGCCGGCTCTCCCCTCAAGCACTGGCACTGGCAGCACCTAAACTTGCAGTTTAAAGAGAAGCCCATCACCAAGACGTCTCCTGCTTGCTGATCCCCACAGCAGTGCTGCATTCTCACCTGTTCAACAGGTTGTTCCTGCTGACCATCCTCAGGAAGCCAGTTGGATCAGTCATTGAGTTCAGCTTGTTATTTATCTCCTCAAACTGCTGGTCCATGATATCTCCAGCTTCACTCTCCGTCTCACTGCTAGCACAGGCTCTGTGGGTGGATCAGTGAGATGAAGAGGTCATTAATGCGATAAAGAGCAACAGCGTGATGAAAAACGCTTGGCCAGTTTGAGTGAAAATGTTTTTCAAATAGAGCCTCAACCAAATACTAATGCTAAATCTTCCCTGGTTTGCCTTTTGTCAGGCATACAAGACAGTACCAGTCCCATCTGCTTCTCTTCTGGGATTCCTCAAGGTTTAATGAGTGGCACACGTGGGCAGGAGTGCAGGACCCAAATTCCATGCACTGCAGGCAGGGACTTCTAAAGCTGCAGCACAACACTGAAAAGCTGAGTCTGCAGGAAACCCCAACTCAACCCTTATTTGCCTAAGAACATGTGTGAGCACATCCTTTTCACATCTCCACAGTAACTCCAAGCTCCATATGCTTCCTTCACTGGCAAAGCATGACATAGCAGAGGGAGCTGTGTTGCTACTGCTATTATACAAAGAGGGAAAGCACAGAACAATTTATCAATGCCACAAGTGCAGCAGCAATACAGAGAAACAGACCAACAGTTCTAAATTCCCAATCTCCTGACATTAATATCTAAATTTTCTCAGTGCAGATTTTCCGTCTAATTGCTGTTAGCATTTTCTCTTCATTCTAAAAGCAGAAGGCAAACACAACTACTGTATGTGTATTTTTAGCAACCTTTAATCTAATAAATAATTTGCTTATTATATGCCTGTCCTGGTTCCAGCCAAGCGGGTGCATGGCCAGGACCCAGAGGTTATTCTATACCACCTCAAATCATTGCCGGGGGTAGGGGAAAGGAACACTCTTCCAGGGAGAACGGGTTCCTGCGGGTCAGGTAAGCGTGGCACCAGTCCCCAGCTGGAGAGAGCACTTGGGATGCTCGGGGTGGGCTGGGTTGGGCTCAGTGAGCATTTTGCATGGGAATCATTCTATTTTGTACACTTTTGTTATTAATATTGTTACTGTTACTGTTAGTTTTCTTGTCTCATTGCTGTTTCCAGTAAATTGTTCTTCTCTCAACCCATGATCTTCACCTTCTGTGTCTCCAATTCTCTTCTCCAGCCACCAGAAGGAGCAAGAGAAGGGGAGGGAGCAAGTGAGTGGCACTGGGATTTGGAGAGTCTCAGTGGGAGAACTAAATTTCAGGAGTACCATTCCTAAACCATAACAATGGCACATCACAAACCTTGGAATGTGGACACTTAAGATAAACCTACAATGCTACCTGCTGAAGCCTCCTTGCATCTCATTTCTGCTTCCTTTTGGGTTCCTGACAGCTTGGAGCCTCTCCCCAAGGGCATGTTTCCCAGTAAAGAGCACAGAAATTAAATGAACACACAACACATACTGTGCAGTCAACTAGAGCTGTACCTCTGTTGTTGTATGGACCATGGATGTCTTGTTAGTGTACTTCCTGGTCAATATGATTTATAACCTGGTAAGTCCTGACAAAAGTCAATCATGAACACTGAAATGGGCCTAGCTGAACCACAGACAGAGGGATAACGTAGGGAGAAAAAAGGGAAAAGGTTGTTAACAGTTTCTCCCCGCACATTTTTCGTCCAGCTGAGGCATGCTCAGCTCTGAGTCCTGGCACAGTTTGGAGTAACATTCACAACTCCTTAAAGAGGCAAAAATCTTGAGTTCATGAACCCAAGAAAGCAGGTCACATGCTCTCCCCAAAGAGAGCAGAGTCTGTCCTGACACAAGTTCAAGCAGACTTTAAAAGCCCTTACACTTCTTTTTTTTTTGGCAGGAGTGCGTTACTTTTCGGTTTAATTAGACCAGCTGAAAGGAACCCTTTCCAGCAGAACCTGAAGGCTGCAGTGTGGAACTGAACACCAAAGTAAAGTCCTGATGAGACATCCCATGCATCCCTTTCTCTCCAGAAAGTGTGAAGACCTGCTCTGGAGGCGTAGCAGTGCCTCTAACCTGGCTCACAGCAGCGTGGACAGCACCAACCCTTCGACCCAAAGCACACAGCTGCAGAGCACTCCAGCAAGCCAGGTACTGAGCAGTCAAGTTCCCTGACATGTGCTGTAGATATTCACACCCTGCTGCTCTCCAGTGCTGGGCACAGCACAGGGGCTGGGACTGTGGCTGGCAGCTTCTGCTAGGGCCCTGGGGGACTGGAGCGCAGTGGAATCACCAGGCTGGAGGGAAGCACTTGATCCACATGGAGAAAAAGTTTCAAAGCAGAACATGATGTTCACCCACATGGAACAGCCAAGATTTGTTTGCTTGATTCTCTGTGCATAATTTTGACATGGGGAAAGGACTTCTGCCTATGATCATACCCCACTGGTCCAAGGATTTTGGAGAAGAGCATAAACCCCAGAATCCTTAACCAAAAACATATCCCTACCATAACCACGAAGTGAGGAAGAAGCTGACACCTCAGCAAATTAAAAACTCATCCCAGAACCTGAAGACTGAAGAACTGCCTTTTCCAGGAGGATCTGTGGTGACAGATAGTTAACAAAACTAAAAACTGTATCTGCAAAACTGCTACACAAGGCCCAACTGCAGATTTCAGTTGTGGATCTTGTGTATCTGCATGTCTGCAGGGTAAAACTCAACAACCAACATGTGAGCTCTAAATTATTTACTCAGCCATAGCCACAAGCCACTTTGGGGGGATGGTTGGAATTCCTACGGTATTTGCAGTTTTTCAAAGCAAACCGCTGAAAGAGAATTAATTACACTGAAAACTGTAAGTAGGATGAAATCTGTCCATATACAGTCAGACGTGGCACCTGCCTTGTCATCCAATCTATAGATTCACCACACAGCTTATGGGTTCGGATCTTATTTGCATGTGCATAGAGTTGTTTGGCAGGAAAATAGTCATGGATACAAAAACAAAGCCTTTTTTTTCTTGCCGCAATGAAAATTTGCCCCTACTTTGACGCCCAGTTTTCAGACTTCTCAGCCAACTAGTTCACCCCAAGCTGTTATAAATTCAGGTGGGAGAGCAGAAACCAGGATGTTAGACCCTCTCATCCCAACTCACCGGGTATAGTAGGAATCCACTCCAAGAGCCTCCCGCACGCTGGAGATGTGCTGCTCCAGCACTGAGTTTGTCAGTGTCTGCAGGGCCACACTACTGGCTTCATGGAAGTCCCCAGCATTTTCTGTCAGGCTGTCACCCAGATAGTACTCATGGAATTTCAGAATTCCTGCAAGGCACCAGAATCAGGAGGTTATTTCTGGAGGGCAAGAACAGCAGCTGTCTAAGAAGATGACACAGCCCCAAGCATTTGGGATTTCCAGCAAAACTGGGGCAAAGTTTTCTGTGTCAGGTCTTCATTGGACTTCTCCAGCATTTCCAGCCTTGCTTTTAAAACCTGGGTTTCTGCTTTGCAAAYAATGGCTCAAAGGTACAAAGGCAGAGCAGAGCTTTTATGAGATGCTCAGAATGCCTTTGTTATTGCAGCACTCGTTATCAATTATAAACCAGATTTTCCATACAAGCCCCTTCTACAGTAATTCACATTTCAATAGATGCATATGAAAAACACCTATTAACAGCCTCTGGGCCCATTAACTGAACACACAAGGCTCAAATGCTGAACAAGAGTGTTGTTACTACAGCAGAACCTCCTCACATCACACACAGTGATTTCACTCTATAAAAAGAAAGAAGATGGATTAAAGCACAGTAAATTATTAAAAGATAGCGTTTCACAATGGGTAAATCAGGTAAAGGCCACTCCCTGTTTTGCTGAGAATTCCACTAGTACTGCAGATAAAACCTTCCTACCTTCAGACTGGTCTATCCTTCCTGATACACTTAATTCTGCAGCCTGTGATCAAGAGTAAAAGGCTGCTCGGAATACCTTAGCAGCATCAATTATTAAATCAGTTAGGGAAAAGCAGAGGAACAAAGAATGAAGCAACTCCTACTGCAGCAACAGCCAAGGGGTTCTGAGGGTTCCACGTCAGTGGGACAATGAGGACTCCGGGCTGCCACTGAACCTGCTCCCTCTGTCAACGAACAAGAACAGGTCACCAGGGCTGGGCCAGGGTCACTACTGAAGAGGTCCCAGCAAAGCCTCTTGAGCAGAACCCCTGAAGCACCACAGCCCATCTCCTTCCCATCACCTGACAGAACCTTTAAAGAGGCAGTCACAAACCCATGGACTCAAAGACTGCAACTGCTTTTCTCCAAGACCCAGTCTGGGCACGGAGGAGACTGACCATGAAGCCCAGTGGCAAATCCTACACTTGATCCATATMATTTTAATAAGCTCAGCTTGATAGTGATACTATAGAATTACCGGCATTTTACTGTGCAAACTACAGGCCTGAAGAGCCAATTAGTGACTGGATGCACAGGAGGACAACCCCATCTTACACCGAGACACGCAACATAGCAAAACACCCTCAAAAAGCGTCCTTCCAACAACTGTCATCCCATCTAAGTCAGGCATGTGTGCGTGTTTGTTTCCCCTCCTGAAGCATTTTTCGTGCAATCTA
This sequence comes from Amblyornis subalaris, assembly GCA_018881555.1. Classification (NCBI taxonomy): domain Eukaryota; kingdom Metazoa; phylum Chordata; class Aves; order Passeriformes; family Ptilonorhynchidae; genus Amblyornis; species Amblyornis subalaris. Next base: position 8,777,067 of record JACAXG010000023.1, read on the forward strand.
AATAGTGCTTTTTATCTCTTCAGCTTTGTCATGGTGAAGGGCTGCAATTATTACATTATATCCAGAAACAACTCGTCAAAATTTACAGTCATCATTTTATTAGATAATGAGTAACAGCTGTCTGCAAAAAGCAATCCTCTTCAAATTAATCCTCCTTGCTCCTCTGTGATAAGTGTTCCCACATTCATGGGAGGATCAGGCAGTTCAATGGCATATCAGGAAGTGGGGATGCCCTTCTGTTTTCTGCAATCCATTTCAGTGAATAAATGTCAACAGCTTTTGGAAGAATAAAGCATAGAAATATAATTAAAGTAGGGATTCTTAAGTATAGAAGATTCTCACAGAGCCAACAAACTTGGAATTTCATTACTGTTCTGTTCTGCCCTGTGGGAAATATATACAGACTGGAGGCTGAAAAATGGAAACAGTAAACCTGTGAAACATTTCCATCTCCAGGTGAACATCAAAGTCCTGAATAAGCACTTCTGTGTCATTATTGCAGTGGCTATGCTGTGGCTTTTAGTCTATTCAGCTTTAAGGTACTAGATGGAAATGATTCCCTCCTACATTCACTCTGGTCTCAAATTCATTCCTAGCTACAAATGGTACAACTCTCCCTTTGTAAGGCCTGTTCCCAGGCTCTCCCATCCAAGAAGGAGCTCACCTGCCCCAGGAGCCAGCAGCCAGCTGTACAGATAACCTGCAGCCAGTGAGTAGTAGAGAACAAGTCCCCTCTGGCCATTCACAGTCTCCAGGACCTGGTCAAGGGTCACGGGAGAATAGGGATCTGAGTCCTGCTGCCCAGTCTGACGTTCCACGAGCAGGTCAGCAAAAGCCCTTGTTCGTCCTCTCTCTGCTACTGCCAGTGCCTCATCATGGTGACCTGAAAAGACAAAGCCATCTCTCAGATCTGATACTAGTGCGGTCTGCAGTGCCATGTGCATGGAACAGGGACAGCTGCTATCCCGACCCCAACAGAAACCTGGGGAAACAGAGCCCAAAAGAGCAGTCTCTGCACTGGAATACAGTCTCACAGAACATATCTGCTGCAGGCAATAACACAACGAGCCACGGAAAGGCAAATCAATGGAGGAAGCAAGGAAAAAGGATCACAGGTGCCCAAAATCCAAAGCCAGACACCCATATTGCTGTCCTGGCACAGAAATACTGTGCTGTGCTGTCCTGTGGAGCAAAGGGTGTATCACAAACTGACACCCCACAACTCCAGCTGAACTCCTGGCATGTGCCTGGAGTTCAGCCTCAGCATCTGAAGGCATCTCTTACCCAGACTGACAAGCACTCGCTGCAGGGCCTGATAGGAGGACGTCTGCAGGTCGAAGAGTGACAGCTTGTAATCTGTGCTCAGCTGCACCTCGTGTCGGATGGTTTCAAACAGTGCAGAGGCCCGGTACAGCTGGGAGGGAAAACAGCCACAGTGACTTCCTTACAGACACTGCACGAAGCACTGGCTGGGAAGCAGGAGGATCCAGGACCAGCACCCCTTTCAGGCAGGGGAGGTCTGGCTCAGACCCTCCCCAGGACACACCAGACACTTTCTTCCCTGAGGACAGGAATGACCCAAAGGGCTTGGTGGACACAAGCCCCCCCAGCACGGGGCAGGCCATGGTATACCTGGTGCTGGGACTCCTCCAGGTTCCCACTCGCCCAGAGGGAGAGGCCAAGGCCATGACGGATTTTTGCTTCATCTTCTCTGCGTCCCAGCTGCTCTGCCAGCCTCAGTCCTGAAAAGGAGTCAGAGTGAGAGAGTGCCAGAGGGAAGAAGGGTCTGTGGCCTCAGTTCCACAGGGCTCCTGTGCAGGCAGAACAGCTGTGGAGCTGCCGGCACTGGGACAGCAAGAGGAGCAGTGCCAGTGGTGGGTTGGTGAGCAGGGCAGAGACGGCACCAGGATGATGACTGGGGCAGTATCAGCGCTGGGCAGCTGCTGCCAGCCCATCTGCACCAGCATGAGAGGTGCCTTAGTGGGACAGACACGTCCATGGACCGAGCCCTCCCTAAGTGAGGTTAAGGTTACACACTCAGTAAGTCCCTATCAGAAAGTTCAACTTTTAAACCCTAAAAGCCACAGAGACAAACAAAATCACACTGAGCTGTCAAACACCGCCAGAAAAGACACCTCTTGCCACATTACTGGCTCGTTTTCCTATCCTCTGTGGCCTTCTGGCAGGCTCTGCATGGTTTATGTGCTGAGGCAGAGCAGAGGGCAAGGGCCTGACTTGAACAACCTGGAGTTCATTCTGCTTCCAGCAGCACATTCAGTGTTGTCCCCGCTTCCACCACACTCCAAACCTCTTGCCTCAGTGGCCCCCACTGACAATAGAGACACCTCCTCTGAGGCACCTCAAGTTTCCCCCAGCCTGGGGAGCAGGGCTCTGGCTGTCACCATGCAGCTCAGCAGCAGCTAGCATTCCCAGGCTACACAGGAATCCTGCAGCACACCAGGAGAAGGAGCTGCATTTCATTTCTCCCCTTCCAACAGCATATTGGAATCCTGCCAGGGTCAGTTTCATGAAAACCAAACTAACTGATGTGATTCATCCTTCGGCCTCCAGCTTCATACACTCTGCTCCATCAGAGCCCATTGTTTGACCATGCATGCATGCTGGAACCCCTCGCAGCAGCACAACTCCCAGGCTAGTGCTGACCCAACACTCAGCAGCGGCAGATGGCTTCCCGACACCTCAGGCTGAATCTCCCTCACCTCTCTATCAAACAGCACTTGTTTTCACTCACAGTTTGGACACTCACCCACCTTGTCTCACTCCCAGGTGAACACAGAAGGAAAAGCCAGGTGGCTACCAGCAAGGCATAAATCTCTCTCAAGAGACCTCTCAGGATCTCAGGACCTCTCAGGATCAGAGAGATTCATCATAATGCCCTGTGGTTTTCCCAGAGCCGTATCCTGGGATGCAATGCCATTTATAGAGAGGGTTTACACCTTCTAGGCTCAGGCGAAAATGAGCTTTACAAAGAGACTCTGCTAGGTACATTCTGGATTCACGCTCTGAGGCACCTGAGATGCCCCCAGGAAGGCACAGATCCAGATCATGCTTTGTCTACAGGACACCAAGAAGGCTTCAACTGAGATGGCGTGCTGACTGCAACAGCTCCTCAGACAACTACTTACACAGATGCTCAGCAGTAGCTATGGATGTCTGCAAGAGCTTCTGCATTGGCGGCTACTGTCAAACACATCCTCTTAGAGCCATGTTCACAGTACCTCACCTCTCCATGTCTTCAGGTCTCCCTTCCGCCCTTCTGACCCTAACAGTGTGTGCTGTGTTGTGTAATTCAGCCTCTTACCTTCCTGTAGGTACATCACAGCCTGAGAGTAGTTCTGTAAAGCATGATGAGTCCTCCCCAGGCTGCTATAAGACATAGTTTTGGCTACAAGGTCGTTCATTTGTGCTGCAATGCTAAGGTGCTGTTCCTGATAAACCACCGCCCTCTCGTAGGTGCCCAAAGACTCGTAGGTAAGGCCCAGGTTGCCGTAGGCCCGGCCCTGGCCAGCGGGGTTGTTGGTCTCCTCGGCGATCTGCAGGTCCAGCTGGTGGTACTGCAGGGCGGTCTCGTACTCGCCCATCTGCTGGTAGACCCCGCCGAGGCCACAGGCAGCATCACTCTCCAGGGCTCGGTCCTTCATCTCCCGAGCGATGTTCAGCTGCCGTTCCAGGCAGGAGATGGCTTGCTCGTAGTTCCCCAGTTGGCTGTGCAGGCTTCCCAGCTCTCCGTAGGCCTGGGCTTTGTTAAATGCCTCCCCCAGCTCATGTGCCACTACAAGCCTCTTCTCAAAGCACACCAGAGCCTGCTGTAAACTTCCCATAGCCCTACAAGCGAATAAAACAGCAGTGTTTATTTTGCCAGTATTTTCTTGAGAGAAGGTGTTTTGTCAATTCCCCTGGAGGCCAGCTCACACCTTTCAGCAGAGAAAAATGCTCCCCCCAGGAGAATCCCCAGCACCTTTGAACCAACCTCCTCCTCTCTGGGCAGAGCAATATCAGCTTCATAATTTGAGCTGTCAGCACAGTCCTCAGCACCCACAGGACTTTCTAACTTGCTCCTGTGTCACATCCCTGTGCATGTGTGCAAAGGCCACCAAACACACCCCATCAGTAACACGCCGCATTGACTGTACTTGTACTTCACCGGCATTAGAACACACGTGCAGCTTCTTACCTGTGCCCACTGCCCAAGCCTCGGTACGCCTTTGCCTGATCTTGCATACGGTTCAAGCTTTGAGCCACAGACAGGTACTGTTCATAATACTTTATAGCTTCCTCAAAATCTCCCAGAGCCTCATAACAATCTCCCAGGTTCCCATATGCTCGGCCCCGATCTAATACAGATTCATTCCCACTGAGCTGCTGCAGCATGGCTAGCTGCTGTTCAAAGTAGCCAATCGCTTCCTCCATGACATTCATGTTCATCTTGGTAATGCCCATGTTACCGTAGACTTGGGCTTCGATGCTGGGGTCCTTCAACTTCTGCCCCAGCTCCAGCTGTTCTTCATAGCACTTGAAGGCCATGGTGTACTTCCCAAGTGACATATACACTGCAGCAAGGTGACCATGTGCTCTGCATTCACCTGACATATCCCCCAGCTCCTGGTACACCTCCAGCTCCTGTGTGTGGTAACCTAAAGCCTTGTCACACTTCTGTACCATCCTGTATGCAGAGCCTAGAGCTGCATAGGCACTGGCTTCCAGTCTCCTGTCTTTAACATGATGGGCTAAGCTCAACTGCTGCTCGTAAAATTTTATTGCACCATGTACATCTCTTTTACAGACAAAAATATCCCCCAAGTTCCCCAAAGCTCGGAATTTGGCCTGGGAATTGTTCAGAGACTGTGCCAGGGACAACAGGTACTTTTGACACTCCTCTGCTTTGCTGAAGTCCATCAAGGCTTTGAAGGCTAGGCCCAGGTTGCAATAGGCTTTGGCTTGGCTCAGTTTGTCATGAAGATCCTTTGCTAAGGCAAGATCCTGCTCGTAGTACTTAACAGCTTCTTCATAGTTCCCGAGGCAATAATGGGCATAGCCAAGGTTATGGCAAACTTTCCCCTCCCCTTCCATGTCCTGCAGCTCTGGGGACAAGCGCAGGTACTGCTCATAGTATGGGGCCGCCTGCACATACTCTCCTCGTGAGCAGTGGAAGTTGCCCAAATTGCTGAGGGCTCGCGCTTCACTCTGGATGTCCCGCAGCTCCCGGGCAATGTTGAGATGATTTTGGTAGTGCTGCAGAGCACGGTCATGGGCACCCAGCGCTTGATAGGCAACTGCCAAGTTCCCATGTGTGGATGCCTGAGAGGCACGGTCGTTGACTTCCATGGAAATCTGTAGCTCTTGCCGATGGTACTTGACAGCCTGGTCATACATGCCAAGAGCATTGTAAGCATTGCCCATGTTGCCATAGGCCCGGCCTTGGGCCGCATAATCGCTCAGCTCCTGCGCTATGGACAGGTGTGTCTTGTGCAGCTGCAGCGCAGTGTCATAGTCACCTTTCATCTGGTGAATAATTCCTGAAAGACAACAGAAACAAGCTCAACAAACACCCTCACCCGCACTAACCCTCTGCAGCACCCTGCACACCAGGACTGCCTGCAGCCCAGCCATTTCCCTGGCTCTTCACACCAGGCAGCCCCATCCCTTCCCCAGAGCACCAGCCCGAGGTGGCCCTCGCACAGCCGACAGGGCACAGCCCTTCCAAACAAACTGCCTCCTTGGTTCTAACAGGCAAATCCTGGGGAAGGTGTAGGGTTTATGTTATACAAAAGCACACATTCACCACAGCAGCTAGACCGTCCGGCCTTATAAATCACTGGTTTTTTCCAGAAGTGATACTTGTGGCTCCAGAGCTCAGACTCAACACACCGAGTGAGACACTTGCAGTTGCTTTTCAATTTCTGTCGAATCGTCTTGCATTTGTTAGGAGAYGTGGGAACAGGAGCTCTGATTCTGCTGACACTACCACTTACACTTCAATTAAACTCTGTGCTAATAATGCTCGTGGTTACTTTGCAAACAGTTGTGAACAGGCCTGGAGGTACAGGAGCCACTGAAGGAGGCCCTGCAAATGTTTTTTGACATTAATTGCAAAAGCTTCAAGAGAGTATCTGGTATCTTTCAACAACATGATGAGCATATGAGGAGAGGTACAGAAGTTCTCTTGGAGTTGCAAAGAGGCAGCACTGAGAGACTTTAATTTATGTTCTATTAATAATGTGAAGTGTCTTCTCTCCATCACAGTGGGAACCCTTAAAAGCTGCAGAGGCTGGAAAGCCAGGTCTCCACGTGGAGCCTGGGTGTTTGGAAATACCAGATGCTTTGCAAAGGCTGAGAACCTGAGACTTCTGGTTAAACTCCGTATCTCCTTGTTGTGAAAGGCTGATAGTTTGTGCCTTGCCCTCAGTCCATCACCTCCTGCTTACCTCATCCCTGAGCGCAGAGTATCTCCCTGCAGAGCACTGCAGCAGTCGGGCTCTGTTACAGTCCGTGTCTGTCCTGCCTAACACCGAATTGTACATTTAAGGGTGCTTTCCATCTACAACAGAAAATGTCTGTTGCTTCAGCAGACAGGCCAACTCTAACATTCTGGCCTGTAAACACATATTTAGATACATTTTTTTGCCTGTCACCATGGTTATTTTGATGAGGTTTTCTTTTGCATGTGCATTAGATGAAAGAGACAATTAAGACTTGACTTTTTAATTGGTACTGGATGCATTTTAAACAACAGTAATAGATTGTCTCAACAAGAACTGCATGTTCCCTTTCGCCAGCATAACTTAACTCTGACAGAGAAGACAAAAAATATAGCCAAATAACAGCTGAAATGTGAGACCCCGCACTCAGACGCTAGGAGAACTATTCTAACATGAAGTGTGGAGTGGCTGAGTCAGCATACCAACTGAAAATTATATTTAGGCTTAAATCCAACACAGAAAAACATTCTCTGCTGCACCAAAACTCTTATTTTTTTTTAACAAAAATTTCTGGAATTACATGCTGAAAACATTAAATCCCAAGCTGCCATAAAATTAATAATGACAGTAAGATTAATTTTCTGAGACAAATTGACAGACAACTTGATTGAGTTTGAGCCAGTGAGAATTTAAACTGCACACAGGTCCTGTGAAGGTTGAGGACCAAGAGGAAGTTGCTTCCTTTTGCAGCAGCACTCGTTTCATTCCGGGATGAGGCAAAGCAAAGACAGCAAGTAGCAGCACCACAAGTGATGGCACAGACAGCAAACTGCTCAGCCCAGCTTATCTCAACATGTCCGTACCAGTTTGCTGGGTTTTCTTCCAGTGCGGAGTAGCACACAGACAGACTAACTGAACATGCAGGCAGTCAGGAGAACATGAACTATGCTCTTCCTTCTTCCTTCTAGCAACCAAGTTGTGGTCTGCTGAGTGCCAAAGGGCTCACAGAAACAGGAGGAGCAGACATGGAAAACCCAAGATGGTTCATCAGCATACTGATTCACGGAACTAAAACACAACTAAGCGACAGTTTCCACTTCCTCAGACTGCATTTCCTCAGATTCTGGGATTTGCTCAAAAAGAATTGGGACAATTCTCCAGAAAGCAGCAAGTGCTTTGGAGGGGAGGTGGATGAAAGTGCTTCTGACCTCTGGAGGTTTGTCAGTGCTGCTCAGAGCACATCCACCCCATTTTACAGGCCCTCATGGCTGAACCCGCCACGACATCTCGCAGGAACTGCACCATCAAAACAGCCTCTACACCCTCTGCTCAGCCTCCTCTAGAAACCAAGCACGTTAAGTTAAGCTTCACAGCAAGAGGAGCTTTCCCTCAGCCCTGACTGAACTGGGAAGCCAGTGTTCCCAAGCATAGCCAAGGATAGCATTCCATCACCCCATCAAGAAGCCACCATAACCCTAACCCTGTCCCTGCCTGGACAACCCAAGGTCCTGTTCCACTGTCCTGGCACAGACCAGTCCATCTCTCACATCTCTGTGTCTCCCCAAGACAGGTCCCACACTGGAGTAGAGATGGGGAATATAGTTTGTGCTTTGCTGTTCATGCAAGGCCTCCTCTCCCAGCCCTCCTCCCTGTTGGGTGCTATCACACTAACAGAAACCTTGTCGATGCTCACTGCTCTCTCATGCTAAGCTGCCCACAAGCACTTGTGCCTCACAAACCTATTTTGCCCCACGAATCTGCCTCAATTTGTGTAAAGAAGGAGATTTGCAACACTAATTAAAAAGCTGTGACTGTTTTGTTTTCTGCAGTTCCCCTTATCTTCTTTGTTCAGCTCCTGAAGGCTCAGCTACTAAGAGAAATTAAGTAATTCATCAAGCTCTTTTCAATTACCTGCTTTTGATAACACCGGAGTACAATTAGCATCTACAAATGAACCAAGTGCCAACCGCCAAGCAGAAACAGGAGCTGATTTACAGTGTGGGGCAGCCTGCAAGGGCTGGGATTCAGGGGCTGCCAGCAAACACTTAGTTTGATATCCCAGCACCAGCCCTGCTCTGCCGTTCCCAGCCAGCTGAGAACACATCCTGAGCAACAGCTGAACACTGGCAGCGCAACTGCCACAGCCATGGCAGAGATGGAAATGCATCCTTGTCTCACGTCTGGCACTGTGAAGCAGCAGCAGAAATAGGCTTCACATGAATGTAACTCAGCCTCTCCCAGACTGCCAGCAGCATGCCAGTGCCACTCCTTAGGAGCACATAAGATTCCTACACTCTAGTATTTCAATGAGTATATTCGGAAAACAAACTTAGTTAGGATTTGACCCATGTGTCTCCCAAATTACAAGGCAGCAATATATTGACATATCCTGCTGACAAACTCCCAAAGAAATGGCCAGGTAACAAACCGCATCGCTTCTTGCATTAGTGCAAGAATGACATTTATTCCTGACTCTTGAAGAGCTCCTCAAATGCATTTCATCTTTTCATTTTCCTGTTACTTTGAGTTTGTGCTTTCTAGTGTTTTCCTAAGGAATTTAATAATTGAACATGAAATACACTACAGCAGCACACCATCTGCCAAGGGCCTGTTTAATTTATTAAGGCAGTCTGGTGAAACTGAGGTAACAAAGAAGACAGCACACAGCAGATCTCCTCCATCACGGCAGCAGCTCTAATAGTCTCGACATTCCCTGACAAATTTTGCTCCGTGTCAGGGCCTTACCTAGATTGGAGGAGGCTCTGCCTTCAGCAGCTCGGTCCTGCAGGCTCTCAGCAATGTGCAACTGTTCTTCATGGTACTGCTTAGCCCTCTCCAGGTCCTGCATACATCTAGCTGCGTGGCCCAGGCCAGCGTAAGCTCGCATCTCAATGGCCTTCTCAGCCAGCTCCTGGGCCAACTCCAACACATAGTTGTGGTAAGACATGGCTTTGTCGAAGTTCCTGTGGTAGTGGTAAGCACTGCCCAGGTTGCTGTAGGCTCGAGCTTCCTCCCGCTTGTCCCCCAGCTCCTTGGCAATCTTCAGATGCTGTTCATGGCACTGCACTGCATTTTCAAAATCCCCCATTGCGATGTACACTGCTCCCATGTTGCCCAGTTCCCGTGCCTCAGAGAGCTCATCTTTGGACTGCTTGGCAAGGAGGACGCACTGCTTGTGGCTAGCCAGTGCGTTTGGGTAGTCCCCAATGGCTGTGTACACGTGGCCCAGACTGCTCAGTGCTGACGACGCTGCCTGCAGGGGTAAGAGAGGCAACGTAAGTACAAGAATTCATGGAAACAAGTAAGATGGCCCCAATCCCAGAAATCAAAACCATGAGAGACCATCCAAGAGAAAGAATGTGACAACCAACTAGAAAACCTGCTCTCTGCAGTTCTAACCCCCTCAGGGCAGCTTAGGTGGAGGGGGCAGCAGGAATGGATGGGGTTGACTCAGGAGGACACGGGTTGGACTACCTCTTTCTTCGAAGTGTGCAGTGTGTGTTTGTACCTGACAGAGGGGAAGGACAGCACTGCAAAGATGCAGAGACTACTGAGGAGACAGAGAGAGTGACTGCTGCAGAAAACTGCACTCCAGGGCCAACACAAGCGGTCCACAGTGCAGTGCCTCCCCCACAGGCAGCCATACTTCAGGTGACCTCTCATGACTACTCTTACACCTACAGCAGGTCCTGCTAGCTCAACCAACGATCCTGCGTATGGCACCTCTTAGGAAAGCAGATAAATAATTATATTCACCTGCAGAGAACACTGCAAACAAATGCCCGCTCTGTCGTACACTCCATGCTGTAAGTTCACATCAAAGAACCCAGCTCCTGTGGACTGAGGCCAAAGCAGTGCCAGAGACAGCAGCAGAATACGCAACAGGACACAGCCATGCTACAGGCTGAGCCACCACCAGGATGCCACAGTCTTCTCTCCAGCCTAAATGGCCATGGAATACCTACTGCTGGAAAATTGACACACTTGCAGCCAGCACTCAGATGGGAAGAGGGAGATGTCTCTGCAGCTTACCTTTCAATACCAGTAGGTTAGTGCAGTTACCAAAAACCTTACATATCCCTGCTTCGCCAAGCACACAATGCTCCAAAGAGCACAGTTCTTACGGTTCAGCATCAAGGTCCTGAGCCCCACACAACCGTGGGACTGCAGCAAAGACAACAGCATTTCAGTAGCTGGAGCCTCTGTCCCTTAGGCACATCTTACTTTTCGAAAACCCGAGTTCTTACCATCAAGAAACAGATGTATGAAACAAGAAGTTATCTGATAATCAGATTCTTTTGCCCACTGCATCTCCCAGGATGCAGACCTGCCTTCCACCTGGCAGAGGCAGAGCACCCAGCCAGTCAGCAGGGCAAGGAGCTAAGGGCAGGGATGTGTTCCTCCTGCCCAGTGCACGCCTGCTGCCTCAGCAAGGCCATTCGCTCCAGTGTCCTGACCCCAACTTCTCTGTGGTTCCTCCATGTGCGTTTCCTTCGCTACCCAGCTGCTGCTGTGACCCAATTTCAAGCCTGCAGAAAGGAGCAGTCAGGGTGAGGGCAGCAGCCAGCCAAGGGCTACCACTCATGTCTCCTGGAGGGCAGTGCTGGCAGTGGCTCCAGCCCCTCTTCAGTGCAGGCCAGACCAGCTGCTCCCAGTGCAGCCACAGGCAGAGCTGGGAGTGGGTCCTGCTCCATGCTGGTCAGACTGGCTGCAGCATTGGGGCAGATTGGCCCTGGACGGGCTATTGAGCAGCACAGTGACATAACTTCTCGGCTGGCMCTGTGAGGGAAAGCTCTTACAGGGTCTGAGGGGACCTGTTTGGAGGGTGCTACAGAACCAACACAAAAATTGTTGCTCTGAATTTTAGTCCATTTTTACATAAATCTTCATGAAGATTAATATATACAGAGTATTGAGTCACTCGTAACCTCACTAGCGGAAAAAAGGGAAAAAAACAGATATGTGCAGCCATCTTGAACAAGCCCAGACCAAAGTACTGAGCGGGGTGCATTACAGGCCTCAAGATGCATCGGAGTTCCCTTCATCCTGCTGGGGAGCAATGTGCCCACTGCTGTGGAACACGGCAGCAGCACCACCTGGGCCAAGTCAAGCCTGGCACAATGCAATGAGAACTGACCAAACCTTGATGTTTGGAAGTTCTGGAAGACCAGCCACCACCAGCAACGAACTTCCGTTGTTACTTGGAAGAGAATGGAAACATCTTACTGGAAAACAAGGAGTCAGATCTTACTGGAAAACAAGGAGTCAGATCTTACTGGAAAACAAGTCACCAGCAATCTGGTGTCTCCTGGGGCTGCTAAAACAAAAAAAAGTGGACATCCATGCGTGCAGATTGCTGAGGAGATGAGCTCTGGCCAAGAGCCATCAGGCAGAGACTCAGATGATGTTAATAGGCTATGGCTGGGGAAAAGAGGCATAAATGGAAAGCAGCAGATCTCAGATTGTCTGTGCACAAGAAAAACTTGACAGAAGGAGGGACTGCTCATCCTGCCCATGGGAAGAAATCTTTAGAATGACTCCCAGAATGGGAAGCAGATGATAGGAATTGAAATTTGTGTAGCTGGAAGTATTTATTCTCAGGGCTCCTAATCCCTTTGCCCTAGAGCATGTCCAGGCTCACATTAAAGATCTAGAATGAAGGGTACAAACTTGGCAACCATTCTCAGAGCATGCAAAGACACTTGGCTCACATGCCAGAGTGGCCAGGGCTGGATCGTCCAAACCAGGATGTGGCAGGAGGATAAGTGAAGCAGAAAAGGAAAGTAAGTTGAAGGAGACAAAAAGAGAAATAGAAAACGAAGGGTGAAGGACCGACAAGAAATACCATGACTTGATTAGAAAGCTGGGTATATTTTCAGAGGCTGGGCTGTGGCTCATCCAGACAGCCACACAAGGCAGGAAGGCCACCTCTACCCTCTGATGTGTCCTTCACCCCAGCAGACCTCACGTTTTATTCTGCAGCAGCTTCCACTGTTACCTGATCTAAGAATAGCACTTCTCAGTCCTCTTGGGAGTCTGCATGAGGACAGCCTGTGGCACTTCTGGTTTCCCCAGGCTGGGGCTGATTCATGCAGCAGCAATCCTCCAACAAGATAATCGTTCGTGCTGTATTTGCTCTGGGGAGAGTCAGGGGAGCTTGCCCTTACAGCAGTCTTTAAGAACAATTGGGTGGTAACATCTGCTGGGTGACTCCAGTGACTCACTTCAGGGGATTAGGAATAGGATTCCAGAAGATAAATTCATCACTGTATATTTAATAAAATCCTCCTACAACAGGATCCACTGGGAACCCCAAGTGGCTCACACACTGGGCCAAGAGGGATGGGGTGTTCCCATGTCACTGGCAGAAGAGCCCCATCGTGGCAGGGAGAGTACAAGGCTGACACGTGGGAAACAGACTCCAGCTCTGTTAGCACAGACCTCTGCTTGGTAGCAAGGTGATGGGAGACTACAGTTCAATACCACGGGGTGGCTTGCATCAGCAAACAAAGCAAATCAATGCTTTATGTATCTGACAAAGACAAATTTTACAGTGGGGGTTGCTTACACCTCCAATTAAGCCATTTATCACTTTAATAGAAAGCAGATTCTTCTGCCACTGAGCTGAGCCACAGAAGGGAGTTCTGAAAAAGGTTTCTAAGAGCTCTCTTTTTCTCAGAAGCAACAGCCAGCTCAGGTTTTTCAGCTGAGTAAGGCAGGGTCTGATGTTAAGCAGGTGTGCATCACAGAACGACACCTGGCAGTTTGGAGAGACACATTCCTTAGGTATTTCACCCTTGCCGGACAATGGTCATTTCTCAATCATGTTACATTTAAACAAGTCTTCATGTGACTGCACAGCCTGCTTAGATAAGAACACTCCATAATCATTCTAAAACTGGTTAGTTAAAAATGCTCTGCCTAGTGTCTCACTGTAAGGTAGCCTTAATCCCCAAACACAGACACCAATCAGGACTGATCAGAGATCGAGCACGCCCTGCTGCATGCTGTTTCTCTCAACTTCCCTTCTCCCTCTGGGCACAGAGTAACAGCAGCCTGATCCTACAGAAGTAGTGGAACTGTATCCAGGAGATCAGCCATGCATATTCACCTCAGCTGTACTGGGGACAAGCAGCAGCACCACCTCTGAAAGCAGCACCACCTCTGAAAGCAGCACCTCTCACCCCCTCTCCTGCACCCTCTTCCCCCCCTCACGTGCATGCCCTTGTTCTTGAACGCAAGCAAAGGTGTGCTGGTTCATTGAGAGTGCTTTGGGGGTACTGAGGGGAGCAGATTGTTCCAGAACAGACACACACAGAGCTCTGAAAGCACAGGTCGAGTTCTGTGGGTGTCACCATACACAGTAAAATCTTGCTGTACCCTACACTGGTGTACTGTTCCAGGTAGGAAGGGCACAGGTTAACTGACACCAGGGACACACCCCAGCTCTTTCTGTACACAAGCTGTTTGTTTTACAGGTAAGAACCAAATAACTGCTACGCACACAGGCAGGACAGCACCGTGACAGGGGTGAGTACTTTCAGGACCTACTAAAACGACCATTTGCTGTAAATTGCACTTTAGCTCCACTTCTATTAAGCCTCTTCATCATTTCCTCAGAATCTACAGGTATTCCACAGCCTGGCTGAGACAACTACTGATTTATGCACTAAGACAAGTCTCACATCCAAATAGAGCAGGTGCCCCATCAGAATTAAAACTCGTCCTTCTCTCCTCCCTCAAAGGTGAGGCTGATGTGCCAGTATCACATCTAGCTTTTCCTTTGTGTGCCATGCTTTTGAAAATAGGAAAGGAAGTATCAGGTAATATCCTCCCCTCTTGTACATGATCACTATGCAGAAAAGGAATGGATTTGCTTTTAGGTAATTATTTCCTGGGGGACAAATACACCAAAATCAATATCCCTGCCAATCAATATCCCTATTTATTTGTAGAAGGTCTCAGTCTTTTACATAGAAGCTACCAAAGAGCAAACCCCAGAAAAGCTAAAGCCATGGAACAGAAGCACTAGTATCTGAAAGCCTGAAAGGAACTTTGTAACTACTAACTGAAAGAGAATAACCAGGAATTAACAACACAGTAGAAAGATTCAAAATCCACAGCATAAAGAGATGGTCCCAGCCCCCACCTGATTAATGGGTAAAATCCATAGCTCTGCAGGTGTGACAGAGCTGCTGCTCAAGACAGAGGTTGCCAAGGACTGTGCTGACAATCTGCTCCCAGCCCTCTCTGTTCATACTTGCTCAGGAAAATGCTAATGTGTCAGAAGATTTCTCATTCTCCCTGTTTCATGGCAAAAGCATCACACAAAGTACGTGAATCCAGGGAAATCTGAACAGAACCGGGGCTTGACTGCCGGACCATTCACAGTCAGTCCTCTTCCTGAAACTAGAGGCTTCAAAAGGAATGCTGACCTTCAGCTGCTCATTTGGAGATCAAAATAATGCTGCTCCATTCCAGTGGAAGATCCATTGACTCCATCTCCTCCATTATCATTTAGGAGCAAGGTGTCCATTTCTGCCTAGAACACTCGTAAAACCAAACCTGAGCCACTCCCTTAACAGAATAGTTTTGCAAATAGTTTTGACCAAGTTAGCAGGGTTTTGGTGGAAAGCAGAAGCAGCAACTACCCCACACCATTTTTTAAGAGTAAATCTGCCTGTCACTCATACTGACCAGGCTGTTCATGTTCACTGTGCAACACCCATCACCGTGTGGTGCTGGGCACCTGGGAGAGTGGGCTGCCTTTCTGGGTGGGCTCTGCAGCGCTCCACTCATTCCACAAAGAAGCCATACAAAATACACCAGCCCAAGAACACTACGAACGAGACCTCATGATTGAACCTATGCATCACCTGGGGTTGATGTATCTGTACCCCAAGTAGCCCAAATTTGGTTGCTTTCTGGACATAGTCTGAAAGGCTCTTGCGTGCAATCACTTTAGGGAGGATGGCTGACTTGACATTTTTAGTGGTGATGTAAGAAGTCCTCATTTAAAACCACAAGCTTCTCCATGATAGTGACCCTGAGGAGTGACTCATGCCCTGACCAAAGTCAGTCAGGAAGAATAAGCCAGCAAGACACAAACTTGGATCTCACAAGTTCAGAGCAGCCTTTTGTGCAGGCAAAGAAAACTCCAACTCCTACAGCAGTGTTGACCTGTGCCAACCCTTGCTAATCCTGTTCATAAGCTAGACACCCTCTCACTGTGAACTCAATACAAAGGAGACAAGCCTTGGCTGAGGTGGGCTTCCTGGAAACCCAGAGAGTGCTGCTCCCAGAGCTGCAGCTCTTGCACGAGTTTTCTGCTTCATTTCTTTTACTGCAGCCAGATCCAGGTCTCAGCAGCATGCTGAGCTTTGCAGACACTGTGAAAGTAAAACCAGAAGACAGCATTTCTTTCAGCTAAAATCCATGTGCTGTGGAGGTCAAGTGGGGACATTTAAAGGAGATCCTCAGGAAGTATTACATTTCCCTCTTGAGTCACAAGTCCAAACAAAACAAAGCATATGGCCTTTTAGTGCATTCCCAAATTTCCTGCACTGGTCAGATTTTCCTTCGTTCTGCTTAATCCTATCACTTTTGAACCAGACTAACCTGCATGACTCCAGTCAAGCTGACTAAAAWAATCTGCTAAAGATAGAAAGAGAAAGGCAAAGAATTTATTCTCTCAGATACAAATCCAAATGCTGAAGGTCAGGCACCATGGCTGATTCACATCACCGAACTCATCCTTTCAGCCACACAGGTGATTCAGTCCGAGCTGTAATGCAGCACTAGTGCTCTGGAGGACCCTCAATACCCAAGTAAACTCAAATGGGAAGTGTTCTCCCTGCAGCTGGCACTCAGCCTTCCTCCAGGATACAAGGGAGTCTGCCCTGGATCCCTAATAAAGCAAGACTGCTGCCTGCACTGAGAGGCTGGAATCAGTGAGGCAGAGGACAGCACTACACTTTTAATGAGGTTTTCAACGTACATCCACATCTCAGGTCAGATTTTTGAGTTCCAGTGGTTAATCAGAGGCCCCTCAAAGACCAGCTGTTTGAAGTGTGAGTGTTCATGGGAACAATATGAACTGGGAAGTGCATGTCTGTAACTCTGGATGCCCAACAACAGAGCTGAACATCTGGGCCAGACACAAACTGAGCTTTAGTGAACTGAACATTGCTGTAAGAGGTGTCCAGGAAGACGTTCTGCAGGCTAAGTCAAATCTCTCACAAGTTCTCATTAAGCTGAAATCACAATATCTGCAGAATCTGAGACTTAAGAGCAATGGGGTAAAAATAAAGCTTCTGTGCTGTTAGGAAATATGGAAAACCAGCTTATCCCTGTCTCACTGAACTGTGCTCTGCCTGTCGCACGGTCCTCCTTCAGCGGCCCTGAACTGCTCAGCCACATCCTCCCAGCAAGTGGCCTATACTGAGGTTTCAGTTCTATAAATAAGATTGTCTTCAAGTCTAGGACAAAATCAGCAATGATTTTGGAAGACACAGACAAGGATCTGTAAGGCCCTCCAAAAGCCAGGAAAGCATCAGTGCTGGTCTCCTGGTGAAGCCAGCACTCTTTGGTCCTACACAGTCCTGAGATGACCACACTGCTTTTGCTGTAACAACCTTATGTCCTATAAAACAAAAAACAGTCAAGGCACAGTGAGTCCCAACACAGCAATGATGGGGCAGACATGCTGGGATGCCCTGTGTAGCCCCTGCCTCCTTCAGCTCAGCCTCCTCACTGACCCCTGAATATCCTGCTGCATGCTTTCAGCTGCCAGCTGGGAAACCTCAGCCAATCCAGCCAAGGGTGCACCTGGACTGTACCCGTTTCTGAGTACTGGGAGACTGTGGGCTGGTGTTGTACACYGGGCAGTGAGTGACTTTTGGCAGCTTCCCCCAGAGTTATAATGAAAACATATATTAAAACTAGATCAAGATCAGCAGGAAGGCTCTGTAATGCCTGGCTTCGTGCATGGGCTCAGATCGGACAACAACTTCCTTTCTTTCTGCAAGTATCCAGTCCAGGAATTTGAAAGGCCTGATCTTTTTCACGTTTCTGGTTTCTGCAGGTAATTTTTCACTGAGTTTCAAGGAACTGACACTGGCCTCTCATGTCTTTGGAGAGCACAGACTGGGAGCAGCCTGTTGCTTGAGTGGTTAGCAGCCTGATTGACCATTCTGTTGTTTGTGAATCCTGTGTAAAGTAACAAGGGATTTGGGAAGCTGTTTCTCAAACAGAGGCTAAACCAAGAAATTGTTTCAATTTCTTGAAGGTACCTCCAGGACTCAAAAGAACCCCTAAAAGAACCCCAGAGAAAGACAGAAGGCATAACAGAGAAACAAAAGTGAAAAGATAATCCCATGCACTAAGAATGTTTGTGAATTTAGACGGCACCACAGTTAGCCGCTGATCTTGCTGCTGCTTGACTTTTCTGACAAGATACTAGGGTTTTTTGACACAAGAACAGAAAGACACCCCTGCCAAGGCCCCATCTCTGCAGGACATACGTACAGCACTTACAGATGGGCTGTCTCACTTGATATTCTGGTGAGATCAGTAACAAAGAGACACCAACTTCTTCAGAAAAGCTCTCGAGTCATTTCCCAACTCTTCTCTTGAAAAAACTCACTAAGAGGAAACTGTTTACTTTTTGATACACGCTAAACTCATCATTCCTCCACTTCTACTAGCAGTGGCTGCATTAGCTACTAGTATAGATTGGCAATTAACAATTAGCAAAGCCCTCCTCTGCCTGTTACTTACTTCAGAAACTCCAGTCAGATGTGATAAAGCCGTAAGGAATAAGGTAAATTCTCCTCTTACTCTTTCCTGTTCATATTGCTACAAGCAGCAGATTACCCACTTCTGGCAGACAACTATGTAATAAATTATTTTGAAGCAGTGGTTTTACTACAGAAGAGGAAAAGGGCCAGAAAAGAGAAAAGCAGAAAGCAAGTGCCTTCTGTCATGGTTTTCTGCAGAGCTCTGATGCTTACTGCAGCAAACACTACTTCCCTCGTTTTGCCTTCACAGCCTGTCTCTAACATCTTAGTCTATGTTTCCATGCATGACAAACTGCTTTAGCCTGAAGACTCTTTCCAGTTCTCATCTGTGAGGTATTTATATCCTGTCCTCATTTTCCAGATTGTTTGCAAACATAACAGAACAACTATGGTTGTAAGATTTTCAGATTTTTCCTTTCCGAAAAATGTGGCAGCCCCAAGGCCAGATCACCTCTTCGTACGGCTGAGTGCCACACACATCCCATGGGCAGGGACACTGCAGTGGGCTCTCTCAAGCTGCAGCTCATGAATGGATGGGAGTCTCCACACTCCATCCAAGACTGCCGATATGGAGCATAACCCTGATGAGAAATTCTGTTTTAAAACACTTGAAAGCACCTGGATGCAGTGGAAAAGGCCCACTGGTACGCATGTGAACCCGCACAAAGCTAAATTCTGCAGAGAACAGGACTGTGACCAACCAGCCTGTTCCACAGGGCACGCAAGAGTAGTCACAGAGCTTTTGCTGGACTTCAACAAGTTGGTGTCTCCTGAAGTCTTCCAGGGTGGCCTGAGCCATGCTAAGCCAAGAGAAGGTGCAACATGGTGTACTGTCACGCGACTGAAGCCAGGCAGCTCAGGTATGGCTGCAGGGACTAAATAGGTGACAACAAACAGCCTTCCCTCAGCTTGTACACCTGCTCTGTATAGGTATGGAACAGGGAGGCTCACCAACCTCTCTGGAAGCAAACGACCAGGATTTCTGGCTGCTTTACTGCCCCAGAGCCCACTTTAGGGAATTATGCGCTCCTTTTCAGGTGTCCTTCCAGCCTTCTCCACCACAGGCCTCCTAAGTCCTATTCTAGGAAGAAAGAAGATTGATTCACTACTGAAGGACAGCTGTCCCAATTCCAACTCAGACAGTGTTCCAATATTTTTCTTACCTAACTCGGAAGAACAGAAAAAAATCC
This sequence comes from Amblyornis subalaris, assembly GCA_018881555.1. Classification (NCBI taxonomy): domain Eukaryota; kingdom Metazoa; phylum Chordata; class Aves; order Passeriformes; family Ptilonorhynchidae; genus Amblyornis; species Amblyornis subalaris. Next base: position 8,796,495 of record JACAXG010000023.1, read on the forward strand.
CGTTCTGTTGCCCCAAACTATAATTCATACAAGTTCAGGGAAAAGGCTGAATCCTTACAGCCCTGCTATCGACTGAAGATGTGGCTTTACAGACAAAGCAGGGCAGGAGGGACACCTGGAAAGCATTTCCCCTTCCCTTCAGGAAGGGGCAGAAAACCTTGGCTTTACAGAGTTTACAGAATCCATTAGAAAGGAATCATCTATCTTTCCTTTGGAAACAAGAAGGTGAAATTTGATCTTTGATTTGCACAGCCTGACAGCTAGGAGCTGCAGTTTACCAAATGTGGGAGCTTTATACAGAGTTTCATTGCTTTGAAGGGGACTGGGAAAAACTACCAAAACTCCAGACCTAAATAACCACCAGTGGCTGAGCTCCTCACAAAGTATGTTCAGACAATTGCAGAATCTTCAAATTCCCAACAGAATCCAACCAGGGATTATGCCTGTCCCAGTAACCATATTCCCCAATACTCCTCCTCCAGAGATGCACAGAGGCTGGTGATTCCTCCCAGCCATGGCTCCAGTCACAGCCAGCTCCATGGCAATGCCCTCTGTAGCAGGAAGCAGAACACCCAGCTGGCTTCTGGAGTCTCCTGGGCTGCAAGCCCATTGTTTCTCTTTCAAGTGGGAATTTCTGCATTCTGATGTTTCCCCTGCCACATAAGAACCTTCACAGATACGCCAAAGCAAGGTGACACAGAAAACCCACCAAAGCCCGCTAATAAACATCTTTCTTCTATGCTGCTTAACCACCCAGTTCTAATTATCATCTTCATCATTCCCTTCTGCAAATAGTCAGCCTTTCTGAACAAAATCTGCTGAAGCTGCAAACATGAACTCTGCATTACATTTGCAATCATTTTAAAAAATATCTTGAGACAGTAAAACCTGGCTCATCAGTTACTGAGCATACCTACCTGCTGCAGAGAATTCCCAGAGCTACATATGCTCATGGAGATGTCCAGGGGCAGCAGCCAGCGGCTGACACAAAGGGTCAGCAACAAGAGGGCACTGAACCCTAGCAGTTCTGCACCTATTCTTTCCAACAGCTGCTTCCAGAGGGAGGTGGCAGGAAATCCCTTCAAAACCAGACCAGGAATGATTGCTGAAAGCTGTTGGTCATCATGAGTCAACCCAGGGGCAAGATGGTACTGACACAGTCCATGAGTCTGTCCTCGGCTCTTCACCCTTCCCTCAGCCACACTCCTGAGAAAAGGGGCAGCAGAAAGTGCTCAGCTGCATCTTTATCTCAGCCCTAGGCAGAGTTAAGGGGTGCAGACAAYCCTCCTCCTCACCCAGCACCTTCTGGTCACTCCTGCATGGCAAAGAGAGATGCTGCACACTAAGAAAACGCACAGTTCAGCTCAAAATGTGCCTGCCAGCCAACATGGAGAGGCTGCCAGCGCCCAGGGGCTTTCTGGCAGCAACATCCTTCCCAAGAGCTCCGCGCTGGCAACACAAGCATTCATTTCATGATGGTTAGTTTATGATCTTGCCGTACTGCCCCACTATTTCTGAACAGCGGGGCTGTAATCGAAGGCGTCTGAGGGCCCAGGAGAGAAGGGTGCTATTACACTGTGGAGTCCCTATGGTGTCCCTGGCCTCTGCATGGTAGGATTAAAGCACAGCCTTTGTGAGGATTTGGACACTGGACCCAAGAAGGGGCTCCACAGCTTTCCCTTTCCTGTCCATTTCTGCTTGTCAGTCCCTCACAGCTCTAAAAGTCAAGCATTACTTCTCTAAATGAAATGCTTTGGAAGGAACACAGGGTCTTCAAAATGGTCATCAAAAAGGGTCACTCCAACCTGTCCCAAGAGGTCACGCATCACTGGCTCTACCTTGGCACTCTGGTCTTGCAGAACTCCTAACACAAGACAGTTCTGCACACCTGAGGAGCAGCTAGAGATGAAAAGGGACACAGGGGACTAGTGTTACAGGCATTGAAAGCTTTCACATTTACATTTTGATTCCATTCTTTCCTCTAATCCTGGCATAGTTCATCAGCTGCATAACCCTTGTCTAAAAACACAGCCTGTGATGTGGCATCAACACACCCTACCTACGTGAGTTACCTAATGGTTTCCAGAAGATCAGGTTACCTGGTGCGAAAAACAAAGCTACTAGTTCAGAAATACAGACATAACATTCTGTACCTCCATTATGTGCCGGCGTAACTGCAGGCCTCAGTCCTTCTCCTCTGAGGAGAAACAGGCTGCAAGCTTCTGTTGCTCATCAGAGCCAGCTTTTGTGACAAGAAAAAGACAACGAGCTAAAATAATGTTATGCAGTCTTCCCTGCTAACATCATCTGCCACTCCTCCTCTGGCACATTCCAATACCTTGGCTGCTGCTTTAGGGGACCTCTCTTTGTACAACTCCCAGCCCTTTCATGAGCACTAAGTAGAGAATGGAAAAAAGAGCAGTAGCCCAAGCTACCAGAACACGATTTCCTCAGCACATGAACTGCTGGACAGTATGAGCCGACATCACAGTCACAGAGAGCACGGAACATGTCACAAGAATATGAGGTTGCTGGCAGCGTAGGATGGGGCTCTGACTCCTTATCCATGCATCATCAATCAGCAAGAAAGTAAAGACAACATTTCACTCCGTCCCAGCCAGGTCGGCTCAGAGTGGACCCTCTCGTTCCTGTTCAGTGAGACCTCCGTGCAGGCAGCAGTTTCTTACTGCGGGACAGGAGTGGGTGAGTTCCAAGAGCCTGCAGCCAGCTCTGAATGAGTGAGGAAAAGACAAGCCCCCTACCTAGGGGCCCCAGCAGCCTAGGGAAGTTTTACTTCCACCTCTGCACAAATTGAGTGAGTCTTAGTCAGAGCTAGTGCCAATAGAGATGCCCAAAGATTAGCTCCTGAGGTGCACACATGCACTGAGCCAGGGTCCTGCAGCCCCCTGCCCGTGTGCTCCTCCCACGTTCAGACGGGCTGTGCAGCATCCTCCTCACTTAGGATGGGATGGTTACACCTTGTGCTGCTGCCACGGGGCTGCACAGATGCAGATGAGTGATGCCCACCCTGCCACCAGTGACATGGCTGAAGCAGGAACAGGTATATCCACATCAGTTTCACTTCATCCAGCATAGGAGACATCGCTGTAGGAAGAGCAGCAGCACAGACTTCATCAGGATTCTCAACCTGAACACATTCCCAAGGCCTCCAGCAGGCCAGAACAACCCACACTGAAATCTGCTCTGTTCATCTTCACAGAGAAAGGACAGACTACCAACCCGCACTGCTATTTCCTCAACTGCATCAAATCACCTCAGTGCTGGGCTCCCGCACTCACCTCCATCAGAAGAGGCAACTGTCCTCCTAGACATCCTGCTACCATCCTGCCTTCTATTGCCCCTCACTTCTGTTTGTCATCCTCTTCAGGATGGTATCCCACTGACCACAGTGGCCATCTGCAGAGCTCCACAGGAACCAAGGAATGCATGGAGAGGAAGACTGAGTGGGTCCCTCACGATTCCTGGTTTCCTGACTCAACTGTCCTTTCAAATCTGCTAATTCTTTCAGGAACAAACTCACAGAATTAGCTCATTTGCATGAGCTAATGCTCATTGCATTTGACCACCCACTGCAGCTGGTCAAAAAACCCAACCCATTCCTTACCTGAGATGGCTGTTTCGTGGTGCCCTTCACAGCATCTCACTAAGAACCAGTCTTCTCCCTTGTCTGCACAGACCAAACCCACATGTGTGTTCAACCCCCATATTCTCTCTTAGAGATACTACAGGTATGCCAAATCCCAGCGACGTCTGCTCCATGCTCTCTCTGGACACAAGCATAACAAAACAGCTCAAACTTCTCCCCACACTGACTGCAAGAGCAAATGGCCTGTCTGGACACACAGCCTGTGCTTGGCACGATATGGTGCTTGTAACAGGAGYTGAACAGACTCCCTGTGCCAAGGAAGAAAAACATTTAAAATCTTGAGTCCCTGTGAGCAGCTGAGATGCATCCTCGCTCAGCTGACAGATTCCCTTCTTCAGGCCTGTGCGGGGCAGGACAGACCTCAATGCTCCAGACAGACCCACTGCAACCTCCTCCTTGATTTACGGGCAACACTACCCAGCAGAAGCCCCTGGTACAAACATTTGCTCCAGCAGCCTCAGAACCCAACAGTCCTTCCAAAGACAGCAACATCCTGTAAAAAGCAGCACTTTTTACCTTTTCTGCCAATTCTCTGTACAGTCAGAGGTAAAACAATTACCTCATTACAGTCGCACACCAAATTCCCTTCTGCTGGAATTCACATCAGTCCTATTGCAACTTTATAACATTTGCATTATAAAAATGTCTGCAAAGGAGGCCAAGAAAAACAGCTTTTTGTTCAGAGGAAGTTCTGTGGTCAAGATGATGTCATCAGAAAGCGCCAAATTAATTTCCTGTGGTTACATCCTACAGGAAATCCAAGAAGCTCAGCTTTCTTGCTAAACCAAGTAGTCATTTGTTGTCAATAACTGTTAATTATGTGCCCAGATGTGTCATGAACTAAGAACTATCATGATTAGCCTCATTCCCTGGACTCCCCCCAGATAGACCAGTGAGATCTGTTTAAATCAGTGGCCTGAAGATCAGACAAAATGCTCCAGTCTCACATCCCAGGGCAGCCTACAGCTCTGGGGCTGCTGTGCTGGTGCAGAAACCCCATGGAAGAGCAGCAGCTACACAGGTTACCCTGTCAGCAGCAACAGGGACTCCTGATCAAGAAAACTGTAAAAACAATGATGAGTAACAGCTTTTCTGCTCTTCATGAACAGAAACAAGGAAATCAGGAGTGATTCAGAGATTTTCCAGCTGGTAAAATAATCAAGAAAATGTCTAGCAGGTCCCTCCCCCAGCCACAATCCTTTCACAACCTGCTGAAAGACACATTTCTCCAAGGCTTAGTTGATATTTAACTTATCAAGTAAGTTAGTAAAGCAATCAGCAAATTCTAGCGGATCTTCTCCACAGCTTACCAGTGGGAAAATGATGTTCCTCAGTTTTTAGATCTCCCCCAAAACTACCTGTGCTTACACGAATTCTCACCTGCCCTGCTGCTTCTAGCTCCTCCCTGCACCTGCCATGCAACCACCAGTCTCCGTTTTCCCACTCACAGTAGAGGGGAATCCCTGGAGCAGGGGATAGGTTTTGTATCTGCAATGTGCACTAAAAAATGATTCTGTCCTTACAGTGAACTTTCAGTAGAAATCCCTTGGGACAACCTCTCCAGTCCGTGCAGCCCACCTCCCTGCACTGGCAAGGAGCCCAGTGTAACGGCTCAGGAATTGAACGGCCAAGGCAAAGCAGATCCTGCACAATTTGTTTTCAGGTTTGCAGGGGTTCTTTCTCTTTTCGCTGGTGTTTAGACTAAGTGTATTTTATGCAAACACTGGGGACAGGGATCTTGTCCGTTTCTTGTCTGGAAAAGGCACAGCTTAGGATGCAGCTTAGCAGAGTCCAGATCAGCAGCACCTGTGTCACTGGGAAACACGCTGAGGACAGCGAGGGCTCGGCTGCAGCAACGTGGTACTGACACTGCTTCTACCCCTGGAGCCCGGAGCCTCTGTGCTGTGGGAACACCAGCAGGAAGGGAGAGGGAGGCAAAAGGACCTGCTCAGAGTCCAGAGTCTAGAGATGGGGGAAGCAAATGGACAAACCAAGCATCCTGCCCCTTGCACTCACATACCGTATCTACTGGTACAAAGACTTGCTTTAACAAAGGGCAAGTGGAAAGAGAAGTCACACAGCTTCCAAATTCTTGAAGTAAAGCAGGGCAGACAGACAAGGCTTTTTGATATGTCTGGAAAACCACGCAGTGTGTACTACTGGCTCGGACTATTTAATAATCTTCCTACCTCTCTGTCCTTGAGCTTCATGGCAAGCACCAGCTGATGTCTGTGGTTAGTAAGGGCTTCCCGGTAATTTCCTTTGGAGAAGAATGCAGAGCCCAGATTTCCATGAGCTCGGCATTCTCCCGTCTGGTCACCTGTGTCACATGCAAACAGAACAAAGATTAGCTAATACAGGCACTGCTGGAAGCATCCAGTGGGAAGACTGAAACACACAGTACAAGTGACGATCTGGTGTGAGAATCAGCATTAGAACAAACTCATCTTTATGTTCAATACACAGCCAAACTTTCCTCTTTGCCGGCCTTCAGAAACTTCTACAATAGCCATCAATTTTACTTTTAGAATTGTTTTACTTTCTTCTGTGGTCTAACACTTGGCAATTTTCCATTCCTCCCTGTTTACTCCTTGCTTGACACACTGTGAAGGCCAGTCAATGGCCAAGGCCTAGAACAAGCACAAAGCATGCCAGTTTTCTCCAGAAAGCAATTCTGCAGCACAGCTCCACTCAGATGTACAAATTACACTTATCACCCTCTTCAAGAGAGCAGTCCCAACGCTCTCAGTGAATGCTCCTGGCCCTAGCCTTCAGGCACTGTCTCTCCAACTCTGCACAGTCAGGCCGTTGTCTCACACCTGTCTGCTCTCCTACAGCACTCCAAGAAGCTGAATGCTCTCACTGTTGTGCAGAATACACCAATATATCAAAAGGGATTTTTGAATTTGTTTATTTTTAAACACTCTTTGTTCATCATTGTCTCACTACTAATTTGTTCATTCCCTGGCTATTGCCCCAGAATCTCAGACTGAGTACCTTTCTCCATCAAACACTTGGAAAAACAGATGGCTTCATTTAAGACTCATGTAAGGTTTTGAGCCCAAGTCTACAGAGGGAATAAGGGCAGTTCCCACATACATGACATCAGGTAATTAGAAGACTCTGTAAAACCTTAGCATATTCGTTGATCATCTGCCCCTTCACACAGGCAGGCAAACAGGGCTGCAAAAACCTGCAGTCTGCACATTTCAGAAGTTCCAGATTGGATTTAGCAGCTTGTGAAAACCCACAGAAACCCGAGCATTCAATAGAGATGCTGATCATTAACGCAGCTCTTGATTTGTTCCACCTGTCCCAATCCAGCACTCAAGGACTGAAAGGAAAATTCTTACCTAAACTTTTGGCTACGTCCAAGTCCTGCTGCATGTATCCAGTGCTTTTCTCTGTGTTCCCGAGGGACCAGTATGCACTGCTCAGTGCAGAGAACACTGATCCCCGCAGCTTCAGGCTGCAAGTGCCAATCTTCAGAGCAGCCTCTAACACCACCACAGAGGCCCCGTGGTGGCCTGCAGTCAGGAGCTCCTGGCCAATCACAGACACCACAACAAAGGGGCTTTTGTCCAGCTTCATCTTCTGCAGTTGTTGGTAGGTGGGCTCTAGGGACTCTGAAGTGCAAAAACAAAGACAGAGGTACTCAACAAACTAAGTTATTTGCATCAGGAATCACCTTCACAACTCATCTTCATTTTTTCGTAACCAAATGACACAGGACTTAATGGCCAGATGGCCCAAATCCAACAAAGATTTACTAAAGGAGCTGCGGGCTCAAAGGTACCATCTAAGATCTAGCATATCAATACAGATCACCCGGCAAGCTGCTGCTTGCCTTGCAAAAAGCACTTCAGGAAGGCAGCGTAAGCACTGAGTGCACGGCAGTCTCATACACAGCATAAAGCAGTCTCATATAGAGCTCTGAAGCCTGGACTAATAGCATAAGGAATACAGAAAATACCTGTGAAATTTTGTAAGAAACTGGAAATGGGCCATCTGCGGTGTCTAAGAGCATTGCAGTTTTTGCTGCTCCAGCACAAACTTTCAGATGCATGTCTGCAGTCTGTGCCTGTCCAGATACCCAAGCACATGATGTGTGCCAAGAGAGGTGACCTAAACTGCAGAAAGAAGCTGCTCCTTCTACAGGAGACAGAGCTTCTGCAGCATGACATCACTGGACCTGCCCAACTACTTTGATTTGCATAACTGCAGCAGGGAGCACAGTTGATACATGGCTGCAGGGCAACAGGCCAGAGATCATCCTGCCAAATTTGGGGATGCTCTCACAGAATACCACATAACCTGTATTCTAAGCAGCAGCCTCAGTACCTTTGGGTAGCAAACGAAATTACATTCACTAGGTAGCTGCTATATAGGACAGAAACTTCCAGAGGAATTCATTCTGGAGTATGGAGAAAAACACTGTAAAAAAGGAAACACCAACAAGGATATTTTTTCATTTCAGTGCTCCTTGGCTCCTAAGTCCTGTGGCCCACAGCACCATCTGCTGAGGATGAGAATTGCCATGTTCCCTCCTGAATAACAGCATTAGGGCATTGCAGCACAAAGCCTGCAAGAGAAATGGAGCTAAGAGGAGACAACCTCCTTCCTCTAGAGACCTTCCTCTAGACAACTCCCCTTTCCCCTCCTAAAAATCCCGGAAACAGGGACATTATTAAAGAGAGGCAAAACACTGCACAGCTCATATGGCTTCAAGGTTCCCATGACTTCAAACACTGCCTGAACAGAAGTGAATTAGCAGAGTAGCTTTTTCACCTTCTGGAATGCTGTGTTTTGAAAGACATTAGTACCACAGAAAAGCTGCTGATGTGTTCGTCCGGGCAAATACTGGCCTGGAGCACTTCAGATGCCCTGTGCCCAACCAAAGCATTATGGGAAGTTGTTCCAGTAACAACACAGTCAGGGCCACAGCAGCACACACCTCTGTCTGAACTGATATTGGAGAAAGGACAAATGAACAAGGACTCCATGGGAGCTGCTGTACAAACCCAGTCTGACTCATCTCCGGTGCCCCTCAAGCTGGCTATCACCATCTTGGTGCCCCACTCAACCAGGAGGATAGTTTTTGTTTCTCCTGCAACTTCAGGCTCCATTCTCAGCATCCTCCTGACTCAGCAGAGAAGGCAAATCTTGAAATCTTTCCCTTCAGGCCTCCAGGTTCTCGTGTCCTCAGATGCTGGGAGAGTCATCCATGGACTGAAACTCACACCTCTGGGTACCTCAGCAGCAGATCACACCCCTGAGAAACCCCCCTGTGCTTACCTCGCATGGGAGACTTCATGGCAGCCTCGACCATGCCGACCAGAAGCTGAAGGCTCTTGGGATCCTGCGCCAGCCCCGATGCAAACGCGGCCAGCGCATCCGCATGGCGTCCCAGGTACTGCAGGGCCACGCCCTGTCGGAAGTATGCCTGCAGGAACAGAGGTAACAGGAATGCCCATCACTGAACCATCACAAATAGTCACAAACAACACAGCTGCCCCGACCTCATGCTGGTGGACACCAGGCTACACCATCACACTCCAGTTTCTCTGGTCACACTGGCTACAATCAAAGCCATCCAACACCACAGTCTCGTTTGTGAATCTCCCCAGTGTGTACCCCTCATTGTGATCACCTTTTCGGCTTTCGCGAGGCCTCTGCACTGTTCTGGAGACCAGGGCTGGTCACTACTAGTAAGGCAAAGCTTTCCCCTTGGACTTGGCCAAATACTTCTTCTTAACTACTTATAACCAGATGCTTATTCTTGAGACCCTCTTTTCCAGTCTCGGCTCACATAGCACACAAGCAACCCACTTCCTCTCTCATCAGTTCTTGCCAACAAGTCCAACATCCACATCCGGCACAAGCAGGGCCCGAAATGTACTGAAAGCTCAAGCTGCAATGAAACACACACAACACAAAGATGCAGCCAGGAGCTGAGCCTTCTTTCTCCACGCACATCCACCGATGCAGACACTGTCCAGCACTGCCCCACTTTCTAGGTGCACTATATATACAACACACACACACACACGTATATACATACATATGTATACATAGATCTAGACAAGCTTCTTAGACTGAGACAAGACACTCATAATTCTGAACCTGTTTACCGGAGCATTTTTCTTCATTTCTTTCTTTCCCAGAAAACCATTTATGGGAACGTGCAATACCTTTAAAGTAACTTGTATCTCCTGTCACCCCGTATTTCCATTTCTACATCAGCAACAACATAATACGCAGCTGCAAAGCATTCCCAAACAGAGCTCCCACATCTCCCTACACTGGCATACCAGGAACCTACACACAAAGCAGGAACTTCATACACATGCTCAGCTCGCACAAAGAGCAGGGGCAAAACCCTGGCCCAAAGGGTATCCAGAGCTGCCAGGGAGATGCTGGGAAAAAGACCACAGAAAACACAATCCAATATTTGCTCAAAGTACTCGGGTATTAGTAGCGCACACATCTGAACACTGTTGTATAAAAACATCTTGAAACTTCAAGCACCTTTGATGCCTGTTACTCAGTTTTTATCTTCATGCCCAACTAATACCTTTCTAAGGCAAATTTTGCTGCACTTTGAGTTCATTCAAACCTAATTTAACTGCACAAATAAAGAAGATAAAGCATTATTCGTATTTCTTTAAAAGTGCTTTAAGAAGCAGTTTAAGCACTTTAAGAACACTGCTTCTTGAGATTGGATCACGGTATACTCTCATGGCTAAGACCTCATCACTCTCTCTTCATCCATAATAGCACAGAGACCTGCACTTAAGATACATTAGGTATACATCTGCAGAAGTCTTTTTACTTAAACAGGAGAAATCTTCAATTAATTTCCAAACCGGTATTTCGTAAGAGCATTCAGGCACTTTTGGACTCCAGTCCAGGAAGGCAGAGATTAAGGAAAATCAGAAATGATGTGAGAAATTTAGAGACATGAATATTTAATCTCTTTTCCATTAGTAAGTCTTGATTGTAGAACCTCTTTTAATGAATTTGATGAAAGCAAAATTCTTTTCATACACCTTTAGTATAAATGTGTTCTTACTGAACCAAACAAGCTGCTCTACTGGAAACCCAATTCAGTGTTAATTAGATTAAAAGCATGAAGCTTTAAATAAAAAAAAATACAAAGAACTAACAACATGCAGCGGCCACTAAGCACAAGTCCTCCCAGCAGTGAGTGAGCTGTCACCTAAATCACGCTGTACACGTTTAAGTCTTTTTTCTTTGCAGAATTATCATCTAATTACGTTCTTTACTGCATGATGACAGAGGGAGTTTGACGCAGCACGTCTCTGACTGGGACCTTTCCAGCCCACAAGGCCAGTTGGTCCAGGACAGCTGTGCCTGCCTGATTCAGCTCTCCAGAAGGTGGGCACAGGCAAGCAGCCGCCAGCACTGAGCTCCATGTGCTGTCTGGGCATCTTCAGCACCTTGTGCTCCACTGGCACATCTTGAATGCTGAGAGAGTCCCCATCCTCTGAACCTTGCACATGGAGGAGACACACAGGCTCCAGGTGACAGGAGGAGACAAGACGGAGCAAGACCCACAAACACACAGTTCAGTTCCGCACATTCTGAACATCCTTTACGGAAAGGATTTTTATCCGCTCTCCACATCTATTCCTGGAAGTGCCCCCTGGAAACCACTTAATTTGAATACAAACACAACATTCAAAGCCCAAAAGAGAACCTATTAATCATAACTGAAAGGAAGATTTTTGCCTATTTTTCTCCTGCAAAAAACCCTTCCTTCCTTTCTCTTGCAGTTTCCAGCATACACAGAATGCTCTCCACACACTGTGTTCCCCATGGACCTTTAACAAAATAAATAAAAGGCATTCGCATCACCTATTTCCTCCTCAAGAGGCATTCACAAGTTAGTTTAGCATTGGAATGAAGACACTGTATCAAGGGGAAAAGTCTGCAAAGAGGAAATGGTGAGAATCACCCTTTGGAGGAGAGGAAAAGGGAAGGAAGGGAGCCAGCAGCTGCAGCTGACAGAATGAGCCAAGGAGTGGCTCCCAGTCCCAACACAGAGGGAGCCTTCCCATGCTGAGAGAGCTTTAAATCACATTATGTGAAGATACTGCAGTGCTCACTCTGTAGTAACAGTTACATTAATTTTCCAGTGATCACTAGTAAGAAAAAATGATCAATTCCTTTTAAGAAGATTAAAGCAAGGAGAGAGACAATGTTTCACTAAAGACACGACCGAAACAGCAGCTGTTTTCTAACCCGGCTCTCTGCATTCTCAGCGTAACACAAACAGCTGGAACCATCTCTTTCATTTTTTCAGTCTCTGCATCACACTTTCCAGGGACAAGGCACTGTGCAGTTGAAATTTGGCACCAGATGCATCTCCCCCAATGGGAACTCTTTTCTCCTGTCCTTGTGTTAGCAGGATAGACACAGCTGTGCTGTTCCCACCTCCACAGTCATAGCATGCCAGGGATTCCCAGCACCTGTACCCACCCCTCCACCCTGAACTCTGCCCAGCACACCCACTGCCTGGGGAAGGACAAGGAGAGCAGGGATGCAGCTCTGCCAGCAGGAGCCTTTCAGGAAGGGAAGAGGATTAAAGCATAGAAAGCAGCTTTACAAAGCAGCCAATCTCATCAAGTCCCCAATACCACGTTGGAGAGGCTGTTAAGCGAGCATTCCCACACATCTCTGAGAATCAGACAACAGTGCGGGCTCACGCAGCCAGGTGGGCTCAGCCTTCTGCAAAACAAGCTGTCCTTCTGCCTGGTTACCCAATTTCATGCAGCCAGGGGAAGGAGGGAGGACAAGAAATACAAAAGTGCTTTTTATCCCCAGTATCTTTGAAAGCACCGTTGATATTCTGGAAGCAAAAATAAGTTATTCTAATTAATTAACTGGCAAAATATATTTGGCACTTGAGACTTCTGAGCCATGCAGAACACTGTCCCTGTAACGGAGGCTGCTCACATGGCTGGCCCCAGGACAGAATTCAGCAAAGTGACGCCGCATCGCTCCCAGCACACGACCCATTCAAAGGATAATAGGTCTTCCCATCTCATTCACATTTTGCCACCCATTCTTGCAGACTTGTCTTTTTACCCCACGTATTTCAGAACATTCCATGTTTTCATGGCTGGAATATATTTTTTTAGTGCTTTTCTCTACCCTCAACTTAATTTTACAAGACTTGTATGAACAGGAGAAAAGCACAGAGATGGCCCTGCCCCTGGGCCAGGGCAGTTCTGTGGGGGCAGCTCATGGCTGGGCCATAGCACGGTCAGCATCTGCCTAGCCAGGCACAGCCCCTCTCTGCAATTCTAAGCATGAGCCGTATGTTTTCTGCTCGATTTACTGACCCGTGTAGTTTCTGTACACACCAGTATTTTCCATCTGTGTTTATTATAGCCCATTTAATGGAAAAGGAGAATTTCTATCTGTCCTACTAGGAGATGCCACTGGGCTGAGTGCTGCAGTGTCCAGGCAACAAAAATAAACGTGCTTATTATTTTTTTGATCCTCATCATCTGAGCTCCCATCCAGGTAACTCTCTAGACCCTAAACATAAGAGTTTTCCCACGCAAGCCGAAACAGGATTAGAATGCAGATGTCATCACTGAATAGCCAGTATCAAGCGGGGTGGTGAAATTTTTATTAACTCTTCCAATATTAATATGCAAGAACTGTTTTAGGCAACAGTAATTGGTTTATAATTAATACAAAATATGCAATGAAGTTAAAAATACAGTACAAAGAAACAGCATGTAAGAATATGAATGGGACCTCTAAACTCCCCAAGATTTTGCTACATAAAACCAAGTCCAGTAAAGGAAAACCAAGACAACTCAGTGCTTTTCTTACTGGAACATACTTTAATTTTTTTGGACCCAGGAGCTAGGCAAATACTCCTGCTGTACTGGCATCTTTGGCAGCCTCTGGTATTCATGTTCATATAGTGGGTTCATACTGTTTTTCCCTATAAAATCCATGGCAATAAAGCGTGTCAATCTATAGCATGTCTCATATGCAACGCTTTCAAGAGTGGGAGGGAAGTAGCAGCCTTGGTAGTTCAGTCCTGTCTTACCATAGGCTCTTGTCAATCTAAAGCATGAGTTCATGTTTCCGGAATATAATTCAGTACCAGAGTACCAGCATTTTGCTAACAGTAGCCCATACTACACTCTTTACTGGGCAGGACAGTATATTTTATAAACATTTTAAACCAGCTACAACTGGGGGATTAACTGGCATGTGGGGGCCCTTCTGACAGTCCATGGTCACCCGGGTACCTCAGGACACGCTGAGGGCCCAGCAGAAATCCGGGAGCCCCACATCTCCCTGAGGCAGGGGGACCCTTTCAAGGGTCGTATGTGCGGCAGACAACACGTGCATGGCTAACCATCTCTGCATGCTCCAGCCAAGGTCCTGCCCACAAGGAATGCAGCAACAGAGACTACACTGGCTTTGGGATCTCCCCCCGCTGCCCAAGAGCTCCTGTGCCTCCCCCTGCACAGCCCCCTTTCTGCAGGGTCCCACTGCCATCACAGGCCACAGCTGTGCTGCTCTCCCGCCATACCGCCCTGCCAGGGCTCACCTGGTCCCTCTGCCACCAACCTTCACGCCACAGACTCATGGACATGGTGCAATGCTGGCCAACATTAACTGCATAACGGAGACAGAGGAACAAAACTGGAACAGCAACAGAAGACCTTGGAGCAGAAAATTACTGTCAAACAAGCATGGGAAACTTGAAAAAAAAGCACCTCAGACAAAAGCTGCCATTGTACACGGGAGGAAATTCAAACCACCTTTATACTGCTGTCAGCTTCGGACCCTGGACAGCCGGCCATCGGAGCAGGACAGGCAAACACACAGAAAATGATTCTTCCACGATGCTCACTTGGTTTGCCAGATCAGGAGACGACGCCAGAAATAGCAGCAATGATCTGTGACGCATTTAATCAGAACACCTCTTGTGCAGCCAGACCCACTGCCCCTCATGGCGGCCCATGCCACCTGGGCCCATGGCTGACCAGTGCTATGCAAGGGACCAACAGAAGGGAGGGAATGTGTGAACAGCTGCCACAGCTTGTCAGGGCCAAGCACCAGGTTGCATCTGTCCTCTCCCCTCGTAACTGTTTTACAGCCAAATTTTAAGAGAAAAATATGGACAAATCTCTGCCGTGGGATTTCAGGAATGTGAGGAGAGGGAAGACTGTACTTTAATTCAGAACACATGTAGCACATGCATAAATACTGCTGCTGACCATACAAGCTGAAATCCTGCTTTCCCAAAATTAAGGCTGAACCCCAGGTAACACTTGTCCTTCACAGTCCTGCACCTGGCTGGCACCTGAACCACAGCTGTCAACCTGCACTGGAGAATCAGCACAACAGATTTATTGTCTCTGTAGCCTTTTTTCTTTACCTTCTACCTGCTTCCAAGGTGCCTCTTACAGAACTACACTACTTAGAAATGGAAATTTCCTCTAAGCCCCATCGAGCCTATAGAGAAAAACAGGATGGGGGTGTGTGTGYGCACAGTATCTTGTCTTGTTTTATCCAAAGAGCATTTAATCATTCTTATTAATTGTGCTTCCACTACCTGCTAGGGGGATTCTGTGCATAGATCACCTGCCCATCTGAAATAAATTAAATTTAATCAGTACATAAAAAGTCAAACCTTTGCTTACTTAGTTGAAATAAACAGCCCAGCTTTTCACAGAGCTTATCCTTGTTGCTCCATTCTCACACGCTTCAGGCTCACTCTAGGAACAGCGTCTACATCCTGAAATCCCTCTTCAGAGGACATCCCTCTCCTTGTCTAATAGCAGGTGCCAGCAGACAATCTTCCTGTCTTTATCAGCTACAACTCTTAGCCCTCATTTAACAGCAAGAACCAGCCATGAGTGGAGGAAAGTGCTCTAGAGAAGTAACAACCAACCTGTCAGTGCCCAAGTACAGCACAAGGAAGACAGAACCAGTCTCTTGCGTCTAAGACCAAGAAGCACAGCAGTGCAGCATCTGCTACAGTTCCTCTGCAAGTCAATGGGGACAGTTTGGCACAATTTTTGGCTAAACTTCTTTCAGAAATTGCAGAAGAAAAGATAGGCCACCTTTCACCCTGCTCAGATGTAACGCCAGTCTTCATAAGGTATTATTAGAGATTTAACAGACACAGAATTACACTAAATGGATTAGCTGATACCTGTAGGCAGCTTCTTAGGGAAGCCTGGGGCAGAGGCAGGGCTGGTTTGAACACCATTATTACCTGGCACTTTGTTTACTTTCAGCACTGTACTGTGATTTAAATCGTAAATTTAATTCTTTTCTCCAAATGCAGGTACTCTTCCTCTGCCCCCAGTACTGGGCCCTCTTGGCTTCACTCTCTATCTGTAAAATCCCTGTGTCTCGCACTTCCCAACTATCCTACCTTGTCCTGTTTCTGGCTGCTGTTTGATTGCTGCGAATCTGAAAAGCATTTAGGGTTGTTCTGGAAAGGCTCCTGTCTGCACTGAAGGACACTGAGATACAGCAGAGGTCATTTAACAACCCTTTAACAACTGTGGCTTACCTTGACAAGGTACTTCACCCAAATGACTCAAAACCTCAACTGCTGAAAGTCAGATAAACTTTGATCAGCATCAGATGCAAATGGTGATTTGCATGTCACAAGAATGAGTGCACTGCAATATTTTAAACATGCATTTCAGGATTTTAACACAGACAGTTTCTCCAATACAGGAGACAGACTCCACTGGAGCAGGAGCTCTGTGTACAACCAAGCATTCACTGAGAGGTGAAACACAGTCCAAGAGCCTCCAGAATTATGCAGGGCTTTGTGGAAAACTAGCCCCGAAGCCACTTCCTTATCACACATCTCCATCAGTCTACTTGGAAGACTGCCCTGATCTTAAGCTACATCCTATCTTACCCGTGAAGTAGAAAAAAAATCTGAGCAGTACAACCTCCAGGAGAGCAAAGCAGAAGACAAAAGTAGGACGAAATACACAGTAGTTGCGGCGCAGGATAACGGTGACTGCGACGTGTTCACAGGTGGGTGGCTGCAGCGTACCTGCAGCAGGGAGTTGGTCCGTACCCCCTGGAGAGGCACCTGATGCTCAGCAGGGACTGTGACAGAGAAGCCCAGCACACACCTACTGAAGACACGGGCTCCTGCCTCTTGGCTCACCATCTCCCTGCCAGCGCTCAGCCAGTACCGCCTGCCAAGGACAAAATTGATGACGGGGGAAAGGGGAAAAATCAAATTTGCAAAAGTACTAAACATATAAATCTCTTTGTCCCAAGTAAACGTGGGAAAAACTCTTCAGCAGGGGCGTCCCATTTAGCAAGTTTTGCCAGATCTTTACTCTTGTAATGCAAAGGGGAGAAACATCAACACCATGTTTCCTTGCAATGATTCGCCTCCTTTATCACAGATCTCTGAAGCACCAAGTAATTTAGTAGTTGCTATGGAAACTGCTAGTTTTATTGAACAGCCCTAAAAGGGTCAAGAGGTACCCTCAAACTGGCCAATTGTAAATTATTTCCCTGCTAAACATCTGCTTTATTTTAGTTGCCCTACCACTTCTCTGTTTTGTTGTTAGAACAGTATCTGGATGGACTCCAGAATAGGTGTCATTCTTCGGTGGGGCTGCAACAGCAAATCCAAAAATAGCAATTTTCATTTTCTAATACACTGTAAAATTCTTCATACAAAGGAGCCATACTGAGGGCAGAACAGCTAACGACTGGGACTCTTCCTCCTCGCACACATCAGCACTGACTTGAGACAGCAGGAACCAACACAAAGAGTTGGTTTTCACCACAATGCCTGGGAGTTTCACACTGCTACTTGCACCAGCCACGAGATGAACAACCCATCAGACTGATCCACTTGTACCTTCAGAAAAGGGACAAAACAGCAGTAGAAGAGCACCCTGCCCTTCTCAGCAAGCACTCAGCTCTTCTCAGCTTTGCAACCCCAAGAAAAGACAGTCTCCCTTGCCAGCAACAGTCTGTGCTCTAGGAACATAAAACATTGCATTGCCTGCACCAGACTACCAGAAAACAGTGTCATCTACCTTCTTTTATTCATCACACAGAAAATGGCACCAAAGATTCCAAATGCTACTTAGCAGCTTCCATTCCTACAGGCCAGGAGAACAGCAGGAGTACTGGCTGCATTTCCAACTTTGCTATTGAACTCACTGAATTTGTTTCAGTCCCAATAAAGTGCCAAATTCCTTATTAAAGTGCCATTATTCCTTATTCCTTATTATTATTATTCCTTATTCCATTTATTGAATGTATGTCTATAATATAAACTCAAAAGCACCAGCAAAAACCAGAGCACAGGAGCAAGGCTTTCTCTCTGGAGGACATGAGCAACTTCCTTGTGCGGAGGCACTCTCTGTGTCTCTCCCACAGACAGAAAGCTGCCCTAGGCAGGATCACCGGGAAATCCTTATTCCAACATCTTTAAGTTACCTTTAAAGTTATCTTTAAGTAACCTTTAAGTTACAACCGTACTTAATTCAAATAACTGGAGTGGGCAGGAAAGAGCATTTTATTACAGAACACACCTGAATTTAAGATGCTGCATGCTTTCGGATGACAACCATGCCTAAGTCCTTTGCCCAGGGCAAGCCAGTAAAGGGCAGGCTATGTTCCCTCCTCAAACATTCTCTCTGTTCTTCATCTGGCTGAAAGTATTCAAGTCATGAGAAAGAAAGCAAAAGCTGTGCCTGTGTAGACAACTTCTGGTCTTTCTCACATATTCTGTGAACGTTATTACTTGTGTAAAGTCCTGGCTTGGAAGAAAATATTCTAAGTTCTGAGGTATTTGGCATGCCTTGGTACGGACACTTCAGCCTTGAATCAGACTTTCCATCCCCAGGAACCCCAGGAGAAATGAAGACATTTTTCTGTACATCCACAGAAAAATTTCTCTGCCGTCAGGGGATGAGTTCATAGTATTAATTTCGGTCCTCTTTTCTAAAATTATCTACCACAGACTAAAACTTCCACATACTGGAACGCAGCAGATACCTGAGCATTGCTCTGTTGGGAGACACTCAGCAGAAGGGCTGCTCCCAAGGCCAGGGCCTGCCTGCCTGCAGAGCTCAAGTCTGGACCCCTGAGAAAGTTATCAAGGCTGTACAGAAACTGCAAATCATGCAAATACAGCTACAGAGAGACCAAAACCAAAGAGGAATGTTGATGTGTTCCTTCCAGCTAACAGGAACTTATTACATCTGGACTCCGACGCAGGCAGGTGCCAGGTGGTAGAAGAGCTTCCCTACATACAAATATGAGGGGACATGCAAAGCCAAGAGAGATCCTGCACTTCCAGAGGCACAGTTCATGAATGCTGGAGGAGAGAGCCAAGCACTGCCCTGCCCCAGGACCATGGCCTGGCCAGAGGACAGGCCGTCCCAGTTTACTGGAGCTGCTCAGCAGCAGAATCATCTGGAGTGTTAATTTTCTCCTGATTAAGAGATACGGCAACTGCCCCTACAAAACCAACAGCTTGAGGCTTTCAGCACTGAGGATCTGTTCGGCATTCTGCAACACAACACCCCATGGTAACACCTCCGCTCCAGCCAGGAGCCGCTGGCACAGGCAGAACCCCAAGCACAAGCCACGCACCACCAGCACAGACCTCCTCAGCTGTGGCCCCCAGGACAAGCCCTTCCTTAAGTGCTTCTTGCAACTTCCTCTTCTGCTGGCCTCTCTTTTGGCATTTGCAAGAGGATGTTCTGACAGTCATGTCACTGCTGTTCTGCTGCGGCATTCGTGCAGGATAAATGTAGCCACAGTGAAAACTGTGTCTCCAGGGAAGGAGAAAGCTGGTAGTAATCACAGTTTGCTGAGAAATCTCCAGCGATAGGGATGGCTGTAGCCTCTTCCCTGTCTGTAAACTATAAAAATTTGTACAACCTTGGGTGAGAGGTTTAATACACTAAGCAGCAGGAAAATCTCCTCTACAAGGCACCAAGAGCAAGTAGGAGAACAAA
The DNA here is from genome assembly GCA_018881555.1 of Amblyornis subalaris. Lineage (NCBI taxonomy): Eukaryota > Metazoa > Chordata > Aves > Passeriformes > Ptilonorhynchidae > Amblyornis > Amblyornis subalaris. Next base: position 8,816,190 of record JACAXG010000023.1, read on the forward strand.
GAGAAGAAAGCACTGCCTGCTGCTTGCCACCGGCCTGCAGCTCCGTCAAGACTGCCGGGAGGGGAACAAGCAGGCTTAGTGAATAATTGAAGACACAGTGATGAAATCTCAGAATGTCAGAGGCATAATACAGTTTTGTAGGTTTCATCATGAAGCCTTGAATTCCCAAATAAGACACACTGAATAATTTATCTCTGTGTCAGTACTGGGTCATCAGCTGTTCACTCACAGCTAGCGATGATCCAGCACGCTTCAAGACACTTGAGTGGGTCTGAACAGACTAAAGAACAGGGGCCAGAAGGGAGAGGTGATGAAAACTCAACCCTCTCACCCTTCCAAACACTAAGCTCAGATAAAAATGTGTAGACCACTCAGTCACGCCCTGCGCATGAGGCCCCACAGGTTCTGAATCTGCTTTAGAGCTACTCAGCAGCACCTTACCCCAGTGCTGCTCCTCAGCACAGGAGACCAGGGAGCTCTCCTGTGCTGGGCTGGCTTCAGGCTGGCATCTGCCACCCTGTCACCTAGACTCGGGCTCATCCAGCTCAGATCCAGAGGCTCACCCTTGTCGCTGCAGCCCGAAGGAATACGACATAAAGTCCAGAGAGAACAAAGCGATGCCAGCCTTTAATTAATTAATTATGATTATACAGAGGCTTATATCCCTTAACTTGCTTAAAGTTTACAGAAGTGTCAAGAGTCTATTGGACCCTTGGTCAGCCACCTACCAAGTTCATTGGTYAATTCTAACAACACCTATTCCAAAACATTTATCTAAGCAAGAATGATAACAAAGCGCAGCTGCACAGAACTTAGTCAAAACTTAGTTAATTTACAAAAGCTCCTAGGATTGTTTATAGTAGTTTTGCTTGGGAAAAGAGAGACAGAGAGAAGTCTCATGAAGATGCTGGGAAAGTTAGAAAACCTCTCTGCCAACAGCCCTTCAGCAACCACACACCCTAGTTTATGGAACCCTGCCAATCGCATCAGCCACACCATGGGGCAAAGAAATGAAGCCAAAGGAGCCAGCTCCATCCTTCTGCTCTGTAGCACCTTCCCTCACACAGTTAACACAGACATCCCAGGAACTGGACTCAAAGGCCTTGTTAAATGGGAAGGTAAGTGCATTTCGAGAACCATAAACATGACTGGCAATACAAACTGCAAATCTGCTTCTTTTAATTTGGAACACTCTGTCTGCTGTCGTGTCCCCAAGGCTGTCCTGCCGCTGCACACTGCCACGAGCCATGTCCAATGGCACAGGTCCTTTCCAGAATGGTTCACGGGGCAGACACGGCACAACAGATCTGCTGCAGCCTGTGCTGGACCTCAAGGGTACAACTGTGAGAGCACACTCACACAAGCACTTGGATCAAAATTCCACAGCACTTTCCCTGCTCTGTCACAGCTACCTGGAACACAGCGTTTGCAGTGCTGGCAACAAGGCCCACTCCTTTGGCTTATGAAGTTCTTCCCAGCATCCACAATGCCCAGCAGCTCCTGCCTATAGTATCTCAAAGCCCCCAGCCACAGCTCTGTGGCACTAACCAGAGCAGGCAATGAACACTGCAGGCTCACTCACCAGAGCAGGCAATGAACACTGCACAGCCTTTGTCCAGACATCATTTGGAACTTGCCAGGTAGCTATGAGCACTCAGATTTTAACAAGTGATTTTACTGGTGTAGTGTTATTTTTTTCACATTTTTAGCATTCACTGCTGGGCAGGTACCTGTGCAGCAATCCATACCCAGCCTATTTAATCAATAACTGTATGGCAGCAGGTAAATATCCCTGCATTTCCAAGCGGAATTCCACAATTGCCACACCCAACCACTCATGATGGGATCAGAGAGCACAGCTCAATCTGTCTGGGAAATCTGCTTTCCTAGAAATCTGCTTTAGATAATATACAGATACTTTAGATAATATACCTACACAGGTAGGTCACACACAACAAAGCTTGTAGGATTTAAATCAATTCTCAACCATCAAAGACTTTCCCACAAACCAATATCCTGAAACAGCTCCCATCAATACTGACTGACCTGGTAGCATGAGTAATTACCTCCTAGTTCATCCTTTAAATGACAGAGGAATCCTTCCCAGCTGAGCTATTCCCCTGAGCATCTCCCTGGGAAGAAAGAGCAGCATTCAGAAGCAGAGCTGCGTGCCTGTAGCTTTCCCTGTGGAAAAGGCAAGCAGTCACCAAGGAATTCCCTTTTCYACCTATGCTGACAGGAGTTTTGTAATGTATTGGGTTACTTGAGGGAAAAAATTTAAATGTAATACAACTACACTTGCACATACTCTTTTGGCTTTCATGATTCTATTGTTTCTCTTAAAAATATCATTTAAATGAAAAAGTCTAGAGTAAATTGCAGTACATTTCTGAGGCATTAATTATGTCCATTCATTATTTGTAAGATACAACAAGCTTTTCCCTCCGAGACCTCCCGGTCTGCTCCACTAACCAATCACCAGTGATTCTGCACAGTCTTTCAGGAGAAGCTCCTTTTCTTTCTCCAAACCTGACACCTTCAGAATGCTCCCCTGGGCCTTGCACGCCACTCAGCTCTGTCATGCACTGCCGAAGGGCCATGCTGGATGGTCACATAGCGGAGCATTCCCACTCCTATGCAGGACTTGTTCATGGCAATCAGGTGAGTCACACACTGAGCTCTGCTCTTGTGCTCTGGCTCTCAGGCACCACCTGAGTGAGCTGCATGCAGGATCTGGCCTACAACACTCAACAATTACTTTCTCCATGATCATCAAGATAGGTGTGATAATGCTGAGGAAAGCATCAAGAGCCCAAATACCTACAGCTGGAGAGGAACTAGAAGTCACTGTTTGTCAAGAGAAGCCAGTACCTTTGCTGTCCATGGGGAATGTCCACCTGCACCCTGAACAGTCCTGACCACAGTCTGGAGCACTCTGTTCAAAGGTTTTTGGATGTCATCACTGATACAGTGGGATTTGTGCACCAGTGATTGTCAGTAACTGGATAGAGAGTCAAAAAACACCTGAGTGCTAAAAAGGCAGGAGAAATGTTTTAAAAAGAAATGGAAAGTGAAAATTAAGAGTCTGGAAAGAACTGGTCATTTAAATGACATGTTTAATGATTAAATGACAACATGCTAGACAAAGGTAAAAGACAAGGAATGAAGAAATCAAATTCACTTAAGTGAGCATGTGTGTGCTCTCATGCATATGCAACAGAAAAAACACAGCCAGCCACAGATCAATCATGCTAACACACCATACGAACATCAGAAAATGCAGCTCTGTGCTAGCGTGTATCCAGTGGGATAGAAACAGAGACATTACGAAAGGTACAACTGCCACAGCTGCAGGAGTGTCAGTATGTCCCTCCACTGTCCTGCAGCAAATTTTTCTCCTGATCAGTTAAGCAGTCTTTCATTTAATTCTTGCACAATAAAGTGAAAAACAAGAACATCATCCTTTAGGTCTTTGTTAACACTTCAGTAAATAATTCCAAGCTTTTCTCTCATTATATGACAATCTTTCAAGGCATCTGTTCTTTCTCATCACACATCTCCAAATATACTTCCAATCAGGGTGCCACAGCTCAAGAAGGACATCACTGTGCAAGATCACAACCACCACAGTGGGTCTGACAAAAGCTCCTGCAGACCTGCAGGCGATTCTGGCCACAGCCAGCCTGGATCCCATGGGGGAGGAGGAGGGCAGGCATGAAGTCATCAAAGCCCTTCTCCATCCTACACCTATTTGTGACTCAGTACAACCTGGAAATGAGAACATGCACTACTTTATTCCTTTCATGTATTTTTAACTCTTTTTGGATCTATACTGTTGTATGTTTCCTCTGTGGCACAGCTGTCCACACCTGTATGCTACCATGGCTGCTGGACGTGAACGATGTTGCTGTCCAGGAACTCAAGGGAGACTGGCAGCAAGAGCTCCTCCAAGACAAGAGATGCTTCAAACGGAGGTGTAGCAAGACCCAGCCTTTGCAGCTGGAGACATCTCTATCACATCAGGCACCTGGATCTCACAACTGGGGACTCGGAGAGCCCAGCCAGTGTAAGCACAGGACATGTCCAGGGATGTGCTCACTAGACAGCAGTGCAGGGTGCCACAGACAACTGGCTCGAGAGGATCCTGGCCAAGTCAGTTCTCTCTGTGCTGCAGCTGTGCAAACCTGTAGAGCAGAACAGGTGAGGAAATGTTCCAACAGTTGTTAGGCAAGACACAGGAACTTCATCACAGCCCACAGCTTTGAGTGGGAGAGTCCTGCAAAGTTCCATTCTTCATTTAACCAGACAATGAATATGTGAAAGTTAAAAACTTCTGAAAAATGAAACCATTAGGAAGTGCCTTTTTGTGGGAACTTGCTGCTTTCGTGGCAGCATGACAGAGGTTATTTTGAACTTACTACTTCCACTGGATTCATCTGTAAGTAATCAAATTTAGTCATAGAAGTCTGATCTATAAATGGAACCTACAGAAGCAATTACCAGAGCTTCCATTGGATCAAGAAGCAATGGCAGCTCTGTTTGATGTAAACTGAAAAGAACATTATTTATACTGCACGAGAAGTCACAGTAATACTGTCCTCTTGCAGAGATTTGCTTTGAAAATTACAGTTTTCAGTGAAGAGAATCACAGGTTATAAACTCCAGCCATGCTCTGATCTTTCAACTTTAACGGTCTCATGGCAAAAAAGACAATCATATCACACAATTCAAAAGGACTATTTTGGCTCCTGTTCCACACTCAGAAACCAGATGAAGGAGGAGTTAATTAAACATGCAAGAGATGGGGTGATTAAGCATCAAGATTTTAAAAATAATATATTTTGATACCACATTTTGGTCTGTTTGGAATCTAGACTATGCAGAAACTGATGGACCTGTGAACCCAGTGGGTCTCTCTCAGCCCAGCCCCTGAGTACACACGTTTTCACTCCTTAAACCACCGCTGTAGAAGTGGATTTGATCAGGAAAAGCTTGCAGAATTGTGCATTCCTGAACACTGTGGTGGAGAAGTGCAGCCTGACAAAGTTTGCCAAGGACACCAAACTGAGTGGGGAAGTGGACTCTCGCAGGATGGGAGAGCCAATCTGCAGGAAGGCCTGGAGAGGCTGGAAGAGTGGGCAAACAAGAACCTTACAAAGTTCAGCAAGTTCAGTAAGGTCTTGCACCTGGGAAAACAGAATCCAGGAGTGCAGCACAGGCTGGGATTGACCTGCCTGGGGAGCAGCTCTGTGGAAAGGGACCTGGTGGACACCAACATCAGTGTGAGTGACCAGTGTGCTGCCGTTGCTGAGAGCCAGTAGGATGCTGGGCTGCATCGGCAAGGGCTGCATCGGCTGCAATGTCATTGACCCGCTCTACTCCGCATTGGTCAGGCCAAACCTGGAATACTGGGTTCAGTTTTGGTCCCCACTATGCAACAGAGAAGAGGACAGGCCAGAGAGGGTTAAGAGAAGAACCACAAAGATGATTCAGGAGCTGGGAAGCTGCCATATGAGGAGAGGCTGAGAGACCTTGTTTTTTTCAGCCTTGAGAAAAGGTTTGAGGAAGCATGGCTACGGAGAAGATGGAGATTCCCTTTTTCCAAGGAGTCACACGGAAAAGACAAGGGGTAATGGGTACAAGTCACTCCTGGGGAGATTCCAATTAGACACAAGAGGAAAATTTTTCAAAATGAGAACACTCAGCCATAGGAATAATCTCCCCAGGAAGTAGTAGATTCCCCAACACTGAACACTTTCAAGATTTGGTGCTGGGGCATCTTGCCTAGACCACATTTTTGCCAAGAAAGGTTAGACCAAATGGTCCTTGAGACGCCTTCCAACCTGGTATTCTATGATTCTGATTTGACTAGTAACACACTAATTTCCCCAAGCTGAGTCTGTTTTGCCCATGACAGTAACTGCTGAGAAATCTCTCCCCGTCCTTAAGTCATAAGCTTTTCATTACATTTTCTCTCCCCTGTCCAGCTGACAAGGGGAGTAATAGAGCAGCTTTGGCAGGCACCTGGCCTCCAAACAGGGTCAACCCAGCATATAACTATAAATAAACTCCCACATTTCCTATTACATGAAGGACTGTTTGACCCAGAAGCCTTCAGGTTTCTACACACTCCTCAGTTTGTTTTCAATCTCCTTCTACCAATCCCTCCCGCCTTTTAGTCTTTAGAGTCAAACTTTAGGCACATCACACTCTGTAGCACATTCAGAGCCGAACAACAAAACAGGATGTTCCTTTAGCGTAATAAATGGAAACTTTTGGTTGCTGCCTCTTCCCTCGCAGAGGAAACTTCAGGCTTCAGTGTGCATTATGTATACCACACAGACAAAAAAAAAAACCAGAGGAGAGAAACAGCAGCAACTTCCCGCTCTCCGGAAGATGCCAGGATGTGGTCCTTGTGCAGCCGCTCACCGATGGGCAGACTGCTCATGCTGCAGGTAGCAAGTGCTTGTTCTTTCTGTTCTGTAAGCTGAAGAAAATCTAAACCACGACAACTGCACAGCACCCTGCCAAACTAACCGAGGCTGTGTTTCTGATGGGCTTCTCTCCAGCAGTGATGAGGACAAGGCACCGGTCCACCAGCACACACAGTGCCCACTGCCCACTGCCCACACACCCTGCACACACTGACTGGAGAGGCAGCCCAGACACCACCGTCTGCCCACAGCGTCTCCTCGGCCCCTTCATTTTCTATCTTTCTGCACAGGCAAAGACACACACTGAAGTGCAGCACCACCTGTGCAGGAGAAACAGCTGAATCGTGTTTGTCAAGAAAATGAAGAGCTTGCATGTTGCTAGACATGGTATCTGCCACATGCTCATCGAATTTGAATCCCCATCTGGGCCTGCAACCCAGGTAGCAGAAGGTCATCACAGTAAACTCCTCTGTGCTCAGGTATCGGCATTGCCATCAATATTGCAATGCTCCCCTTCATGGTACAGGCAAGGATAACAACCTAGTTTTTATCACTATTTCTTTTACTTCACAGAGGAAAGCAGAAACAACAGTTTGTTAGCAAGTACAACACAATTAACAGAGTAATAAAGATCAGAACTACTGCACCTTGTAAAATTTTTGCTTGGTTGTAAAGAGTTCTTTGACTATTAATGGCATTGTGCAATGAGGTCTGCAGCAGCTTGGCAGCCATTAGCAATGATTCACAAGGCACTTCTCAACCAACATATTCATATGGTCAATTTCTGGACACAAAAATATGAGGAAGACAGATGATCTGTGAGGAATGAACACAGATCCCCACACACTGAAAATAATATAGAGAGTTGTTACAAATATGTTATAGGGCATTCACTATCAGATGTTCTAATTTTTTCTGTAACTCAGAACAACTGGGAGATTCAGTATAGCAATCCAGGGGAAAAGCAGCCAACAGCCACCACATCCCCAACAAGAACACCTGCTCTGTACCCAGCAGACACAGCAGTTCCAACCGCAGGCAATTCTCACGCCACACACAGCACCTTACTCCTGCCGTCCCTCATCTCTTGTCTATCCTAGACACGGATGCAGCAGTTAGAGACCTGGGTAGGGGTAAATGTTCCTTCAGTAATACAGTCCCCTTGGAAAAAAAATGAAAAAGTAATTCAGCAGGGTCTGAAAGTTTCAATTTCAATCATCTCTCCTTTGCCCTTTCACGTGACTGTTCCCAAAAGAAATCCTGCTTCGAGGCATCACTGTTTAATGCACCTGAGTCAATAAGCCTCTGCTCTGAAAGATACAATACCAAGGGAATACACTATCCCATTGCTTTTAAAGACACACATCTCTATCCTACACATATACACTGATCCTCTCTTTCGCACACACAGTGTATTGCCTGCCAAGTCTCTTTTCATATCAGGTGCCTCATCTTCCCCCAGCTGCTCCTGGCTCGTGCCAGACCCTGCATGGCTGAGCACAGGCTCCAAAGGCAGGGGCAAAGCTGACCCAGCCTGGCTGGCACAGGCCACAGGGCATTGCTTCAAACAGGTTATTTATTATTCCCAGCTAGGCAGGAAAAAAACAGAGTGCTATGACAGTTTATACTGGCAAAGATATGTTAGACAATGGAAAAGATTTGCTTTAAACTAACAATAAGGTAGAATATGCAGTTAGTGATGACAACGACCTTCCTCCCAGGCTTTGGTATTATAAGCAGGCGGCAAAGAAAACTTTCAAGCCAGCCCAAAAGACCTCATAGAGCCACCACTTCAGTTAAAATAGATTTTCAGCTCAAAGGCAAAGGAAGATTCGGCTGCAACTTAAGTCTGGAATTTCCAAAACATGTTTTGCATTTATTGAAATATTATTAACATCAGTAGAGAAGATAACCAGTCAGCTCATACATCAGTCCAGACTCATTTAAAGGTTGTTAAGAATGCGATTTGGTGGGGAAGGTATGAATGTAGCTGTCATGAAACACAGAGCACAGACACCTCGTACAAGGTACAAAAGCAGCATCCAGGAAATATCATCTAAAATATCACTAATTTCTGCAATTGCTGGTTCTGGAAGTAAGGTCCTAAATCCCACTTTAAAGTCTAGGCAGTCCAAACTGCTGAACCAAAGCAACACAGCTAATGACTCTCTGAGTATTCATCTTCTGAAATCCCAAGTGCCTGCAGCAGGACAGATGCCACAGAGAGGTGACCTCTGTCAGCCTGATCACATTAATCTGATGGAAAAGCCAGGAAAGACCTTTTTCTGACAATGTCCTATTCTCTGCTCTGTTCAGTGAATCCCACCCAAGCTGGAGGGATCTTGCAGATGCAGCCACGGAGGCCAAAGGGACACACAACCAGAGGGCCTTTGCTGCACCAATCTTGGCTTTACACTCCTACCTCTATTTGAAACATTTTACGTGTCTTCATCAGTAAATTAAAAAGCAGTAGTTCAAGTCACTGGATTTATAGCAAGAGACAACTAAACACCCTAACCCATCGTTGGGAAATTTTCCTACTTAACAGCTGTTTGCCCCTTTCTACTGTAATTCCATTCCCCCCATCATCCCACCCTGAATAATCTCTTCCTGACTCATCCCTGCTTAAACACATTCCATAATCAGAGACTTTTATGTTCCCCACTCAGTCAGTCATCTAAATGATACAAATTCAGCCCCTTTGATCTTTCCTCATACATCAGTCCCTCCAGGCCCCTAATGACTTTTTTCACTCTTCTCTGAACTCCCTCCAGTAATGATGTGATTCTAATCCTCTGAAAGGAGAGGCTTTTGGCTCCAGTTCTTCACACAGATGCAAGCAAACTAATTCAGAGACTCCACAAGCTCCATGCGTAGCACTGTCACCAGCCACCACACATTAGACCGTGACACTGAAACAAAGATGGAATTGTATTGTGAACACTAGAGAGCCAGAAGCTGAAATGAAACACAATGAAAATTAAAACGATGAACTGATCAGTGCTTTGTAGAGTCACCAGGACTTTAGGAGAGGGGCACAGTTTCCTGCCAGATGCTCTGAAGAAGCCAGAGTGACCGTACCATGGTTTTACAGAACTGCAGGTCCTGTAGCACCTTCATGATAAATAAATATCCCAGGAAAATGGTGCACAGAGGAAGCCCTGGGGCCCTCCCCACAAACTGAGAGCTGTTTCACAGTTACCACAGTTACCACAGGCCTGCAGCAGCTGCAAGTGATATGAACCCTGCTTATACTGATCAAGTGCCTGGCATCCCACCAGAGGAGGAGACACTATTCACACCTCCACCAAAGGCCCCAGCCAGCATGAGGGCCTCCAGCGGCTACACAAGACCTGTCACTGCCATCATTCAGAACCGGTTTTGAACAATTTCCAAATTGAACTACAACAAATTGACTCCAATTTGACAGCCAGTAAGTAAATACCCTTTAAACTCTATCCACATCCCAGATGTGTTGCCTGATTAGTGTATTCTTTGCTACAGTTCTGGCAAAGGATAGTACCTTTACCACAATCACATGACTCACCTGTTGCAGGAAACTTCCCATTTTATGCACAGGGATTACAGCGGGTCCCTAATTATACTGGAATTACAGGTACCCCAAGCTGATTGTCTGGATCCCATGGGCACACCTCCACCTCTCCTCTGGGGAAGATGCAGATCGCCTGACTTCTTACACATCATGTAAAATCCAGGAGAAGCCTTATGCAAAAAACAGATGGCAGAAACAGCTCAAAATGCTGCATTTCAATGATTAAAATTATCAAAGTAAGAAAGAGACAGCTTGTGTTGGACCACAAAGCATTATATCTGAGAGCTGTATGTCTGGAAGGGCACTGTGCTGTGAGCATGGAGAAGACGGAACTCATCAAAGCAGGATTCAAACCAGAAAAGAGCTGATGGAAGCAGGATGATGGGAATTGCAGGCACAGCAGGAGCCACCATCTCAGCACCACTGTAATGGCCACTAGTGATGCGTCTCCAYGGCAGCACGGGCTGCGGCGGAACCAAGGCAGGAGAAGGGACAGGCCTGATCCCAGGTGGACGGAAGGCCAAACAGGACACACTAAAGTTGCGACAGCCAGGCTGTTTCCCTCATATGTTCCTAAATGAGAGACTTGAGATAAATGGAAATGAAAACACTCCTGGAACTCGGTCCGTTACAAAGCCAGTTCCTGAGCATCAACCCCTCAGACCTTCCCCTTCAGATGGAGGCACTGTGGAGAAGAGTGAGGCACAGGGCTGCAGTGTAAAAATGCCAGTAAGAACCCTTGAAACAGGTCCAGGTGGTTAAAGGACAACTGACTAAATGCAGCTGTAAGTGACCTTTTGCACAAGTCAAGAGCCTCAGCGCTGAGTGCATTCAAACCGCCTAACAGGTCTGGGCTGAACACCTCAACAGATTCAATGCTGGTCAAGTGAGAGCCTGAGATTAGCTCTCTTGGTTAGAGTTGCGTGCTAATGAGTCAGGGGGTTCACCCCCATATGGGCCCTTAATTAAAAAGTTGGACTTGATGATCCTTCTGGGTCCCTTCCAACTCCAAACTGTTCTGTGATTCTGCGAAAGAGTATTTTCCAATGAAAATACGTATCGGGCAAGGAAATGCCTGTGTCCCACTGGAACCTGCACTGGTCAAATGGATTCAGTTGGACATGGCAAGTGAAACAGCAACAAATACAGAAAGTGAGGACACCTCCTTGTAATACCTCCACTCATTGTCACGACCCAGACAGATGTGGGATGCAGCTCCACATGAAGTTAGTGATACTTTGGGCACCTGGTACAAATGGCATGAGACACATTCCAGCTCCAAAGGGACGAACCAGTACATCTGTGTACACAGCACCATTACCTTGGCATGGGGTCCAGGGTTTCCAGGATTTACTATGGAAGCCACATATTTTTCACGGAAGTGGATAGTTCAACCACCAGCAGGACCATAAGGACTCCAGCAGACTTGCTAATAATGTCTCTGGAAATGCCTGCAAGATCTGAGGTCACTTTTGCTGCAATGCAACGCAAATGAGTACAGGTTAACACAGCTAATACCTATAATGGAGTGAATCCTAGTTTCAACTGCTTATTGGAACACAAACACTAATCAGTCAATGCTGAGATGATTAAGAAGATAAAATTAAAGTCAAAACTAGAAAATCTATTAACCTGTTTTTACCAAGTAAATGTTGCACCTGGCAGGTCGTCAGTCTTTTAAGCCTCAAGGGTGTAGATGCTCTAAGCAAACAGGAGACTGAGGGAGGCAGCCAAAAGCTCTGTGTGAAGGCTAATGGATCTGTTATTGCCTTGCCACATCAGAAGGGACATTCCTTCTCCCTAAACTCAGCAGAGTGAGCCACAGACCATCACCTCAGCTTCGGCTGCCACAGACACAATGTAGCACAACCCCTGTATGGGGTAGGATCTGGGAGGAAAAGTCAGAGCTAGTAAGAGGTTCAACATACAAAAAGCAGCACAAAAAAAAAAGAAATCAGCATCTAAAATGACAGATTCAATTTCATGTCTATATCCTAACAGTTGTGAATTCAGCTCATAAGTTTTAGTCAGAAAACTATATATTCACCCATTCCACCTGTCCTAGTCTAGAATATGCTTGTCATTCAACTGTCACACTTATCCATTCACTGTGTATTGTGAAAATAATTGTAAAGAATTTTAATTATGCTTCAGAAGACACATCTTCTCAAGGTGACAGAGACACATGGTCCACCTGCATCTTTGAGTCTAATTTCCCTTAGGGAAATTTTCCTCTAATGCATTATTTCACATCAGACAGCCTACTACACAGAGCAACTCGCCAGACTGCACTGTTAAAAACCTGGGGTTTATCACATCCTGCTTTTTAAAGCCATGTACACAGCCACTCAGGATTGTGAGAGCCCAAAGACAACCTATTCAGACGGATGCTGAACTACAGAAGTAAGAAAACAAATGCTGACAATGCCAGGGTCCAGTACTTCTCAAACACAGATTTAGGAATATCAGGAACACTGTCACCTTGACAAGGAACACAGCTCAACACATAACCCATACATGAAATTCCATAATAATCCATACCCTGGTGTCACTCTCGGACACGAATAAACACACGGACACAGCTGTCAGGGTCCACCAGCGGGGCAGAGGCCAAGGGGAAAAGAAAGAGAGAGAGACCGCCTCTGCCCTCGGTCTTTATTTATATGTTTTGAGAAACCACCGTGGATTGGAGGATGGGAATACCACCTCCTGTTGTCCACTGGTCAACAGAATTGTCTATCACATAGGTTAGGAATTCATAAACATTTGGCCGGTTAGAATAACAAAAGCTATGTTTATACAAACGTGCGTGAGAAACTATTTGCCGAACTAAAAACACTGCACAACTAAAGAACTGCAAAATGCAGGGCTACACCCTGGCACTGATGAGAATGCTCAGCTATGAGATTACAATGTAAAAATCTGGTTAGATAACTGGAAACAAATGGTAGCATAATGCCTTGCATTTTTCAGAAGTAACTAGAGGATGTCTTGCCTGATGGATTGTGAAGTGTGGGGAAAAAAAATCAAAAGTCAAAAGATTCACCTTTAAGTATTTACCTTGAGACTAATCACAGGTCATTCTCCTCAACAGCAGAACCAGAGTATGAAGAAATAAAAGGAAAGCAAATCAAAGAGCTGTCAGTCCTGACCAGTTAGCTCTGGCAAGTTATTCTGCACCACTTCTCAGCAGGACTGCCCAGTATCTTACGGACAGTACCAGCTAGAAGATGCAGCAGTTGCCAATGCTTTTGTGTTTTGGACTGTGGGAAAATGAAGACGAAAAAGACAGTGATTCAGCCTGTGTCTTGGAGCCTCAAACTTACGCATAACTCCAACTGGGCAGTTGCCATCTCAATGCCATCAAGCCCTCCTCTGAGATCAAACTGAACAGGGTATTTTTGCTGCTAAGACCTTGGTTCTCTAATAGTGGGGATGAAAATGCATTCCTACTCTCCCAGGACTTCTCCTGTGTGTTGAAGAAAACAGGAAAAGCAGAAATAATTTCTGGAAAAAATTGTACCAGGAATAGCACTGGACTTCTCTTTAGCAGAATGATGCCTAAAATTGGGAGTACCTGAAACAGAGACTGAACAAAGTTAGTGCATAAAAGTATGAATTTATTGGAGGTCTTCAAGTGGTACACCTCTGGTACAGAGCCTTGCCGATGCTAGGCTAAACCAAGATGGACCCTGATCACGAGTTTTCCCCCCCAGATATAGGTTTGGTACATTTGCTTATCAGAAGTTAATTGTCCAATTACAGTTTCAGGTAATGAAGTAATATTCCCCCATTCACCCCCTCCCAATTCACTTTTGTTTATACTTAGGCCTAGGATAGTGACCTTGTTTTCCAGGCTTAGAGAGAATGTTTTGTCTAACAAGAAGGTGAAGCACATAATATGGATTTCAGAATTACACACTAGTACAGTGCAGGGTTAGAAAAATCCAAAAGTTATCCTTAAGGCATCAAGAATTGTGAACAATTTGCCCTGCCTGCCTTCCTTCTTTACTTGTGTATCACAGACTAGGTTCTCCTCTTCAGAAACTTCATTACTCACCAGACTAACGAAGCCTGCAGCTGTCTTCAGCAGCATGCCTCCCCACACCAGCTGGCTTCCCTATCACCATCAACTTCCCAGGGAGAGCTCTTCCACTTTGCTGGGGACTAGATGCCAGTCTGGTTCCCATTCGTTCTCTGAGTGCTGATCCCAGCAGCTTCTGTCAGCCTCTCTGACTGCCCTGAAGGGCCTACACCAAAGCCCCAGCAAATCTCTCCCGAGCCAGCACAAGGCTGGCCAAAACCACCAGCCCAGGCACCACAACATTATGCTCAGCTCCTGTGCTACTTCTAGAAACAGATTCTCGGTTCAAAGCCACCAAGATCAAGCCACTTCCTTATGGAAATTGTTCAAATACTTCCTTACAACTAAAACTACATATTTTCCTATTTGACGTGAAACTTTCAGTCATGAGCCCTTGTTCTGTCTTATCTCAAGAAAAGTTAGGTGGCAAGTGACTTCACAACACAAAATGTTCAGCATCCAAGCACAGGACAGGACTTCCACAACTGGAGCCCTTTTTGTGGCATCAGAAGTGCAAAACACCAAGATGGGAGCTGTGAGCACAAACATGGCACTGTCATCAGTCCAAATGAGCTTCTGTTCACAAGGCTACTCCATATAATCCTGCCAGCTCTGCCCAGCCATAGGTCAAGAAACATGCATTATAACATAGTCCAACACTGCAACCAGAACATAACAGCAAGTGAGGGCCCTGCCAGTGGGGAACTGCTCCACCATAAACTGCCCTCCTCAGCAGGTAGCTCATCCATCAACCACAGTGTGAATGCTGTGCCTACCATGACATACATCACAAAACAAACAAAAACCCCAGACATCCCATCAGTTTACTTGTGCCAACTATGAGCAAATGTGCCATGATGCCTTGAGCCTCTGTAGATCATTTGGCACGCAACTGGCTTTACTGCCAGCCCCACAACTTCATGTTTGTGTGGTTAAGTATAGTCCAACACAGGCAGTGAACTTCCATCCTACTAAGCACATCCAAGCACAAAGCAAAAGCTTCAAAGGCTGCCTCTCTGAGATGGAAGTAAAGTCCACAAACAACTGTGGCTTTGGGGAACTTTTTATCTCCCTCACTGAGTGCCTGTGCAAAATATGAAATCTTTCTTTGCATTTCTTTACCCACCAAAACATAGATCTAATAATTGCAATCACTGCACACATCCGTATCAAAAACAAAAGGCCTCTAGACTAGGACGAGAGAGGATTTCACAGGAAAAAGGCTGCAGAGGACAATACTCACGCCACTGGAGCTCCTCCTTTTTAATTATCCCAGAGTGTCCATTTGCTATGTAACCAAGGGAGAAGTGTGTCAGACTGTGGCAAAGCTGTCTTCAGCAGCTTATGGAATGTTTCTCCGAGCCCTGATGCAATTAACTGCCCGGAAAGTGCTGAGGCAGGCAGAATTAGGAAGCTATAACAAATGAAGTATATAATCCTACACCATTTACATTTAAAACAGCTGAATTGCTTATAACTCACAGTGCTGTAGCATGTTTACAATTTCATTTCATAAGCTCTAGATGCCTTATTCCCCAACCAGGAAAAATGAAAAAAATCCAGCTTCGAAGACAAAATGGGAAAAGACTCAAAAAAAGGTGCAGCTCTCCAGAGCTCCCTGACCCGGGTGGCAAGACTGGCCATCCTGAATCACTAGCACACCCTCAAAGTCACTGCAAACACTCAGAACCACTAAAAAATCATGATTACTTCAGAAGTTCTGGTTTAGCTCATAGGAAGTTTGAGTAATGTACAATATGGAGATTGCTGGGTCCAGGAAACACTTTCCCATAAAAACAAGCATGCACAAACTCCAACATTCTTGCGGGAACATACAGTTAGCTGCAGAGAGACCTAAGCAACCCCTGCTAAAGTGTTAAAAAGCCTTGGGGTGCGAGAGAGGGGAGATATGAGGGAAAATGGACATTTCCATAGACTCTGAAGACTTCTAAAGAGATCTACTAAAAAAAAACAACAAACCCCAAACAAACACACACAAACCTGCTTCTTAAAAGACAGTAAAGGCAAGGTTTGACAAGGTCCTAAGCTTAATCTACAGTGTCAGAAAAATAATATATACTACTCAACACTAATGTCTTCACCAGTCCTTGCATAAAATGGTTGGGCAGACCCAGATCCAACAGCTACTGAAGATAATGGGAATTTCTCTGCTAACTTAGCTGAATTTTAGCCTGAACTGCTGGAAGGACTTTGGTGCTACTGCTCAGAAGATAATGCTAATTAGCAAGGAAAGCAGCACAGAGAATCCACCAAATGCTTTTTAACTTCTGCCAGCTACACAAAGAACGGAAGTAATGTCTAAGAAAAACATATAAAAGTGACACCTGTACTCAAACAACTCATCACCATCCAATCAGCTGCATTACAACTGGGACCCTGTGATCAATCCTGTGATCAAGTGCTGACAGATTCCACTGATTCCCACAGCTGGCCTTACCACCCTTCCCCAGGACGAGAACATGCAAGATACCCAGGAGAGCTGGCCTTCCTGCGAAGCACTGCACAGCCACTCGCCTGCTTAACAGCAGGAATACTGTGGATTTCAAAGGATCATGTACTTGTTTAGAGCCACCGGAGCTGAAGCACAGCTGGGGCTTATGCCCATATGGCAAATTTCTCTCTTTAATCTAACTTTGATAGTGAGATGTGTTAAATCTTTGATTTTACTGGGCGATACTGGCTGTATTTGCCTAACCTCTGAAGTCTGATGATTGACAGTGTTAATGTACTTTTTAATGGATGAAAAGGGAAATGACAGCTTTTGGCTCACTTTCAAGCACATTTCTTCACTGCAAAATACTCCATAGCCTAACCTAAGAAATCTATTCTCTATAGTGTTGCTAATAACTGGTGGCATGCTGAAGAAAACTGTAGCTCGAAAGGAATACTTACTGTGGGAGCTACTTTACTTCCTGAAAGGAAGATGTTTTCTTCCTTTCTTTAATCTCAGCTGCATTGATCTGATCTTAGAAAATCCTAGACAGAAGTTAAACATTACTTCTCAACTCTTTCTACACCAAACAAAGCTTCCCCCAGACTTTTCAAGAGCAGCAGTTACGCTAACAAGAAGCTAGTGGTTCTAGCATCAAAGGTGATCTGTACGGACTACTGTCCAAAATAATACCTCGGAGGCTGAGGGACTGCCCTCCTCCACATGAAGGAAACTGTTCATAGAATCCCAGACTGATTTGGTCTGGAAGGGACATTAAAGCTCATCCTGTTCCATCCCCCTGCCACGGGGGACACCTTCCACTATCCCAGGTTGCTCCAAGCCCCGTCCACCCTGGCCTTGGACACTTCCAGGGACGGAGCAGCCACAGCTTCTCTGGGCAACCTGTGCCAGGGCCTCACCACCCTCACAGGGAAGAATTTCTATCAAGTCTGGGAAAGGAAGAAGCTGTGGTATGCATTACATGTTGTGAGAGACTGGCAAAGGCATTTCTCTGCCCAGATATCCTTGTCACAGGTCGGCATCTGAGCAGGACCTAATATTCAGAACTCAGAAATTCATGAAAGGGCTCTCCAACCATAACAGAGTAACATTTCTACGGAAAATGGGACGGTGCCAAGTCATAAGAGTCTCTGTAAAGGCCTAATTATGAATAACACATGAATAACACAGCTGGATATTTTATGTATCAGCTAAGTCCCTCCTTCCTGCTACTTAAGAGTAAAAATAGTAGAATATTTTATGGAGGTTAGTTCATGCTTGCTTAGGTGTGACTCCACTTTAAGAGAGGGCAGAATAGCCCCTTGCAGCCATCTATACAGGAGCCACACGGACAGCCTGTCTAAATGGTGTTTGCTGAAGGAAGTCACAACACAGTAGGTTCGTCAGGGAAATTTGGATACTTGCCAGAGTATCAGAGGAATTGCCTTTCCTTCCATTCCAGACCTGGGTTTCAAGGTAGATGAGCTGGTATCATCATCTGGCAGGTTACAAGATAATCAGAAAAGAAAAGAATAATGGCAAAGTACAAAGAACAATACAAAGAAATCTAGGAGAAAACCAGCATGGTTTACCAGATCAGACAGTTGTTTTCGTCCCTCTGATGGCTGTTTAGTTCAGAATATATTTTGGCATGCTTCTTTACAAATACACATCTCAATTAATCTGAGGTGGCAGCAGCTCCCAGACCTGCACAATCCCTTTGGACCCTGCACCAGAGCGCTGGCCAAGAGACGCATCTCAGCCACCAAGCCCTTCACAGTGTATTACCTTGGGCTGCTTGTCCACCTCTGCACCACCCAGCCCAGGCTACAGAGTCTGCCCCCTCCAGGTACCAGGCATGCCCAGGTCTGTGGCAGATACAGGCCTCCACTGAGCAGGCCCACAGCCACCTGCACTTTGCCACGGAAGAACTCTGCCCTTGAGCCTCCCATAGCAGCCCAGCAAAGCCTCTTGCTCCACACCCGCAGGGAGCCAGCCTGGGTCTGCGGTGGCTCAGTGCCTGAGTGTCTCTGTCTTAACCCCTTCTGCTTTCCGGGGAGATGTAAACAGCCCCTCTGGGGCCAAGCCGGCGGCACCCAGCCTTGCCCGGCCACCACGGGGACACCTGCCCAGCTCCTGAGGCATCAGCTGCAGCTCAGCTCGACCCACTGCTGTAACACCCAATTGCTCTGCTGCTCTGTGGCAGGCCAGGTAGCAGCTTGTGTCCAGGAAAGATTCAACGACTTGTACACTAACCACAAAAAGTGCTTTTACAAACTGTTTTCCATTAAAAGAAAACAGAAATTATTTGCAACTAAAGCCATTACACTTAATTCTGATTCCAGAGTTTCGGAATAGCCTATCCCATAAACGTTCCCATCTCAGCCATGCAGTTCTGTTCCAATGTAGCATACATCAGGCAAGAAACTAAAAAAGCCTAGATCTGGGTTATTCAAATAGCTGAAGGGACTGAATTGCTTGTGCTCCCCTGGAAGTCATGTAACCATAGTTTGCAGTAAGTTGTCACACTTAGGTTCATCTCACAATCTTCATTTACTCCATTAAATGTAGTAAGCTACTAAATAATAAAAACAAGAATAAAAGAAACAATAAGTAACCCTGACAGGAAGACCTACCTTTTCACGCAATGGAAAAAACTAGTTTTTTTGAAAACATGACTTACTACTCATTGTCACAAAAAAAATTTAAAAAATCACAGCAGTAACACAGAGGCTTGGAGCATGGTGAGGTGCCAAGGAGCCAAGCCCCCTGCAATCAAACACACTTTCCAAGGGTCACTCCCAAGCAGCCCAGCCACTGGACCTACATGGTGGTGGGAGCACCAGTGCCTGCCCTAGGACGAGCGGGGCACGACCAGAGAGCAGCTTGGGCCAGGCCGCCATGCTTTTGGGGAACAAACCCAAGCTATACTGACAGTACAATCCATACAGCTTAAATAGATATCCCAGGAGGAATGCTACTGCCACTTTTAATTGTGGCTAACCAAAGAGCAATGGTCTCAGAGATTATCCCAATTAAACTGATGACACAGCTAGGTATTTTATTATTTATAAAGCCCTGGTTTTCTCAGCATAGGAGAAAGCAATCCGAGAACATTTCCCTATTCATTACTCTAAACCTTTTCAAACCAGTATCTCCGCAAAAAACCCCGCTATGCTGGGCTTCCACTGCTACTCCACACTAGGCCTAGTCCTGAACCATTGTGTTCACTTCACATAGGGAATCCTTTTCTATTCCTCCAAAGGCAAGCTCTCCTTCCCAAACACTCTACGGCTGAACCAGTACATCCAACCTGTATCAAGCAACTGTACATTTTCATTTTGTCTGTATTTTGTCAGATTTGTATGCCTAGCTGCTCCTGTCAAACTAATATTCCAAGTTCCAGTTAAATATACTCAGCAATACAAGCTGCTGCTGGTCTTACAAATAGACCCAGGAATCCCTATCACAAGGGTCGATTTACCAGAGCAGGGGATAAATTTCTGCTTAAGCAAAGTAACACAGAGAAGAATGCTAGAAATATGCTAAAAGCACTAATGTCATTTGGCAGCTGAAGACGTCATTTTTTCCACAAAACATTGAGAAGTGACATTGAAACTTATCAGAAAGACTGCAAATCGTGAAATTATTTTCCAGTGTTCCGTTCAAGAAACAGAAATCTGACAAACACATACAAATACAGATGAGCCATGCAGAGCAGTGTCTACAAAGCCAACGGGACTCCAGGGTGCCTCTGCACATGAGGACAGACAGTGGCCTTCACATGAATGGTAGCTCTGTAACACAGTGCCAAGCAAGGATTGTCACCCTTGCCCAGAGGCAGGCTGCCCATACCTGAGCACCTGATCACATCCCGATGACCTCAGATTTCACATGCAAGCAGAGCGGCTTCACGGTCTCTCAGAGTAGGGGAAGAACATGTTGCATTGTACTAGAAAAGACTCTCTAGTCCTGACCCTTCCTTGTGCCATTTGTTTATTTCATCTTGATTTTCTCCAGTTTTCCCAATATGGAAAAGGCTTCCTACACACCCTGCATACAAACCACACCTGGAAGTTTTGCTTGGACTCAACATCCACAACGACCAGAACATGCAGGTACAATGTGCCTATTGTGAACCTATGCTATAGAGCATACGTTGGGACCTTAGTCAAGTATCACATCCTCTTCTTTCACCTTCACCCACATCTAACTTCATGCTCATTTTTAACCTCTTCTGTCAGCTCTCAAAGTAACGGACACAGTTTAAGAGAAGCTTTGTGCATGTCATGGATTTTTCTTCTAAACCAAACCAAGATCTAACAGAAATTCAAATGGATGAGCAGGACTGAAGGGACGATTTTAGGTATATTAGAAATTACAAGGCCCATACACAGTAATGAAGGAAGATTGCATTAATCTTCTAAAAGGATTCAAATATTGCAAGTAGAGCAATTCCATTTCTTAACAGGAACAAATTCAAGCAATTTCCCTTTTAGAATTTCCATAATTACAAGTAATTATCTTCTACACTGAAATTCTCCAGTACAGCACTTACTGCAAAGAGTATTCCCATCAAATGCTCTATTTAGGAAATAGAGGAGGAATTTTTTCTTGGTGAATTGTACGTTGCCATCACATCGATTAACCTACAGTTCTGCTCTGCCAAAATATGCATCTATCTGTGACAACACTAACAAGAATCACCAAACCCTACCTAATAACCCCATCGTTCGGTTATTATGAAAGCCTAAAAGATACAGACTTTTAGAAGTGCATGCGGAGAAGAAGAGGAATAGATCACATCCGAAGATTATGTCAAAGGAAGATCAGTTGTAACACTGCATTGGACATACAGTTCTTTTCTGCTGAGTGAATCAAAGACTCCAAGACAGCATTTGGACATGCATTCTTTTCGGGCAATAAGGACAAGTACAGCAACAGCTGCTCCAGTATTTGCAAAAACTGTATAAACGCAAACAAAATACCAGAGGTTACAAGAAACTAATCTTTGCATTTGTTGCTCTTCTGCATAAGGAAAACGTCTGTTGGCTGTTCTTCTTGTGCATAAGGAAAATGTCTGTCAGGAACACGTGATGTCAGTTATTTACCATTTTTCAAAAGCAATTATGTACAATCCCAGACCTCTTGGGACCAACTGTGAGAACAGAGTCTACCGGACTGCTGCTGCCCCTGTACAGCTCTGTTACCATATAACATCCCAATAGCAGTATAGCAAAACAGATCCTTCTCCAAGCCCATGACAAGAGCGAGCACAGTGTTCACTCATCTTCTGCAGTACCTGAGCCATCAGCAATGGGCCGAGCTTGCTCATAGCACAGCATCTTCCAGGCATTGCAGTGTGGCCCTGCATTTTGCAGTTCTTCAGATGTGCAGGGCCACAACTGCAGAACATGAGTTTTCAAAGCAAACTTATCAGAGCTCACGACTGACCCGAGAGTTAAACACTATTATCAAGGAGTGCTGAAAGATTTCACCTTCACAGACAGGTGGAAGTCAGTCAGCCATACAGCAGGAGACCCTGAAGCACAAGTACTAAAGATGATAAAAGGCAACAGCAATTTGATAGTGAGGGACAAAATTATAATGTTTTGGGGGACTGTCCTCTCAAAATTTGCTGGGTCTTTGCTGCACACAGTACAGAAAAAGAGCTTGCAACACCAAGCAGGTGTCACATATCTTAATACACCCATAAGACTGAAAGTCTGTCAAGGGAACATGCAGAAATACTCATCAGATACAAAAAACCTTGGATAATGCACTGTAGTTACAAATTGCACATTTCATCCCAGAAATTTGTGGGAAATGGCATAAGACTAATCAGAACTTTGCAGACTTTTCTACTGTGTCTGGAAACACCCAAATCAGCCGTACCAGCCCCGTTCCCATCCAGTCAGCCTTCCCCTCGAGGAGGTGTCCTCATGCTCTCCCTTCCTGTGCAGATTACTGATCCCTTTCACAGCTCCTCCTCACACCAGATCACAAAAGAACAATTATGTGAATTGAGAACATAACAACAAAATCAATTGCTGAATATTAATTTTTTGTTTTGACATTCTGTGCTCTTTCAAGTCTCATTTACTGCTGCACAAAACACTTTACAAACAGAATACAGTTCCAGCAGTTCTATCCCTCTCACCCATTCCCCACTGAAGCATCCAGAAAACACACCAGTTTTAATCCCTGCTGAACTAAGGGTATACTCACACAACACAGGCTACTAAATGGTATAAATTAACACAAACATAACCGTAAATAGCAATAATTTTGCTACTAATGTGTTGAAGTCAGATACAATCTTGTTCTAATACTTGGTAATCTCGACAGTAAAACATCTGCCCCTTGTACCTAGTCACAATTTCATCCAATGCCTCTCATCTACCCCATGCACCTCCAAGGAGATGCTCTCAGTGTCCTCTACACCCTCTTGCAGGTTGCATCCCGTGTCTAGAGCAGCAAGATCTCGCCTCAGCCTTTTTTTCCCAAAGCTTTCTTCTTCAAAACTAAGAAACAAAACTGAAACAAACCGAAAAAAAAAAACCTACAAGGCCACAACCCTCAGAAATTCTTGGCAAGCCAGTCTCTTGCAGACAAAGCCACAATGGTTTGGAGATAACATTTACCCTGGGAATTCCAAACAGGAAAGTCCTGTGACTCCAGCTAGTTCAGCCACAGAGTCCACATTTGCTTAGGCCCAGCGGCTCTGGAAGAAGCTTTTTCATTTCGGTCACTGTTAAGAGGAAGGCAGGACAGCGGTCTGGTGGATTACCAGCTCAGATCGCTATGAATTCAGGCATAACATCATTCCAGAGCCAAGGACTGTATTGCCTTAAATGGAAAAGATCTGCAATATTTAACAGGTCAGGAATACTATCCATTTCTGTTTATTTAAGCATGTAAGAGGGTAGATTTAGATTATAAAAGTCTCTTAAGAAATATAAAATAGGTAAGCTTCTCATTAATACTTCAGTAACTGCCAGATATGAAAGCTGGGGAAAGAAGCAAGAGTGAGAAAGGAGAGGGGAAAAAAGAAGGGGGAAAATATTTTTTAAAAAAATCAATTTGCTTATTTTCACCTAGCATGAACAGAATTCTGCAAAACAGGTTTGATTTTCCAGCTTAGAAAAATCATAGCATTTGCCCCATCAGCAAATCCTCATGCAACCAATGCCACTGCTGCCCGTCACCTGCCAACCTGCCCAGAGCAGGATGTCAAGGTCAGCCAAGCTCATGCTCCTTTGCAGAAATTACCAGTCTTGCAAGCATTCCCCAGTCCTCTTCCACAGCAAAACTCATTTCACCTCACAATACAGAGTGCAATAGTGACTTTACACCAGCAGCCCACCCAGGAGCCAGCCCATTCCATTCCCTACAGAAAAGAACTCTACAGCCTGTGACATTTTAGCTGCGATACAATACAGATTGCAATCACTGTAGATTCCCAACAGTGCTTCCTGTAATAGCCACACAGACATCATTACTGACAAGAACAAGAACACAAAAAGATATTTCATTGTTTCTAGTGAATAACAAAGGTTGTTCCAGGAACCCAAACACTCCCATTCAACCCCACTTCAGCACTGAATGGCACAGCGAGAAAACAGCTCCTCTCCCATGTAGAGGGGGATGTGTGTGCCAAGATTCAGTAGCAGCAGGGATAGATGAAGCCAGGAATGGTGGCACAAAGTTACAGATTAAAAGGAAAACTAAAAAAGTCTGAGCTTTTGCATCCTATTATTACACAGTGACCAAGATGAAATGCACTGTCCCAGTCCTGAGCACGTACTGAAAATCTGAACAGACGACTTGGACATATCCTAATATATAGATCCAGACTTCAAAAAACCAATACAGATCTCCAAGAGAATAAGTTATGGCAGAGAGATAATGAGATTTGCATTAATTTACTAAGGGCGTATTTTTTTCTATACTGCAGGAAAACTGAAGAAGCTGTTTGTATACAGAGGTGTTACACAGGAACGAATCTTCTTACTGAAATGCTCTTGGTAAATATGCCTAACTTGTGGGAGTCACGAACAAAGGGATATAGCAGCTCAGCACTGTGTTGTTATTGATGATTTACCGAATCCTTCATGACAGCTACACCCAATACAGTCACTCAGTTCAGGTTTTGTCCAGCATTTAGTCATAGAATTGATTAGCAAATTACTCTTATATGCAGTTGTTTTTTAGTATCTAAACCAGTTGCTAGTTCAGGCTCAAGCGGGCAGAATTTCCCACACTGCTCCTACATAAAAACAAGGTACATTTCAAGAAATTGAAGCACCACTTTATACAACTTGCTGGCTTGAACAGTTTGGACAGGAGTGCTCTCACCTGAACTCCAGTACCCCATTATGTACTCACAAGCATAATGACTTCTATTATTATTCATAGATTTGCTATTCTGCATTAGCAAACATGACCACGCCACCATCCACTCCATTCTTTTCTCCCCTTAGCCCAGAGGCTGCAGAAAATCCTAGCCAACAACGGGTCAGAGCAGCCCATGGCAAGTCCAGGGCAATGGGATCCAGCAAAAACCATTTCACTGATGAGGGAGCCACCTGAGCCAGCATTCTGTGGGCAGCACACGTGGCCCTGCCAGCAAACTGTACCTCGGAGTCAAAGGAAGCTTCCAGAAGAGGTTGTGATACCAGAAAGATTTAGTTCCAGGAAACTACAAGGCTGTCAGCCTGCCCTCCCCAGTGCAAGAGAAGATCATGGAACAGATCATCTTGGGTGCAATCACATGGCACATACAGGATAACCAGGGAATCAGGTCCAGCCAGCAGGGGTTCGGGACAGGCAGGTCCTGCTGGACAAACCTGATCTGCTTCTATGACAAAGTGACCTGCCTAGTGGATGAGGGAAAGGCAGAGGATGTGTCTATACAGGCTTAAGTAAAGCCTTTGACACTGTCTCCCACAGCATTCTCTTGGAGAAGCTAGCAGCCCATGGCTTAGACAGGAGCATTCTTCGCTGAGCAAAAAAAATGGCCGAGCCCAGAGAGTGGTGAGGAATGGAGTTCAAACCAGTTCACAGATGGTCACGAGTGGTGCTGCCCAGGGCTGAGTTTTGGGGCCAGTCCTGTTTACCATCTTTATCRATGATCTGGATGAGGGGATTGAATGCACCCTCAGCAAGTTCACAGATAACATCAAGTTGGGTGGAAGTGTGGATCTGGTAGAGTGTAGGAAGGCTGGTGCAGAGGGATCCGGACAGACTGGATCCATGAGCCGAGGCCAGCTGTATGAGCTTCAACAAGGTGAAGTGCTGGGTTGTCACAACAACCGCAGGCAGCACTCTGGGGTTGGGACAGAGTGGCTGGAGAGTAGGACATCGTAGAAAGACCCAGGGGTGTTAAATGACAGCGGCTGGACATGAATCAGTGCGTGCTCAGGTGGCCAAGGCGGCCAGCAGCACCTGACTTGTGCCAGCACTAGTCTGGCCAGCAGGACCGAGGCAGCGACCATCCCCCTGTGCTGGGCACTGCTGAGGCACCTCTAGTCCTGGGGTCAGTTTGGGCCCTTCAGGACAAGACAGACACTGGGGTGCTGGAGCATGTCCAAGGAAGGGAATGGGGCTGGAGCACAAGTCTGACGAGGAGCAGCTGGGGGGCTCAGTCTGGAGAACAGGAGGCTCAGAGGGAGATCTTCTGACTCTCTACAACTCCCTGAAAGGTGGTTGTAGCCAAGTGGGGGTTGTTCTCCCAAGTAACAAGTGACAGGACAAGAGGAAATGGCCTCAAGCTGTACCAGGGGAGGTTGACACTGGATATTAGGGAAAACTGCTTCATAGAAAGGGTGGTGAGGCATTGGAACATAACAGTTCTATGATTCTATGTAATTCCTGCAAAGTGAGACACTGGACACACTAACATGACCGATTTTATGCTTTTCAAAGAATACGATAATGTGACAAATCAGTCATAGCTGTAGCCAGATCCTGTGTAATTACTAGCTCCTGAGAGACTGTCAGCACATTGTGCTCACCAGAACACAGGGGATGTCTCATCCTGGAATTCCAGCCCGACTTCCCAAGGCATCAGACCCACACACTGTGCTGGCAGCCCCTGGCTCCTGGGCCCAATGCCTGCATCGCAGGGCACCAGGCCAGCATGGGCCTTGCTCCAGACTACAAGACAAGGATGCAGGAGGAACCCGTAGCAAAGTGGAGGCAGAGGCAAGTCACTGAAGTCCACAGGAAAAGAGTCTTTATTAGTTCTGATACTTGCGAAAAGAATTAGTAAACAAGAGCCATTTTTTAAACTTAAAAATACACATGGTTTACAACAGAACAAAAGTATTTCAGTCACAAGCAAATTCGGTTTTTCATTTGCTGAAAGCAAGAGAACGCGTTACACACTCCAGGCAATAGCTGTATCTGGGAATCACCAGACAAAGGAGCATACTCTAGGGTTACACACAGGACTAATAAACTGCATGAGATTCTACACAGCATAGTTTCACAGTTGTAAAAGCAAATATCTCTCAATGCGCAGAACACCTTAAACATTTAATAATAAAAACCCGGGTAAAGCAAAAGAACATGAGTATACATAAATAAATCGAAAGAGACTCCCAATACAGTGAAGCAGTACATGTATTCAAATATCTTATTTGGGTATTCTAACAGGGAGAAGGCAGGCAAATGACTTCTCAGAAGTCACTTGAGGAAAGGACCAGCAGTACCAGAAGCTACAGGACCGCTTGCTGCTGCAGTCTCATTTTCTGTGCTACTCAGACCTGGGGCAGCAGAACCTCCTGCATGGTCTGCACAAGCCCCTTTCCTGAGGCTACTCTGTGCAGCACATGACGGCAGCACTGCAACGGCACCAGGCCAGCAGAAATCCCAGCCGCACTCACGTGAGGCTGCTGGCAGCACAGACTACATAACTTCTGCTGAGATTCACTGGGACTACAGCTGAAAACAGAACCTAGTCCAACATGAACATAGTTTGCATCACATCACAGCAGAAATAGGAATTATTTTTTGCTCACACTACTAAGATGCCTGACAGTTCAGAGAAGTTCAGCTATCTTGTGTACCCTCTATACAAATAAAATTTCGTTGCCCAAAATCAACTCGATTTGGATACAGACAATAATGCAGAGAAAAAAATAATCATCTGACAAGGCGATTTAAGCATAAGCAGGTGAGCCAATACTGCCAAGTGAATCCTAACACTCCGAACAGAATCTTCCAGAGCTGAGGAGTCCAGCCAACAGCCAAGAATAATATTTCAGTGGTTCAGTCAATACAGCTGTAACCATGGCCTGGAGGGGTTTCCACAGCCATAACCACAGGAGTGACTGCACATTCACTTGAAAATAGTAAAAGCAGACATTTAAAAATCTACAGCTTGTAGACATATTAAAACCAGTTCGAAAGGACACACAGAGGGGCCTGAAAAATGCACTGACACTCCCACCAAGCTTGACTGTCATCTGTGTATCCTGCTTCAGAGACAATGACTTAAATAAGAACTCTTCTCACTAGGTACAATCACCTGCCAGAAAAAAACCTGAAGGAACAGCTTCAGACTAGCTGAAAGGAGATGAGGTACCAGCGCACAAAGCCTCACCCGAAGCCGCAATGCCACAACGTACACTGCAACCAGGACGGTCTAACACCGTTTAACAGTGTCTCACACTCATAGCCAGAGACACTCTCATGCCTTTCACATATGATTTCTATTTATTCCCTGATGTAAGACACAGTATCACACAACGTGCTGCAGAAGGAGCCCTGCTGGTTCAAGCAGGCTATTCCAAATGAAAAAAAAAAAAAAAGTGGAAAAAAAAAAGAAAATAAAAAGTTTAATAGTCCACAGCTGCCAGGAGCAAAGGGTCACTGCCGCAGAGGGGCGGCACAGCACACTCGGTTTGCTGGGTTCTCCCTTCAAAGAATATCCATAAAACGCACTGCCAAGCGCCATGGAAAAGCGTCCTGCGCAGCGTCCAACGCTGCGGCCCCGCACGGACACCGCGAGCGTACCGCCCAGCCCGGGGCCCACCGCGGGAACCGGGACCGGCGAGCGCCGCGCCGGCCGCACAGCCGTGTCGGGGCGCGGTCCGAGCACCGCCCGGATCCCGCCCGCGGAACGGAGCAGCGGCGGCGCCTCCCGCGGCGGCCCCGCAGGGGCGAGAGCAGCGGGAGCGAGGCCGGCCCGGGCCCGGGGCGGGCCCTCCCGGCACTCACCTTCTTCCGGGGCTGCCATTTCATCATATTTGTAGAGCGGAGACGTGCAGCATCAAGGTGGCGCGGGGGCGGGGGGCGCAGCGGGGCCGCAGCCCGCGGTCATGCTGCCCGGCCCCGCCGCCAGGCCCGAGCCGCGTCCCGCGGGACAGCAGCCGGCCCCGCCGCGCGGGCCATGGGCGGGGTCTGTGCCCAGCCGGCGGCTCCGCCCGCACCGGTCACGCCCGGGGCCCGCGGGGCGCGACCGCTCCCGGGCGCATCGCGGGCGGCGAGACCCGAACCAGGACACGGCCCCGGCCCGGCCCGCCCGGCGCGCGCGGCAGCACAGGGGCGGGGCCGGCGAAGCCCCGCCCCCGCCGCGCGCCCCGGCCCCGCCCCCGCCGCACGCGAGGCCACCGCGGGCAGAGGCGCCCGAGACATCGGACCGACAGGGGGCGCTGCGCGCGGGAGCGTCACCCGGAACGAAACTCCAGGCACAGGGACAGCGCGCGTGTGCCGGGCACGCAGGGACAGCGCGTGGGTCCCACGCACGCAGGGACAGCGCGCGTGTGCCGGGCACGCAGGGACAGCGCGTGTGTCCCACGCACACAGGGACAGCGCGTGTGTCCCGGTCACACAGGGAGAGTTGGTGTGCCCCAGGCATAGGGAGAGCCGGTGCCACAGGCAGAGGGATGGTGCAGTTCCAGCTTTATCGTGTGGTTGAAGTCTTTTCGCATCCAACTTTGGCCACCAGTGCTGGGGCTGCAGACCGAAGGCAGAAATGGACAGTGTCACGCTGTGGCCATCTCCAAGGAGGCACTTACGCCACCATCCTAAAGCTTTATCCTGAGCTCTGGGGACTGTTCTAAAAACCGAACATAGGCTCAGAACAGTTACAAATCCTTAGGGCATGAACGCAACACAATTTAACTCTGGACTTGTATTACTGAAATAGTGAAGAGGTGTAGTTTTCATTGCTGTGAGTAATGACCAACAATGTAGCATCTCAGAGGTAAACAATAAACTTAATGGCAAATGTAGTATCAAAACTAAGATCAACAAATATTCACTGCCAGGTCCCTCGGAAATACAACAGTTGCTTCTTTCCATCGCAGCTTCTCAGTCCCGAAGGACACTGTGCCTTGGGTCTCAGGGAGGCCAGAGCACTGTCAGGTGTTTCAGGTCTAGCCTTGATGCTCAGACATCACTCCCTTCCACAGTGACTGCGCGTACCCTGGAATGAACACAAAGCTCAGGCACCAGTCCCGGGACACATCAGCCTGGGTCGCAAAGCTGCCTTCAGCAGGTCCCATCTTGTCCCACACGACCCTGACACCAGCTCTCTGTTTCGTGTTTCTGTTCCCACAGCTTCCCCTGGATTATTGACAGTGCATGTGGCAGCACTGAGATGCAAGTGAAAAATAAAGCTTTGAAAAGCAGTAGAGACTTAAAAGAACAGGTGTGGCAGTGAAGAAAAGGAACTCCAGCTGGTTTTACTCCCCAGAGCTAGCGTCTCATGGAGCTACGCCCTTCTATTACACCAACAGCAGAGTCAGTAACCGTGAAACTCACACATTTCCATACATTTAAAAACTGGTATTGACAATTCTGAAGAGTTCTGTAAGTAGCAGGCAGTGCTTGAGTCAAGAAGATAAGTGCTCAGCATCAGACAATGTTCAGCATTCAGACAATGCCATTCTCCACATGGCTGTCAGAACGAGGCTTCATCAAATTCACAGATAGATCACTAAATGTGGTGGTTTGACATAACCAACCAGAGGTTTTTTAAATTCTTCCTGAATAAGGATAATTAACAGGAAGCAATGCAGGAGCTGTTGTGAGAGACTGAAATGTTATGGTTAACAGCTTAAACATTGTTACGAAGGACTTTTTGCCCGTTTTAGCAAAACTGTACAAAGAAGCTGTGACCATCAAATGAATATGCCTCCTGGCTGGAGCATTGGACTGTGAGTTAAGCCTCCTAAGGGAACTTGAGATAAGGTAAAGTGGACACTATTGTCCAACTATCTCAGGTCTAGGGAGAAGTAAACAAGGCTGAGGGAGAAGAATGCATCCACAAGAACGCCAAATTCAGCAGCTTTCTGCTCTGGCTGGGTTCAAGGTGGGGGAGGCCATAGCCCAGAGGCTCATCTGCTGAGGTCAGGTTTGCACAGACTCCCCACCAGCCAAGGGGGAAGGAGGAGAGGTTTTGGGTGTGTGGCATAACCTCTGGTCAGAGGCAGTGAACACCCATCCTCCCTTACACAAACTGGCTCAGCTGTAGAACCCCCCATCCCGGGAAGGCCAAATCCACAGGACATTCACGTGAGAAGCAGCTGAGGAGGGGTCATAAACCATCAAAGACCCCCAAAACACTCCCCAGATTCATTCCTGAGGCCTTCCACCAGAGCACTGCATGTGATGCAAAGTGATACAGCCAATGCAGAGTCTGTTCAAAGAGACTGTGTCAAATGTGCGCCTGTCAGGGGAGGTACCTGGGCATTCCCATCTGGCCCAAACCATCTGGCCCTATATTAATCCATTGAACTCTATGTTTTGCAGGACCCTCGCCACCAAGACAACCAAAAGAATAGGATCAATGGGACACGGTCGGGATCCACAAAGCGGTGATATTTTCTACTTATCTGTCTGTCACTCTCTTCCTCTCCCCCCCCCACCTCTTTTTCTATTTTTTTTCCTCTCTCTCTCTACACTTCACATTTACACTTAAAAATCCATACTATTGACTTCGGTATTTGGTCTCGTTTGCACCTTAATTTGGGCAGAGGCATCCCTCCAACAATTTTAATAACTGGATCTTAACAGCTGTGTGTATACACCTGACACAAAAGGAGTGCTTCATTCCTAATCTTAATTCTTACCCCTGTGATTGGCATTTCTGCTATATTTAAACTTTTTTTCCTTGCTGTTGATGAAAAGAAATTATGTTGACGCTATTTTCAAAGCCATAGAAAATATCCACAATAAGGGCAGTACAAATGCCTGGTGTCTGAAGGAAATGACAAACACTCTTCATCCTTTCAAATCCAGAGAGTTATCAGACTTCTGTAAGATAAAAGAAAATGCAGTATGATTTTCTGGTTTCATTTTTAAGGTCCCAGTTTCTCTTTCCATATTGAATGCTCTCAGTATGTAGTGATTCAATTACCAGGAAATACTTAAACCATCCTCTTATGCCAGCAACTTCCATCTCCTCCATCCTGAGAACAGAATCCTCATGTCCATTTCAAAAGGAACCAATTCATTCTCTCAAGTAATTAGCAAAGCCAAGAAAATTCAGGTACTAGCTAGGTAAAGCTCAATCTGAACCAGTAGGAAAGTTGTTACCGTTAGAAAGTTGATACTAAGGGAAACATAATATTGGTCCATGGAAGTTAAATGCTCTCAGTTCACTGAAGTGAAATGGATGAAAGCAGTGCTCAGTTCCGCCCCCCCAGCACCTGTGGCCCAAAATATGGCTTGTGGCTGGAGGGCCACATGCCAGCACTGCCCAAAGAGGATTGTGCCCCATCCTTAGAGCCTGTCTCAGGGTACTGACACCTCTTCTCCATAAGAAACAGCCTTATGAATCCATTCTGAACTGGTCAGACTTCAGGACACTGGCAGGAGGTCCCAGGGAAGAGTTTCCTCTTCCAAACATAAACATATTTTATTCCTTTTACTACTTTAGAGTGAATAATGGTCATCATTTTGGCTGGTTGGCACAAAATCATCCAGAAAAATGACAGGCTACACCAATACCTTTTATTCTTTTACTTTCCCCGATTTACTGGTATTTTTAAAATTTGGATTGTAGATCTGACAGTCCAGCATATGCTCTTCTTCTCCTACAGTCAGTGAGTAGCAGAAGCAAGCTGTGCATTATTAGACATATCTGATAGCTCTCAATCTTACAAACTCAATGAATAAAAAACCTTTTAAAGTGTCTTTTTCAAATTAATCTTCCACAAGAATCTAGAACTATCTGATGTATGAATGCCTTTCTTGTATAATCCTTCATTTCCAGTAACTTCTAAGTTAATATCTTTGTTATGCCTTGAAATTCGCTCTGCTCAACCCAAGTGCATCACCCAGAAGCAGACACACATACTGTAAGTAGGAAAAAGTTCTGTTGGAGACGGCTTGTTGAGCAGTTTGCTAGTCAGGCTATCCAAGTAGTATGAGAATTCAGTTCACTATGTCATTCTACTCAGGTAACAGCTAAATTGGATAGTATTCAGCAGGTACAAGAAGACTTAGAGTAACAACTTGCATTTACCTGTACGTTTCCCTGCGCACTGCCTGGGCTGGCAGTGTGTAAGATGCCAGTGCTTTAACATCTTCACAGCCAGAGCACTGCAGACCAAGCTCCTAATAGCCAAGTCCCTTGGCAAATTCATGAAGGATAATAAAATCAAGTCCTTTTATTTCTGAATTTATTAAAGCAGCTTTCAATTCATTACAATGATTCTGTGTCTGTCACTTTGCCTCCCTCCAGCCAGCGCGCGGAAGGCAGATACAGCACCTCACAAGAGTTTACAGATCAGACTCTGCATGAGTGACTGAGCTACGGCAGCTGCTGAGCAAGTGTGGCCTGCAAAACAGAGAAAGGAGTTCAGAAAATTCTAGTCTGGGAGAGGGGAACTCCAAGTGCAGGAACTAGTGTGCTGGAGTCTGAAAGAGTCTCACTGCTCTAGATCAGAAGAAATCAGCAAATGCTAACTCATGAATAGACACTACTTTATGGCAAATTCTTGTGCAACTCACAATCAAAATTTCCTTCCAGCCTCCACACTAAAGGTGTTCAGGGCACACATTCGCGTAT
The DNA here is from genome assembly GCA_018881555.1 of Amblyornis subalaris. Lineage (NCBI taxonomy): Eukaryota > Metazoa > Chordata > Aves > Passeriformes > Ptilonorhynchidae > Amblyornis > Amblyornis subalaris. The sequence goes on from JACAXG010000023.1 coordinate 8,849,739, forward strand.
AGACAGAGAGAAGTACAAAGTTCAAATAAAGGTGCTGGCTCACCTGGCATTAGTAGATGCATCCGAAGGAGTGCACAGAAAAGGGCAGGAATACAGTGGGCTGGCAAATAAATTCAAGGTTCGACAAAGTCTTTGCATATTGAGTGGTCGTCTGGTCCATCGACCTTTTGTTCCTGTTGCCTTTTGCTACTAGACTGGAGCATTTCACCCTGTTCTCTTGATAATAAAGATTCGTTGTCCTGTGCTGTACAGCAGTAGTGCAGATTATTTTCATTACTGGATTACCTGGGGTTTACATCTCAGCAGCTGACTCTCTTCAAAAGACTGAAAATCACTTCAGAAAATGCTTTGTTAAGTCGAGCAGAAAAAGCTCTTTCACAGGGGTATAAATCTAGGCTGAAAAACCAAGGAGAGGCCTTTCAAAAATAAGGATATACTTCTCTGGAAAATACCACTTCTGAAAGGAGAAGCAACTGAGAAAAACCGCTTAGGGCTAATGAGAGAGTTGTAGCACAATTCAGTTCAAAGAGATGCAGAACGGAAGTGAACCAGAGATAAGGGAAAAGCCTACATCACTTATTACTAGCAACTCCATTCATGGAGTTGGACACAGCAACGGAAGGAGGTCATCCCACAGGCCAAATCATCCAAGGACTATGGGTTCTTGTTACTAATTACAAATTATTCAGTGCTACCACGAAATGATCAGATGAGTTACTACCAGATTAGGGCTATCTTGTTCTGATACCGAGTTCCCCTTCAAGCACCACAACCTGAGCTGGCATTGAGGGAATGGACTTTTGCAAAGGTCTCTCTTCTACACTGGCCACAGTAAACAGACATTGCACTGCACGTTTTGCTCCTTGTGGCTCATCATTCCCATTTCCAGGCACTCACTTCCAAGAATTTCCTTCAGAAAGCAAATCTACCTTGGAGTGGTATTTGCCTAATATCAGGGGCAAGGTAGGGGGACACTAGATGACTTTCAAAGGTCCCTTCCAACCCAAACCATTCTGTGATTCTTTCGTTCTGTAACACAGATCACGGACAAGAAGCAAGTATTTCCACCAAAGATTTCCCTGAAGTGCAAAGATGGGTAGGGCAGGAATGCTTATGGAAAATCAATCCACCAAAACCCACTCATCTTTGGAGGGCATGCAAATGTATGTCCACATTTTCTACCTAATTTAAGGGTTTTGCCCTAAAACTAGGCAATTCTCTTTTAATTAATGAACCAAATCTTGTGATAAAACTCCATCTATTTCACACTCTTTAGGAAATAAACAGTCAAACGCTGTATTAATTATCTATACCATTCTTTGGTGTTTCAAATGAGAGCCCTACTCCATGCCTTGGAGAAGCAAAGGGAAAATGGGGGGCATGGGGAGGAAGAGAGATAGATAATGAGAGAGAGAGGGAACAGCAGTGCCCACAGGCCTGTTCCATCGTCCTTCACAGCACAGTGAAAGTCTCTGTTGGCACCTCACTTGTGACTGTATTTATGCACACACATTTATACAGATAACATAGCAAAGGTGCAAGGAAACAAGCACTATCAGAGTGACAAATAGGGAACGCCTCGATGCTGTTTAGGCACACTTCAGCAATGCCCAAGCATTTGTGTGTACCAATCCTGATTTGGTATGAAATCTAAAACAAAGCACCGTCTGCTATGAAGAAAATCAGCTCCATCTGTGCCAAACCCAGCACACTCCACCTCCTGTGCTTCAACAAGGAAGACACACATAGAACGCACAAATACCATCCACATGAGGAACTAGAAAGAATTCTGTCCCTACAAGGGTGAGTCTAATATTAACAGAGTAAACACTCAAACTCATCTGCAGCAGTGACAAAAAAAGGGCAATAAGTGACTAAACTCACATGGACATAGCACTCTGATTTTCCATGGGCACACACTCTAGTTAGTATTCTAAAATAGTCAGAAATCAACTTGGGAGAACAAATCCTTCTTTATTGGCAAGAGAAAGGTCTACAGCACCCATTGAGACAAAGACAGGGCAACTTCCATATCAAGAAGCTGAAGGACAGAAGTTTCTCACAAAGAGAAATTTTCTGGCTAGTGATTGTATTCATTAAGAGAAGCATTACTTAAACATGATGTTGTGCCTGTGAAATACCTGTGTGATAGTCCTATGGCAAAACGTATTTCTGTAGTTCGCTGGATAGGAAACATATCCTAAATATTAACTGTATCTTACCAAGGAAGCTGTTTGCTTTCAAACTGTTGAGACCCTGTTATTGGCTTAAGAAGCTTCAGTTCTACCCTCACATGATCCTGAGCAGAAAACCATGTTTGGGACCTGCTTCTAATTATGACTTGTCCCTCCCATTTACCATAGGAAGCACAATTACTGCTGCTATGGAGACAAGTGTAATTCAGGCAAGATGTGGGTCAAAGCAACACTTGGGAGGCAAAGATCCACAGAAAAGTACCCTTTTTGCTATCTGTCCTCTCCTGGAGAAGGGTCTTCTCCCAGTCTTCCCTTGCCAACTTCCATCACCATATGCTGTCTCAGGTAAGAAAGAGCCAAATAAATCCCCTGTAACTAACACATGAAACTTCTCACCAGGAGAACTGCTCTTCCTCCCTTGCCCCCTCTCCATTCCCACCCGTTACCCAGCGACTCCAGCCATTCACAGGATGCTGGATCTGCCAGCACTCATACCATCAGCACTCACATCATCAGCATCTCTGTGGGCACACCAGGCTCAAATAAGCTCTTAGTAGACCAAAATGGGAGATTTTCATTAATTTAGTAGAGAAGGCTGTATAAATTTAAATAGTTTTTTCTGTATACTTACAATGTTATCAGGTTCCTGAACCAAAACACTACTTTTATTCCCCAAGATCCAGATGAGTGCCCTTTGCCTGTTCCTCACAGTACACCTTAAGCATATTTGTATGAATTCTTTCCAAGAAACACAGTTGCAAGCAGTATTTTCTTACACGAAGACAGCAGTGAGATTGAAAACAATCTTGCGCTTCCCAGTACGATGCTGCTTGGACTAAAGGCCTGAGATGATTGCTTGCTGGAAAGAGGCAATTGACTCAAAAGAAAGGTTTGTGTTGAAATGAAGGAGTTCTGTGTCTGAATATGAAATAACATCGAGCAGGAAAGAAGATGGCTGTGGTACCTTCAAATAAACTCCATCACTGAGGAAACAGATCCATCAATACACTAGAGGTACCAACAACCTCCCAAACCCTAGTAGCAACCTAAACGTGAAACCTTTCAATTATGGTTTAAAATCACATCCTCATTTAGACACTTCTCCCAAAGAGGTAGACTTCAGATACACCTGACAAGGACACGAAGAAACTGAAAGATAAAATAAATTAGAGTCGAACTTCCAGCATGTAATCTCAAATACTGAACCTTGGCATGTTCCTAAGCAAGACACAGGTAATTATACAAGCAGAAGTTAAGACTACAAAAAAAGAAAAATATTGTGTTCATTTATCAGCCTAAGCTTTAAACATAGCTTTGTGAAGTATGAACAACTAGGAAGAACAAAAAGGAATAATTCAAAGGCACTAGTCAGAAAAAATAGAGATGGGAGAGAAAGACAAACTGTGGTAAGCAATTTCACATAGGAAATGCAACTAGCTGCGTAAGGAGATGAATTGTCCCATTTACCAAGAGCCCCAAGAAGCAAAGTCAAATGATGCTAAGTGGTTGTAGCTCTTCCTCAAGTGAGTCTGCCCATCAGAAACCCACAGTATTTGTCAGGTAAAAAAAAAAATTGCTTTAACAAATAGCTGTTCTGGGGCTCACAGGTTAGCAGGGAGGGAGTTACAGAGTTTGGTGACACACTCTGCACATTAAATTTGTCCTGTTTTTCAGGATACAGAAGATACTTTCTAAAACTTCAAGAAATCATAGAAGCATATGCAAAGTTTTACTTAAAATTCTTTTTTAGCTTCATCTGAAATGGCTACACAATAAAACTATTGTATGGTAAGGGATCTGTTTTGTCTATTCAAAATTTCTCTTCCACACAGTGGAAATGTAGGTATGTTACACTAGCTATGCTACTCCTGAGCCGTGAGATACTCAACAAAAGTTCCCATAACAGTCAGAAACAGCACTTATAACTCTCTAAGGAGTTTTCTCTTACTGATTTAGAATGATAGGCAGTTCACCTGCTGAACTTTCTTGTAAAATGTGTACCAGGAATTTTGTGTCTGTTCACATTTTCAGTCGAGACTGTATGAATAAGAGACGTGACACAATTGCTCCATATGCAGCACCATTTCTTTCCAAAGCACAGCATGCTGTAACTCACAGCTGCCCTTATCACTCTTGCAGCAGTAAGAGAACAGAGGAAAGAAATAAACTGAACTCCTCTACAGTGACAAACTGCCTATAGAGAGCCAATGAGCCCTCAACACCAAAATCAGATAAATCTTCTTCAGAAAGATAGATGCTCAAAGAGCAATTCTTTCTGTAGGCTACAGTTAATCTGAAGAATACCTTGTCATTGATATGTCAGAGACAACCGTTTAAAAACTGGGAAACAACCTTAAGGTGCTGTAAGACTCTACAGCATCACTGAAATCATTGGAACAGAGACAATTTGGCCTCTCTGAGGAATCACATCTAAGATTTTTAGAACAGAATAGTTCCAGTTGGAAGGGACCTAAAACAATCACCTAGTGCCGTTTTCTACAAAGAAGCATCTCCAGATGGAGGTTTAGCTTACACTGTTCTCATCACTGACACCACTGTCAGCCCAGGTCTATTCCCAACCTGCCCACAGAGAGCAGACACACCTAATCCCACGGGCTGCAGCACATCCCCAACTCTCATGAAGACCATTCTCTCCAAAAGGAACGGTCTCTACCAGACAAGTAGACATAGATGTAATCTAGTACACTTAATCACTATGACGAAGAGTTTCTGGTGCAGTTTTAGGTAGCTTCACTACTTTGGAAAGTAAAATTAGGAGAGCTCATCAAAATAAGAACTTGAGACCCTGTCAGTGACCAAGGCAATCTCAGGTAACTTTGTCCTACAACAGGGAAGCCACATCACACAGCACTTAGTCAGAACCTGACTTCAATGGCATTTTCCAGCATGAAGTTGTGAGAGCATTTAAGAATAACTAGGACAGCTGTTGGCTCCAGCCTAAAAATACAGAACACATCTGCTTCATTTACCTTCATGTGCTCAAACATCCAGCATTGAATGAGCATAAGGCTTAGAGTGGTACTAAAATTTTTCTATATGGAGAAACAGAAGGAGCCAACCATGCAGCAGTTTCCATCCTTGCCTGACAGGAAAGGTGAGGGGTGAGCTATTTGCAAGAACCAAAAATAAAAAAATATTCAATCTGCACCTACACAATCTACACCTGTTTACTGATGATAAAAGATTGATTTTAAATACTTTTTGAAGGTTATGTAAATGGAAGCTTATTCCATAATCTATTTTTGCAATTAGCATCTTTTCTTACTGAAGTTTTATTACAAAAGGTGACCCCGCAGCAGACCCAAAACCACAAACACAGTCTTTAAGAGTCACCTGTTCTAATTTCACCTTTTTCTCCAGCACAGATTTTTGCCATTTAAAAAAGTGAGATTATCAGCGAATACCTCAGAAACAGAGGCTTTTTGCACAGGCACAGGGTAAACAGGAAAGAATATTATTATCTGCTTCCCCAGAATGTCCCTGTTGATGTGCCTACAGCCCCCAGAACGAGGACTCTGATGTCCCCTGCAGACCCCAGCGCCCAGGCCCCACAAGCCACCGTGCAGCACAGAAAACACAATTAGAACTGAAATGTAATTAAGTAATTATAGCTGGAAAAAAGATTGTGGTAAGTATCTTTAACCTGATCCATAGTAGTTCCGACAGCAGGTTCTGAATGTGTGTCAGAAATATTAAAAGAGCAAGTGTGGGAAGGAACTACCTGAATGGTATAAGCAAAAATAAGACAGGGGAAGAATTAACTAAAAACTTTGCAAATTATTAAGATCTCAGAGAAATGGAAAAGAATTTCACTGCCACATATGATGCCTTCTTTATATGCTGCATGTACAAGCAATGTCAGACAAAAGAGAAACAAATTAGTTTGATATATTCTCTCTGCCTGGGCACAGACTTTCACTGTTTGACGTGACATCATAGCAGATGTCACTGTCAGAAATGCAGTGACTGTCAGGTTTCCACACTGCTACCCAATCACCATTCCATAAGCATCAGAGTTTAGGTAAAGTGCTGCCAATAAGCTCATATTTACACTTCATAGAAGCTTACAGTTATCATTCTCCTTCTAATTAAGCTGTGTAAAGGCTTAGGCCTAACAACCATGACTTTAACGTCCTAAAACTGAAAAAGTTTTACAATGGTTTATTCCAAATAATTTCAGGCTCAATAAAATAAAAAAAAAATTTAAAAAATTAAGAGTTCTTGTTGCTAGTCTGAACAGAGGTGTTACAGGAACCCCATACCAGATAGACAAGTTGGTCCCTAAATCTGACAGCCTGGCCTACGAAATCAGACATTCAGCCTGCTGGGTGTCTTGATCATTCTAACAGAACAGACAAAATCAGTCCAATTAATCTGGGAACGTACCTCCAGTAGATCCATCTTCTACAGCAGGAAGAAGATAGCAAATGGTGCATCCTTTTTATGAGGAAGAAAAATTCCTTTCTGATGCCACTTGTTAGAAGTTTATGCCTTGGAGTCTTAAGTCTGGGAGCACTTATCACACCCGTTCAAGTACAGTGACACTTATATGGCTGTGCTCTTCCTTACTAAAATGGCACAGAACACAACTTGCCTCCTTAGTTTTCAAGCTGGAGAATCACCATCGCATGCTGCGGACATGGCCTCGCTGCCAGCACTTGTCCTCACCAGCATGGCAGAAATGCCTGGGCATCCCAAACAGGAGGAGTCGGATCCCTGTTGTGGTACAGTCTCTGAGCTCAAGAGAACGATTTCTACTCAAGAAGTGCAAAATATGAACCTTCTAGCAACTCCCAGATCTCACATTCTTCTGAGGCAATGATCAGAATACCCTTAAACAGATCTCTCAGAACGGCACAGTTCCAAAGATTCCAGAGCGGCAATTTACCTGTGTGACTACTACAGGAGACTGCTTTGTAGTCTTGTACACCAACCAGCAAGATTATAATACTACTAGTTAGCAATGATACTTTTAGCAGGAAAAATCATCAGTAAACATAAAAAATACATAAAACAGAAAAAGTCTCTCAAGCTTGAAACATTGTCCTATTTGAATAAAGAATTCCTGACTTCCTGTAAGTGTTCTCCTGTTGCTGCCTTGCAGCATCTCCCCTCCTCCCTTTAATCAGAGCCTGTGCAAAAGGAGGGAGAAGCAAAGCTATATTTAACTGTCTGTACATCAATGACCAGATAACACATTCTGTACTAAATACAAATATTTTTAGTTGACCTCAAAATCTAGAGGGAAAAAAATCTAGAAAAAAATACGTATTTTCACCCTGAAATACAGAAAAACTTAAAACCCACCTCTGGTTTTATTGAATGTGAAGCACTGTTGGGTAAGAGATTCAAATAATTCCTGGAGGCCAGTTAATCTGCAGAGAGGGCTGTGCATCAGTAAAAAGAGCAATGTCTGGCACCAGAGCCTCTGCTGGAATGTGGAACTATTCTTAATAGGAAGTACAAGTGGAAACGGGTGTGAATAGATTCCTTTGATTCTCCTCTGCTGCAAACAATTCCTATGAAGAAGCCCTCAATATGTTTTCTGGATAAAATAGAACTTCTCAGAGCTCATCTCTGAACAACAGAAAAACACTGGGAAAGGCATTCTACATAGACTGCTCCCACGAGCAGAACTTGGACTCCAGCACTGAGAAACCCCGTGGAGTGTATTTGTACTCAGCATATACTGTGGCTGAGACCAGGCTTAGTACAGGACATTTCTCAGCATCTTTATAAAGATGGTTTTTCCATTTTTCAAAGTGCGTTCCAGCACACACATCTGGCAGTGCTGCGGCGCGAACAACAGTTCCTGGCTCTCTGTGCATGTGTTCTGCATCCAATGACATCATGCACTCTTCAGCTTGCCAAAGAGCAGTCTCTACTGTACAGACCACCAAAACAGAGCCCCAGAATCCCCATGGGGAACAAGGCTAACTTTCAGCCCAGAAAGTCTTCCTCTTGCAAAACCTTGTTCAATGCTTCATCTGTTGTGCTGCATTCTCTTCCGCGCAGACCCATTACTTCAAAAGAGTTTTCAAAATCATTCCTAAATTGCTTATATTCTATCCTGCATGTAAAGATTTTCTCTTTGCACAAGGCTGTAACTACTCAGTTACTTCTCAGCAGAACAACCCTTTTTCCTTTTATTCACAGTGGGTTTTTAAACTCTTCAACAATCTGAAAACTGGAAAATCTGTATCTCCCAAAGAAACCTACATTTGTCTCTCTTTCCTATGGGTAATAGTAGGCAGCACTGTACAGACTGATTGTTCTCTGGAAATGGAATTAATGTCTCATCTTGTGTGATACACATCACTTAACACTGCCTCAGCAGCAAGGAAGCTCTCTGGCACACTTAAGAAAATGGGTTCTATATTGCAGGGCAAATCAAAAGAAAAGTAATTCTATTATCTGAAAAATGTTCATGTTCAAAATCTTTCAAAACCTTTTAAAGAAGGGCAGACATATACCAAGATCAAAGGCCCATGACTTACTCTTTCATTGGTGATGTGAAGAGCCCTGAAGTCAAGAAATGCTGCAGCATTAGACCCTGGAATTTACCAAAACTGGCTCTCTGCTCCATCATCTTTTATCAATCCCAAACTAGTCAGGCAGAAGGAAATAGACATACAGATACTGCAACTGGTAACAAAGTCATGATGAGAGATAAAGTTGTAAGATTTCCCTGCAACAATTTCTCTAACAGAGGTGAAAAACAAGGTTTCCAGGTCTGATTCCACTCAAATAGGGCTTAATTGTCAAAATGTGGAGAAAAATTGCAATAGATTGAGATTTCAAAATGAAAATTTCAGTTTTCTTCTCATGCAAAGTAGTCTTGTGCAAAGAGCCAACTCACTCATCAGGCAAGGGTCACTCAAAGGTTATGTACAGAAACAGGACAAAGCCAGAAGCTGGGTCTATCACAAATTAACAGGCACATTGGCTTGAGGCAGTGGCAGCCCATAAATCTGTTTCTCCCAAGACAGTAGTTGCATTTCTAGATACAGTGATTCCATTGAAATCTCCTTTGCTTGCCATCAGAGCATTTCCAGATATCAGTCTAATGTTCCAGAACAGAAAAATGACGGCATTTGCATGATTTCAAGTCACCACACTTCTAAATCAAAAAGCAATTTTTTCCTATTGCCTGCCCTGACTAAAGGTTCCCAAGCCCAACTGCTGTGTTTGGCATCAGGTAACTGCACTTAGTAATTGTGGCTACTGCTGGTCGCCTCAGAGCACTCTTGGAAAGGTCACTATAGAGACCCAGCTAATACCCTTGAGTTAATTTCCATCCAGTATTATTATTAAAAAGCAATGTTTATTTTAGCATTTTTGCCAGTGATGACCAGTGTTTAAACTAAATAATTTGCTTTATATTAATAAAGATTAAAATGTGCAATATACACATACCTATGTAGTGTTTCCCACACTGAAATGAAGATGTTTTGTTTATACTACCTCTTCCACTGGAAAAATCTCAGATTAATTAATTGCCACATATGATACCAGAGATTATGCATTTTCCTTTTTACTTTTGGTAGGGAAATACATTCTACAAAGAGAATCCCAATTACATATAAAGTAAAACACCTTAGAAATAGCAGATTTAAAAGACACTGAAACAAGGAGGAGTCAACCTGGCACTCCTAGTCCAACTGTTATGGGGTGGTTTGTTTTAATAACACCTCAGGGAGTTCTGAATATTTCTGATCCTTCCTCACTTGTATTAGCAATGCAAAGAAATTTATGTTCCTGAATTTCAGTTCTGTATCTGTTTTCATGGCAAGTTACTCCTGACAGAGTCTTTACAGAAGCTTTAAAGGAAAGTTATCCTGTCATCATAGAGATGGAGCACTACTGAGTTTAATTCAAACGCAGTGCATCAACCCTACATTGAGACATAGCCCAACGTGATTAATTACCCTGTTGGAATGGCTACAGTAAAATAGACGGGGCTATCAAGGCTATCTTTTAATAGCTGTGTCCACCTACCTTCTCCACCTGCCTGAAGAGGCGTTCTCCTTTCCTGCATGCTTGGCTACCACTGTAACAGCTGTGGGTGGTGCCAGTGGTGCCCAACAGACGAAAATCTCAACTCATCATCTTCTCTATTAGCAATTACCCTTGTTCATTTCAAAATCAAGGTCAGTTTTATTTAGCATATTTATCTTTCAGAAAAGTGTCAGTGTTCCAAGTACCGAGAGTTATTCAGAATCAACTACTATTTAGTTAAGTAAAAACTGGGATCTTCTTATTTTCCAGCTAAGCTTATAATCATGTCAAATCAAACTAACTCAAAAATTATCTCAATTAATCCTTTGAAATGCATCAGCCAGTTCCTCAATTCACACAGTTACAGCAATATCAAAAATCTAGAGTTGAACACATATTTACTTGATTTTTACTTTTCAGAACATCTTGAAGAGATATTTGACTACAAAGCAACTGAAACCTATTTGCAAAGCAGACTGCATTTAAACCTACAGCTGCTTAAAGTTTATTTGCATTATCTTGAAAGCTGTCACTTTCTGTAATTCTAAGATGCCACCAGCAAGGGTTTAGCCATGAAATATTAGGCACCCGAACATACTGTCCATGTGCTCCTCAAATATTACCACCAGCAAACTGTGTGCTGAAGGAACAGGTCTCAGCACGTGTCCCAGACAGGCACCAAAACTAAATTTTTCAGTTATAAAATCTCCTCCATATCTTAAGCAGATTAGCTTGTTCCAAACACAGTACACCTCCTAGAGACGCACATTTGCTTTTGGAAGTGTAGATTTGGACTTGATGGTCTTTAAAGGTCCCATTCCACCCACAACATTTAATGTGAATTATATGTTACAATAAGCACAGAATATGGACTTGAAGTTCCCAAAGGATTGAGCCTTGCATTGGTGTGAACAACAGAAATTTCACAATAGTGTTCCAAGCGTTTCCAGTATTGAACATGCCTGCAACACGTGGCGGAGGCCTCCTCAGTGGCTCTTAACCTTGCTATGTATGTGGCACAAACATTGCTGGGACGTAAATCGTGCTCACACGTTCTGTTATTTCTGATATCAGCATCTCCATGCCACTTTATCACGATTCTTGACTGTGAGGGTAGTCAGGTCCTGGCACATGGTGCCCAGAGAAGCTGTGGCTGCCCCATCCCTGGAAGCGTCCAAGGCCAGGTTGGACTGGGCTTGGAGCAAACTGGTCTAGTGGAAGGCGTCCCTGCCCATGGCCGGGGATTGGAACAAGATGAGATTTAAGTTCCCTTCCAACCCAAACCATTCTGTGATTCTAGGAAAAGTACTACTAAATCCTACCATGTCTCTCAGCAGCTTCCAAAAAGCTGCAAGCCATACCAGCCCCATTACAGTTTTTCCATTTTTAACATTTCTAATGAGCAGATGGTTAATTTTTGTGAGTGAGGAATAAAAAACAAAACAACTTTTGTTGGTGCAAGTGTCTGGGGGTGCTTTAGGTTATAAAAACCTGCTTTTTCGGACATCTGCTTGAATTTTTGACTGCAAATTTAGCCTTCTCTATATTACTAGACAAATATTCATATCCTCCATTTGTTTTCAGGTAAAATAAAAACCTGCCAGAAATTGTTCAAGGTTTTTTTAGTCATTTAGAAGTTGGGAAATATTTCAAGAGTAAAAAATTTTTATTGTGCCTGGTTCCTGTGTATTCCCAGCAATAAAATCTTTGTACCTCCAGATGACAAACAGTATGTGTTTCTCCATCTCATTAAAAAACAGTAGATGAAGTTCCCACACAACTGTGGGTACCTCACCTTCAGAGTCAGTTCCTCCTCAAATACAGTCTCAGGCTGAACCTGAAGGCTACACAATGTTGAAAGTGTGAATATTTGAACAATGCTATTGTTCACTTCTGTAGCCCTAACAAGTACACTGGTTCCCAAGTATCCTTTGGTCTCGATACAGCTGAAGGGGTCAGGTTTTCCTTCAGATGCCAAGAGACTGGGGCAACCCCAAAGTAAGGGAAATACCAAGGTAACAAACTTTCTGTATGCTGTACTGTTACGATTTTGGGGGGTTGTAGCAATATAGAGAGATTCGCAGGCACCTAAAGTAAAACATAAACACTACCTTCTTTACCTTGATAGAAAGGAAAAAATACAGTTAAAGGTACATAAATGCCCTTCAGAGGCCTCAGCGCTTAAAAGACCAGCGAGCTCACTACATTTACCTTCCTGGCAAAACTGGCTTCTTTTTAGATTAACAGAATGGAGAGTTGCAGATCTGCTAGATGCAAGTTGGTTCTTTCTGTTCTACAGTGTGATTTTATAAAACATGAATTTATGGAAGCTACAGTAAATTTTTCAGTAGTGAAATACAGATGGTTATTTTCATACAAATTTTAAATTTCCCTGTTTTTATTAAGCACCAACCAAAACCAACACAATGTACAATATATCTACAAATGCATAAAAATATTTATAGTTCCAAATATGATTTATCACAGTACTTAACAGTACTGAGCACTCTAAATTACAAACAGTAAAAACTACATTTCTGTGATTTTTTTTTCTGTCAAGTGTAAACACAATTTTGTGTGGGGACACAGAGGAAAAAAGAACAAAAGCATTAGTATTTGGGAAGAGAAATTGTGTGAGAGCATGAGAGACAATGGATATGTCTGAGCCAGGAGTGAGTTGCTGGTTTGGATCATTAACTAAGAGCTTGATGCTCACTGCTGCTCCCTCTGCAGTCTCCAGGCTCAGTAGCCTCGCTCAGTGCAGCGTTAAGTGTGAGATCAAGCAGAACAAATGCGGGATGGCACAAAATCACACAGGCAACCCATTTTTTTTTAATTTGATGGAGCACTAAATTAGGCTCCTTAAAAAGCTACGTTTACTATACACACTTCTCTTATTCACATTCCTTTTCTGCTGCATTCCCTATTCTGTTACAGCTTTCCAAAGCCTCAGTAACTGTACCTTGCAATACCAAACATTTCCACCTAAGTGCACATAATTTCTGTTTAAGCCTAGGAGGGTTCAGTGCGGTAGCTGTCCTTTCCCAAACAGTCATAGAAGCCATTATTTCTAGGCACACTTTTAGAGTGCAACCAAATCCAAGAAGCTGACATTTTTTATTTAGTACCCATGGGCTATAACCATGAAAAATTTACTCCCTGAAATACAGTTGCATGCATTTCCTATCCACCCCACTCATGACAAAAAGTAATTTCCTTGCACAGCCTGGTAACAATGGCAACTGAAAGAGATGTATCACCATAAAATAAACATGAGCACATCGCACATCTGAATTCTCCAGAGTGAGACTACTAGTCTGTGTTCCCAGTGAAGATTTAAATGAATAAGAGGCCTTGAAGCTTGACATGTATCTCTAAAGGCACGGGAGAGGATTCAGGGCAACTGTCATTAAAATTAATCACTATTAGTGATTACAAACCTCCAGTAACACTGTGGCTCACTGCAGGAGAGCTACTGGGGCCAAAACAAGATATTTAAGCAATGAAAACCAAAAGCTAATCAAGAATCTTAGAGATATTCCTGTGTGATAACTGAGGGAGGCTAAAGGTTACCATTAAAACAAAATATAATATTAGATTGTTTTCCAGTTCCTACTCATCTGGTAAAGGAAAAGCAAAGGAGAACCATTATTTTGTATTTTGGACCAATGAAGACTGAATTATGATCCAAGCAAAAATAAAAATAAAATAAAAATAAGAAAGTATGTCCAGAATTCCTATCCTGAGTTATTCCAAAAGTCCAACAGAGTGAGGCAGGACCTAGCCATGCTCTGCCCAACTCACGCGGGAGCTGTCCAGCAAACACAGAACTGAATGTTACCATGGTAACAGAAGTAAAACCACATTTTACTAGCTTTTTCACACATTTAGAAAAAACATGAAACTGAATTCTACTAGATGTTATGGTTCCACAGGACAAATGGGCTCAGAAATTCAGTTCTTGAGAAGTCCATCAGTGATAATGAAGATACAACAGCTCAGATGTAACCTCTAGAACAGAAAGCCCCTGAATCTCTGACAAGTGTCTGACATGTTTGCTAGGATAACAGTCCCCACAGATCCTGTTTCCTTAAACATCTCATACTCACCAGAGCTCAAATTCCATGATGTGGCACTTCAGCCTGATCCCGCACAGCAGTTTTCACAGAAGAGCCGACACCTTCTCTCAGCTGAAGGGAACAGAGCTTACAAAGAGGCAGAAGGCGGCTATGTATGATTTGATGATCCTGTGATATGATACATGTGTCCTAGTGTTTGTGAGGATGTGAGTTTATATAATAATTATGCAAATTATTAATTCTTAAATTATTATTAAATTATGTAATTATTTATTTTGTATAATTCACGTCCCTTTCTGCTATGTCTTGCACTGCTTTTTGTGTTTTATTTGTGAAAGACAAAAGCCTGCAAGCAGATAGCCACAAGGAGTAACAGACTACATAACCCATGGCAAAAATTAAACATTCTTTTTCACCTCAAAAAAGGTTGGAAAATTATGCCTGAAGTACCTATTTAATGCAGTGTTCCAAGAAAGCTTCTTTCCACTTCTCATATGAGATGAGCTTCTAGTAACAAAGGTTTCATCAAAATACATCCTCCCTTTGTTAGCATCCAGAATATCTAGGGCTTGGTATACATCTTTGAAGAAGTCCATTAAAAATGAATCATAAAACCATGAATTTAACACTTGTATAAATAAAAAATAAGTTTTCCACTAGGGGAAGTGAGCACTGTATTAGTTGTAACACAAGAAAAACTAAAGGAATAGTTTTCACTTACAGACCTATAAGCACATGGAACAGAACTTTGACCGAGGCCCCTGACGAGACTAACAAAAGCCATCAGATACACTGTCTGGGGAGAACAGTCTCAAATACTGGACACTAAGAAAAATGCCCTTATTTTTTTTTTTATATACATCAATATTCATATGATCTATTTTGTCTACGAGCTGGCTCCTCAACTGTTTTAGAATGAAAAAAAGCCATATAGGAGTTTGCATACCACTGCCAACTTCTGGTAAAGTCATCAGAAATTACAAAAATAACTGCACTGAAGAGCATAAAAATTTTGTGTCTATGATAGACTTCTAATAACTTCTAGAGAAATTCAGTTATTTGACTTTCAGGACAGAAACTTGACATTCCAGAGTGAAGGGAAAAAGGGAAGAGTTCAAAACTAACTTAAATCCAGAAAATAAAATTGAAACTAGTGTCTATTCAGTGTATGATAGAAATTACAGTATTGTTCAACCTTTCTTTTAAACTTCAGGAGTAAATTCTCTATAATAGATAATAGCCAAACTATCAGTAATTTATTTCTGTCGATCCATGTAACAGAAGGGGCTTTATAATTTTCCCTTTGGAGCAGAGGAGAAATCATGTACAAAGATGCTTGTGGCAAAACGGAAATGTCACCTGCTTTGTCCAGCAGTTCAGACCTCAGCACCCTCAGACACAAATCAAGCAGTGACTCAGAGAACAATAGGTTTACAGAAATAAAAATAATTGCTCCAAATCTCTTCCCTATTTTCATTAATTTGAACTGTCATTATGCTCTTGTCTCAGAAGATGCCTGTGCTTAATGCAGCAATTATCCCGGTGCTGCACTTCCTACTTGTACATGATCACAGACACTTCACATCTGACTTGGCTACAGGGAGCTGAGATGGAGCGACCTGAACAAACCCCTTTTGGCACTACAAGGCCAGGAAGGCATAATGTTAAGCCCTGGATGTATTTTCAGCTGTCAGGGAGCTCTCAGCAAGGCCTCTGCTAATTGGTTGGGTTTCCTTGACCTTGGCACAGTGCAGCACACTGTGTAAATGGGTATCCTTTAGTGCTTCCTACTGACTTGTGAGTCAAGGCCATTTCCTGCTTTCTCCATTTTTAGTATTTTCTCCTGTCCACTTTTTCTCATAAACTCTCAATTTCATTTAATTTCCTCAGACTGGTTGAGGCTACAGGTCTGTGATGAGGATCCAGTGGTGACCAGAAATGCCATGATGTATCAGCCTGTATACTCAAACAAGAAAGGCAGGTTTATAAGAGCATTCTTGTCTATTACAGAAAAAACACGTCCAGCATCCTTGAATCCCCTAAAATCCCCTCCTGTTCTTTATTGCCACTCAGACACTGATAGGCAGCTCTCAAAGGAGAGGAGGGCTTGCTGCACTCCTTATAACCCACAACCTCATAGGCAGTCTCCCTTGCGCTGCTAAAATTCTAGTCCTTGGCCAACCAGAACTACAGCATAAATTCAGAGAGCTGGGATGAATCCAGGATGGCAAACCCTAATAAAAACAGGACTATTCGCTGCAGAACAAAACCAAGAACATCTGAGACATGCTTGTTGGTGATTGGATTAATCAAAGCAGCAAATAATGAAACTGTAGCAAAAGGAAACATAAATGGGCATAAGGGGCTTACAGACACTAGGCTAACAAAATTAGAGCAAACAATTAAAATGCAAAGAAACCCAAATACGTATAGATAATGTGAGTATAAAGCAAACCATTCCAGAAAGCACAGCTCAGAACAGCTGCTCTCCTTCTGCTGCCGAGCATCAGTGACACACACCGTCAGGAGCTGGATCTGCTAGCACTGCCATGCCAGCCATTCCTGTCTGATGTCACACGAACACAAAGATCAGCATGAACAGCACAGACTGTGGAAAGAAATTAAAGAAATTCCACCTAAAAGTATCTAAAAAATGTGAATATCTGCATACAGCTGAAATGAGATCCCAGTCCCTGCCGAATCCCCAAGCACAGAGCGCCCTCTCATGTGCTTCACTCATTTCTCCACACATCACTCCAATCCTCCAAAATTCTACAACTTCAGAATGAGTCACCACTACGACAATATTAGCAAAGAAATTAATCTCCAAGATGAAGAAATGCAATCCTTGTACGCTGAGTAAAACCAAGGAATATATATCTCATTCTTAAGAATAACAAAACTGAAGAAACAAACCACTGAAGGACTAAAAACTGAGCAGAAAAATCATCTGGCAACTAACTCGTCAAGTTCTGGGGAGGTGAGAAAAGGAGGTAACAACACATGCTAAGGTTTTAGTCTAAAACTACGGGTACAAAATCCAGCATTGTGTAAATAAATGAAGACAGCCCAAATTTCTTTAAATGCTATCCAGTGGTAATGTGCTTGAATCTCAATGAGCAGGTAACTAGATACTTTTTCTTAACTATCACCCTTGCAGATCAATCCTCACTTCTGCATTTCAAAATTATTTCTGCATTCTGTACTTTGGATATTCAGATATATGAGGAATAAAAACCACTATACCGTTCCTGCATAGTGATATCACTAGTGCCAGTGGCAAGAAAACTGTTCAGTAAAAAACTAGCACTTCCAGAACAGAAATTTACATTACAGCATTTAGACTAAGTAGAATAATTGCAGTTAATTCCATAAAAGAAAATTTTAAGTTGCTTTATTCCATATACAAAAGGGTTCCAGAAAACACAGAAAGGAATAATGAAACCCTGCAGTAAGTGCTTGAAAAATTTGTGTTGATTTGTTGCATGCTGAGACTCAAGTACCTCCGTAAGGTTTTCCAATTCCAAGGCAGTAAGCTGATTACCTAGAAAGGAGCAATTTTTCCTGTATATTTGTCTAAGAATGACAACCATTACATGTGAAAACATGTATTTTTGTTTAGGATGACATAACTATAGTGTCATCTGTCCATTGTGTCCCTGTCCTCTGCTCTCATGTTGTACTGCTACTGCTCTGTAATTTTAAGAATTTAGGGAAAGGAGAACCTATACAGCTTATCTGCACAGCAGCTTTTCCCCAGCAATGCCATAATCATCACTTCTGGTGCAGAGAAGGTTAACAGAATACTCCTCCAGTGAACTTGGCTGCTGGGAAAACCATTAACTCCATAAAGCTGTCAAAAAACTACATGATGGTCATTATTTAAATATCTAATTGGAAAAACATTTGACACAGAGAAAAGGATGATCCTGTGACTAGGACCTGGGTTAAATAAGATTTCACCGACTCCCTGCCTGACCTTTGAAAGTTTGTAGAAAGAGTGTACATCCGTGTCAGGTCGAGAACCAAGAGCCACATGGCCACATCAGTGTGATGTCATGCTCTGTGAGCTCAGGTGACAGCGTCACGCTACTGTGCTGCTCTCAGACCCACGTGAGCAAGGCTATCTTATTCGGATGCAACAACATGGCTCAGCACTAGCACAAGTTATCACTAAATGATAGAACAAGTACTCTCCCTCTCTTTCTTCCCAACTGGTAAAATAAGAAGAGAACCACCCCACCCACCTCACAGCCAGTACGAATGCACTATGTGAAATGCAGGGAAAAGGTTATGTACACATCCGACTATAAAGGGTACACAAACTTGCCATTATATTCAACAGTGTTATCAGAAAGCAGCACTAAGAAAATGGGAGAGAGCAGAAAGCTGAGACAACTGCAGTCCCCTAAGTACAATATACAGTACACCATTAATTTGCAGATTGACCCCAACATGGACCAAAAGGAAAGAAGGAAGACGAAAAATAAGCCGAAGTGTCTTATTACAAGTAAGCAGACAAAGAGACAGAGCATTCTTCCCCCAATGGATTAGTGACACTCAGGGAAGGGATGGGAAAAAGGGACTGAGAACTACAGCCACAAAAAGACCCTAACAAGTAAACCTATGTATAACGAGAGTATAAGATGAAAGCGTATCTGGAGTGCTGCAACCAGTTCTGGCCTCCCCAATACAAGAGACAGAGGACGAAGTCAAGGAAAAGGTCACAAAGACGATTAAGGGATTAGAACATCAGTTGTATGAGTAGAGGCTGAGACACCTCCAGTTAAACCTGAGGAAGGGAAGGTTTCAGCGGAGTAGGGTCCTACCAATGGGCAGCAACGTCTGATGGAGGACAATGAACAAACAGACTCAGGCTCTTCTCAGTGGTAGCCAGGGAATGGACAAGAGACACTGGGCACAGATTGCAATATAAGAAATTGCATTTAAATTCAAGAAAACACTTTTTGGTGAGGGCAGTCAAACACTGGAACATGTTGCCTAGAGAGGCTATGGAGTCTCCATCCTTGAAGATACTCAAAACCTGACTAGACAATGTCATGGAAAATCTGCTCTAGCGGACCCTGCATTCAACAGTAGGGGCAGCACAACATCATCTCCAGGGGTCCCAGCTAACTTCAACTAGGCTGTGACTTTGTGAAACGAAAAGACAGAAAAAAATGCACAATCTCTTGATGACGTAACACAGCAAGTTCTAGCAAAGTCAGAAAAGTCTATTAAATGGTTTCATGTCTGAAAAACTGGAATGCAACTTTCTGCAAATTAAAGACACATTGTAAGCTGAAGGACAGGACTGGAAAGTTCCTTACTCATCAAATTRAAAACAAGAGGCCTATTCATGAAAAAGGTTATGTGGTCAAGTCACATTCTTTGCTCAAAAGTTTTACATGCAACTGAGGCTGGGCACCCTGCTTGCAATTCATTGAGAAACTCTGAGGTCCTTAGGGATTGCTAGAGCACACAAAGGTACGTTTATAAAGATAGGCTAGCAGTCAGAAGTGCAAGGGAACATGCAAGTGTCCCTTTTTCTTGTAAAAGTCCTGGTCACATGACTGACAGCTGGAGTCATTTAACAAAACACCAGTGCAACTATTCTGCCAAATTCCCTTACAGTTAGATGACAACACCTAAATCCCTCTTGCATTGCAAACACCCAAAGGCTTCATGGCTCACAATCCCCCTTTCTTTCTGTTCTTTTTGTTTTCTATTTCTTCTCCACTACAGATACAAAGCCACATTTTTCAATTGAGACAATTAATTTTAAATTAAGAGGGACCAAGACCAAAAGAGAAACTTGCACCTGATGAAAAGTGGTGTAATTCTTCCTAGTTACTTTTGGATTACATACGCATAGGGCATTCCTTTTGCATCAACTACAATCTCCAGACTATTCAACTTTTCTCTAAAAGGTGTTTTAGCTCTAATAAAGTTGATACCAAAAGGTGGTCCTGTTTCAAGAAATAATGTTTTTACCTGCCTGGTGGCTTGAACACTTGCAATAATCAGAGACCATTACTGAACCTCGATCTTCAAATTCGTTTGCCATCCTGGCCCCCTCTCATTCAGTAACCCATTGTGCTTTTCAGGGAACACTGCTCCTCAAACACCAGTCCCTGGGGCTTCAAACAGCACAGTGTCACTAAATGGTACAGTCAACATCCTTCTACCCACACAGGACAAAGAAATCAAATAAAATCAAGGTACCCCTCAGAGTGCTGAAAACATCAATCTTTGTGATTCTCACTTCCATTTACCTTAGGCTGTGAATGTGCCTATTAGCCAAATGTATTCAAGTCTGAAAAAAGTCATTTCATCTCCTGTTAACAAACAACTTTTCTGTTGAGAGACTAAGAGAATAAATCAATGCCAAAATCCAGTTAATTGTTCAGTAGCAGTCTGCTTGTATCTTTTTGTTAGCTGTCACAGCACTGAGCCAGCACTCAACCTGGTAGTGATATCTACATTTTAGCACAGAATTAGGCCCAAATTTAAACCATTTAAGCCACAGCATGTTTTTCCTATAATGTGAGGATTTAAAAATATCTCAAAATCAACATGAACTATGGACAGTGTTCAGGTATCAGAGTCACAGAATATATATTCCTCCATTTTCACATACCATGCTTAAGACTGCACAGCTGTGAAGAGAAATAGAATAAAAATTTTCTAGAGCATGATCTACAGCAAAACAAAGAAAACTGTTCAGTGGAAAATAAAAGAACAAAATGAGCCTGATCTGATCTGCCTCTTGGGTATTTCCAAAATGCAGTTCAATTCCTGAAATAATCTGTTATCTTTGTATTTCTCAGTGATACGTACACAAAGTATTTTTTGAATAGCAGAACTCACAAGCCAGCCCTCTCAGACAAACCCTATGAACAGGTTCGTGTGCTGTTGCAATAAACATGTTTCAGTCACACTCAATAAGTTATTCCGGTCTGCAAGAGATCTGATGTTTCTCTCTGCAACCACTGTTCTCATTGTTCATGTCTCAAGCAGCATAGATAAGCATATGCATTTGTATAAACATACCTGCTTATTACCCCACATTAATTAATGCTTTAAAGGAAGATTTTGGGGTGGGGATGTTAAGAGTATGACTTTCAGCCACAGATTTTATTGAACTGAAGTTGACAAGTGCTAAGTTGGAGTGGAAACAACACCTCTGAGGGCAGCTCACTGGGGACATGGCACACCAGTGTGCCCAGGGCAGAAAGAAAGGAAATAAAGTTCTGCTACTTTTAAGGAACATTACACAGATTTTGAAGGACTCAAAAGTATTTTTAAAAAAAATATTAAAAAGTATCTTGAGAGAACTGGACTGGAGGGAGGAAGATGGGAGATGAGAAATTAAGACCTTAACTTGAAACATAAGCTCTATGAAAATTACTAAGATGTACGAAAATTCAAAGTGATACATAATGGTGTTTGAAAGTAAGAAAGCAAGAACAACTATTTTCTCACTTTCTACATTGCCTCATTTCCCAGATTTGTTTCACAATATTTTTTGTTTTCTTCTTGCTTGCCATCCTCTGAAGAAAAAAATCCACTTAATGCATTGGCCTGATTAGAGAGGGAAAATACATTTATTTCAAACACATGTAAGATTGTGATATTTCAGCATTGTAAATGCTGAGGATTTTAAAAAAAGTAAGAATTAACAAACTACATACCCAAGAAATGTAGTTTGTATACAAAGGAGGAAAAGAAACATAGAAATTTACAGTTAGTAGTTCAAATTTCAAACAACATGCATTCAAATTAATTTTTCAACTTCCTAAGTGAAAGGAACTCAGGTTCTATATTTAAAACTGAGGCCTTTCAAACCAAATACCAGTTGTCCCTACTAAGCTCCCTCTTCTGGCTAATTAATAAACTCGCTTAGGTTTTGTATGCAGAAGTTGTAATCTTCCCAGTTCTGTTCTATCAATAAAAATCAATTATCTTCTTTAAAAATCGGTAAAGCAACTTTGATATTGAAATATACAACTTCAGTTTTCAGCTTCAGACAGAGCCCTCCTGTTGCCTCACACTGACAAGTTAAACACACACACAAGAAAATAAACATCCCTGCACTGTGTAGGGGAGACTGCAAACTGAGCCTCACCAACAATCATCTGCACCTCCTCTAAGCTTCTAAACACCACTGCCTAATTTTTGGTATCAGAATATTCTTGAAATGTCTGTCTTCAAAACATACCAGACTAGTTAATTAGTTCCCCAAAGGAAACCTTTCCTTGTTCTACCTAAAATTAGAATTAAATCTGTAATAAAAATACAAATACATCTTTAAGAAACTGTGAATGTTGAAAATGAGGAAAACATCCCACACAAAGTTATGTTGCCTCCATTCCAGGATTTCTCACCACTGCCGAGATTTCTAAAGCATTTCTGTTGGATAAGCACGGCTCCCAACAACCAGGAACAGTGAGCAGCACACTTACACTGCCTCCCATTCCCATTGCTCCCACCCAAACTGAGGATTCGGGTTTCCCACACTGAGTGTGGTGGAGGGTGACCACTCCATTTATCCATCAGAAAGGGGCAAACTAGGACTAAAAAATTTCCAGTAGCTAGGATGGTGTCTAACTTTGACTCTGCCTCATCTGACTGAAAGTTGTTTTCCAGTTCAGTCAGAAAACTAATTTATATTTGTGTCCTTCAACTACATAAACAAGAAACAAAGACTCCTCTGCTTTTTCCACAAAGGAAAAACAGTAACCCAAGAGCTCCAGCTGCTGCAAGGACCAAAATCCCTCTGCTGCAATGCTGTTTTCTGTCACTGCTCCTTGGAAATACCAATACCAATTGTAAAATACAGTTCCATCTACGTAGATGCTGAATTCGTCATCCCCTACCTGCAAATAAACAGCCAACTCATAGAGACAAAATAATGATCTGTTATTAGTGTCCATCTTATGCCTTGCCTTATGTAAATCTCACTGGAACAGCCACTATAGCTGGTAAACTGAAAGGAGAAAGAATCTCACTGTGTGTGAACAGCTCCAAAAATCAGCAAAGCTTGGCTAGACAGTGTGGGGTTTGCAGTTGACAGGCTTGTGCTTTTAACTGGAACTTTAAATGAGCTTTCTAGATACTGATCCCTTTCCTTGCCTTTGCTGGTATTTTATGGAAACAGAACTAACATGAATTATCTTTAAACAGGAAAGTATCACCAATAGACTTCAATATAACACTTCCATTCATTCTAGCTAATATTTTCATTGCAACTGTAATTTAGTCACCCTGTTGAATAAATGTGGAGATAGAATTTATTCTAGCAGTAACCTCTGTTCTATCACCAGTAGGAATTTTAAGCCTGTTCCCCAGTTTTTTATCACCGAAGTGGTTCTCATTGGCATAGCTATACAACAATGTTGTCCCCTTAAAACACATCCTGCTCAAAGTATCATGGCATTTTCAGGAATACAAGGTAAAGTTTCTAATGACATTCAGGATAAAAAACATACCAAAAATCCTAAAAGTAAGATTCAATTCCAATTCTATCTTAAGACAGATAGTTTCACTAACTTCAGCTCCCAAAATGTCCTTGCTCATTGTATATATACATGAATAAAAGAAAACATTACTTAGGTATCTAAGAAAAGAAAGCTGATTTATTAAATAAATTATATGGAAAATTGAGRAAAAAAATGGACACTTACCAAGAACAATAAAGAGCACGTAAAGAGAAATCAACAAATCCACAAGGGAGGAAACAAGACAGAGAGGGCTGAAGGCTTGAAAGGAACATTGACTGGAAAACCCCTTCTGGGATGAGAGTGGCACAGTCAGATTCAGCAAATACAGCAACCAGTCCCCACCAAATCAACACAAATTCAGGACACAGAACGAAGAGACAGTGGCAGTGAACGGCTTCAATGTCTTAAGCCAACAGTCACCCTCATTGTGGAGCAATCAAATTAGTGACAAACAGAGCCTGGTAAAATTTTTTTCATTCTCTTCTAAAGTCTACATCACTGACGATGATTTGTGGAAACAATTCAAAGTGAAAGGGAAGTACTACATAGAAGAGTGTGAAAATCACAATGCCAGTGGAATGAACACGCAGAGGATACAAAAATAATTCATCCAGCTGTGGGTTTTCACTATCTCAATTACTGTAGCAGCGTGATGGCTCCTTTCCAAAAGCCAACCCGTGCTCCCAGCCAAGCCATTTTTAGGAGACTTCTATCACACCTGCACCAATGAAGGCAGGCAGCCCAGTCAAACTCCAACCTCTACAAATCATTTCTGTTCAACACATTTTTGACCTATAATCCAGCTAACGAAAGGCCTTGAAGGGAAATTCATTTCATGTTTATGCTTACTACTGTACCTTCACACCAAGTGAAATCAAAAATCTCTTTCTACATATGAAGTCTTAAAAGAACCATGACAACAAAAGATTGCCAAGACACAGCCTCTGAAGCAAAATACTGAGGAATGATCTGAAAAAAAACAGCACTGAATCATTAAAGTCAAAAACCAGAGACAGGGTTCCAAATGGGATTATGGGGATTTGGGAGAAAAGAGGAGAATGCATGATGCACTGACAAACTGAAGATACCACCATGAAAAGATAAAAGGGAACATACAACCAGGGACTGTGGCTGTGCTTTATATGGGACAGGATGCCTGCAAAAGCTACGTTGACTCTTCTACTACCAACTGATAGTAACTGCTAAAGTACAGAAACATTTTGTATCACAGAGAAGATATCCTTTACACACTGATTGAAAATAACAAGAACAGATGCTATGCCATCACAGCAACATCATTTAGGTCTTCTGGTACTTTTTCCACCAATGAGGCTCAAAATATTCTGCAGAAGTGACTCCTGACTTTTCATAAAACAAGAATAAACAAAGAAATAAGAGACTTTGCTCAAGGTCAGGTGGACATTTAATAGCAGAACTAGAACTGAAACAGAGTTACTTCGTTTTTTAAACTCACTGATGTCATCTATCCGAAAAAAAGTCTCATTTTTTTATTACGAAGAATGTTTCGGTGTTTTTTTAATAATTCACCTCAGTACTGCATCAATACATAGTCTATTATTTCTGTATTTAACTGACTGTTAGTTATGCCTTCATTTAACACAGATAGCCTTTTTAAGCTCATAAATCTTTCCCATCTTCTATTTTGATGCACAAGTCTTTTCCGATGATCATTTCAAAGTTAGTTATACTTCTGTGACTGGCATTTTGAAAGTATTCTTTTATGAAACATTTTCAGAACTTTTAATCTAAGTCAGCTCTACAGTAAATCACTACCAGACTCCTTAAAACCAGGATACAAAACTGAGCACAGGCACCCTGGCTTTCATACTCCTTAGCTCCCTGCAGCCAACCAACCTGGATAGCTAGAGTTTAACAATAGTAATGAAATTTTCTACTTTTAAACAGAGTCCTTCATACAAAATCTTTTACGACATTCAGTAATACAAACCACTTAATGACCAAAAAAAACCGCACAAAAAACCCCCACCCAACAACAATGCAACTTAGAAGTTTGTAAATCATCTCCCTGCCAAAGCAGGAGTTTCTTCTAATGCGGAGTAATTCAAGTCTTAAGGAAGTAAGTGAAAAAGCTTTTCTAGAGGCTAATAAACAACAAGACTTGGAGTGATCTGCTTTGAAATAAAAGAAAACTTAACTTCAATAGTTTGGAGCCCAGCTGGTGGAGAGCATCATGCTTGCTACCCGCTCTAACTTCTGAGGAGAGGAACCTGGCTGATGAGTCTGCTCTTAAACTGCACCTTTAGCTAAAGTGGCTCATAAGGCTGTGTGAGGGATTGACAGGAAAAATGGAATCTGGAGCAGATGCTGTTAAAATCAATTAGCTTGTAAAGGGCTGGCCCCAGACTAGCCAAGGCGAGGCAGCTACTGGAGCAATCAATGGCAGCTGGTGGGAAGCAAGCCCAGAAGGAAGAGGCAACCAACATCATTTACTCCTTACAAATGTTTCCTTACATAGTCAGGTCTTACTGAGAATGCCAAGATACATATTTCTTCAAATGTTTATCCAAAATATACTACACACAAACACTCTCCGAACACTATTTTGAAAGGTCTTATCACTCTAACATACTAGTAAGAATCTCTGTGCTACCTCTCAAAGTTTTGCGCCCACATGTTCCTGGATGCTGATGAATGCTGACTACGTTAAACATTAAAACAGATGTCTGGTCTTCGCAACCCAGAAACCATGCTGTGTTAAAACAGTAAAATAGTAGCACACTCCCATTGGGGAACAGTATGTTTACAGAGAAAACCGTTTAATACCCAACAGGTAATTCAAGTCAAACAACTTTTAAACAGAAAATATATTATTATCTGGAGCTTTTAGAAAAACCAGATCTTAGTACAGAAATGTATGCACTTGTTTACACTGGGTGTTACATATGTGAACAATAATCCCACAGGAGTTAATCCTTCCCCAGAAGACAAATACATTTCCTTACCTTCGGCCATTTGGGATTCAGAAGTCGTGCTTTGATTGCATCATCCAAGGCCTTGTCATACTGGTGGATTTTCATGTAGGCTGCCGAACGGTTGCTGTAGAGAATGCAGTTCTGAGGGTCAACCCCCAAGGCTTCATTGTACAGCACGATTGCAGTATGGAAATCACCGTCATGGCAAGCCTGGTTGCTCTGGCGAACTTTCTCAACAAATTCAGCTTTGCTCAACATGGGACTGTCAGGACTTTTTCTTCTAAAAGACTTTGATCCACAGAAAGAAATCTGGGAGGGGGAAAGGGACAAATTATATGTTAGTGTTAAGAAATGCTACTCAAGAAAAGCAGGGGAAAAAAATCAAACCGTTGGAAACTGTACAGCAGAAATGAAAGCCACCAGCATCACTGCAGAACAAATTATGAATTCAGAATCAGATTCTTAAAAAAGTAAATTGTTTATCTATTGAATCTCTTTTTGAGGGTACAGAAGTAACAGAAAGAGTCTTGCAAAACGTATCATTCCCTATGAATGACATCTTCTAGACACAAGAGCAGTTGTAGTCTGTTTACATATGCTGCACTCCACACCCTCACAAGTGTTCTTCTCCTCAGCCACACTCCATGGAGCTCCACGGAGATTCTACAGCACTAAGCACAGTCGCCAGGTAAAGAACAGGTGGCAGCTGTGAATGTGTAGATGATGCCGGTACATCTGAAGTTTGATATGCAGATCACACAGAAGCACATGCATACAAAATGGAAAAATATGTAAAATCTCTTTAAACCAAAGAACTTGCACTGATACCTCTGCTCACAAACCTCTACATCCAGCTACAGGCAGTTGTGAACTGTTCATAATTGGGAATGGAAGGATAAATCTTTAGAAACACACATACTCACAGAAATAARCGGGACTTATGATTTATTTTAACAACAGAACAGTCATCCTTGGCAGAGCCACCCTCCCAGATTGACAACTTCAGGTAATACAAAATAACAAAGAAAAAAAGATTTAAGCCTTCTAATTATAAAGGTCATTATTTAAAGTGAGCTGTAGAAAGTCCTAGTTCCACTGATTCTGGTACACCCTTTCTCCTTATTTAACTTTCTACATTGCACATTTTCCTCAACCAGTCCTTTGTAATCAGTAACTGCTTCTGTCATGCAAACCCTACTTTCTCCCAAGGTTACTCAAGAACTCAGCAAGAACATCTTTGTCCAACTCTGATCATAAGGCAGTTGAGAATTGTGCAGTAATAGTATTTGGCAACAGGCAACACAATACATATGGTAACATAGAAAGTACTTGGAAATATTCATTAAAGTATGAATATTAGACTACTATAATTAAGATTGGTGTCATCTAGTTTTAGTCCTGCAGACTGAAAAAGTTTAAGAATATCACACATTATTACCACAACACAACAACCACAGGGCTTAAATACATTACCAGAGCCAGCTGGGGCATGTTTTTAAAGGTGGAAAGGGAAGCAAGCTGCAAACTGACATCCTGTCTCAAGGATCAGTTGGTCTACAGACTTTTCTCTTTTTCTTCCTTAAGTCAAATAACAACAATAGAAAAGCATGACGTTAGAAACTACTGATTTCTTATTTTTCTTATTATATCCATTCTTTTCTGACAATGTTTGTGTGTTTGGTGTTTGTCCAAACTTTTTCTAAACTTCTCTATTGAAGGAGATTCCATGCTTTACTCAGGCAATCTCCTTACACTACTTCAGGATTTTAATCATTAAAATATTTTTCCTAATAACCAAATCTCCTTTGTATCAGTAAATGTACTATTTCTTGTCCTGTCTCTAGCAGACTGAATTAAAAACTTTATGTAGTTGCTTTTTCTATAGTATTCTTGCTAATGCAAGCTATTATGTAAGAAGTATTATTATTAGCATTATAAAAAGCAAATTTCTGCATCCTCAAAAATCTCTTCCACGTGCAGTTCATCTTTAAATGCACTAGATACTTCTTTGCTACTTCAATCAAGTTGACAGACAGCAACTTCATATATTCATGTACCTACTGGCAGGAAAATGGCTGTACTTTGAGCAACCACCCAAACAGTAGAGCTGAACACATTGCTTTGTTCAAGTGGTGCAATAACTCATACATCTGTGACATAAACTGACAATAAACTTCATCACATGGACAGTTTTTTGTGACCTGAGGAGCTGCAAGAGCTGAATATGAACATTCAGCAGCTGTTACATAGCCAGGTGTTCAAACACAGAGAAGAAAACCTGAGAAAGGTAATTAGTCACCAGAAGGCCTGGAGGTACTGCGGGAAACGGGGCTGGTGAATACCCACATGTCAGGGGCAGCAGTTTCTTCACGTGTCTTTAAAGGTGGCTGCTGTCTCCCTCTCAGTATATTTCCTGGTCACTGACGTGCACCAGGGATAATAAAAAATACCAAATGTTGTGCAGTTCCCATTCTTTTATCACATTCAGAGTGAATGACTGCAGCTTCCACAAGCAGTACCACAAGTAGCCATGAACTTAAGTTATTTAGAAGACAAATATTTCAAGAAATAGATTCCTTACCAGCTGTGGCCATAACTGCCTCCAGTGGGAGGCCTGGCCTGGCGCGAAGGCGCAGCCAGCCCCACCCTGCGGAGCTCACTGCCATGGGCAGCAGTGACACCTCGCCCATTCCCTCTGCCTGACCATAGGGACTGTGCTGCTCAGCCCACTGAAGCTGTTTGCCCAGGACCACCAAGAGCTACCAAGCCCTCAGTAGTGAGGCCTCTGCGAGGGCACAACACAGCCAGCACAACCTTGAGGAGCGCCAGTGATACAAGTCCAACAACAGCTGTCTTTTCTGGCAGTTCATTATGTACAAAGAAACGAACACAAAAAGCTGTTAATGATCCTTCCAGAATCATACTGTGAGCCTGTAACAACAAGGAAAATCCATGAGGAGACATCCTCTCAGTCCAAGTGAAGTGGTTTCTGCCTCTAATATCCTGTGACGCTAAATAACCTCATGAAAAAAAAGGAAACTATGATGGTAATCTGTGGAATATGTTACTATTTAATTCCTGCTATCATGAGAACTACACAACACAGTAAAACATCATGAGGTAAAAGAAAAAAAAACAGAACAGTAAAACTGAGTCACTCTGGCACTCAAACCACAAATAAAAAAAGATCATGATGATGGTACCAACACACAAGAAGTACTCATTAAAAAGTCATCCCCACTTCTCAGTCACCACTGCTCTTCTCCTTTTAATATAGTGGAAGGTGATGGCAATGCACATATTTGGGCTGCCTAACATTTTGTTATAGAAGGTGCTGGCATCTACTAAACCAATGCTAAAGAAGTTTCTTAGTGCAGCAGAACAAAAAAGATTCTAATGAAGTGCAGAAGAGGATCTAATGAGAAAGTCTGAGTTAGAAGCTCGAGTATTTCTAATAAAGTAGATGGCACAAGCTTCTCAACATTACTTCTCCAAACCAGCATAAGACAGCAGAAATCAGCTCCTACTACAGAAGTCACGTTAGATAGAAACTTCCACAATATCTGTTTCAGATCAGACTCAGCAAGGAATTTTCTTCACTGGTGTAAAAGCCTCCTCTGGCAGAAGGTACTCAGGATTCAACTCTACTGACCATGCAAGGGGAGTGTTAAAACACACACAATTTTCTTTGGTCTTTTTCTTTTCAAGAAGAAATGAACTCCTAACTCCCTGCAAAGCAAACAGGAACATGAATACACACCAAAACTTACCTTACAAGAACTTTTATCTTCACAGATCAAGCTTGTTAAACTTAGTCCTCTCTACAGAACATTCATCAAATAAAAGAAGTGCCCATACACACGAAAGATGTGACTGTCTGAACCGCATATTGCTATCTAGAAAGCCATAGGGAACAGATCCCCACCGTGTTCCAGTAACGAGTGAGAAGAGATAACAGTAAAACCAGATTCTGCTCCAAGACAAGAGGACTAAAGAAGACAGTGTGGTACAACAGTAAATATTTTATCAAAAACCCACTCTTACACCTCAAAGCTTGCTGGTTTGTACGTAACTCCTCTTATTTAATTCTACATAATGCAAATAAATATGCTTTATATTGATGATGTCTTGGGTGGCAAGACTGTAATTAAGAAACCTTTTTAAACAAATTCTTTATCTTTTTCAAAAAAGATACTGTGTGATATGCCGCATTTTTATATTTTGCATCATTTAAACTGCTCAAAATACTTATTGAAGCATCAGGAAGAGGGAAAAAACAAAAAGAGGCAAGCAGAAAAATTGGCATTCCTAATGGATTCTGAAAAGAAAGAGTGACGGTAATTCATGTTAAATACAGGTTTCCAAAATCAGCTTAAATCTGTAACTGAGCTTCCCTTTCCATGAAAACTTCTATACAACTTCTTATAATTTAATCTGTAACATGTTTTATGTTTTCTCTCCATATTCTGGGGTGTTTTTCTGTAATAGAAGTCGGCTTCAACATCAGTCCAAGAACAAATAAAGCACATGACGTCTGTCACCAAAACCTCCCAGCTCCCTGCAGCCAGCACTTCAGCCAGGCTGTACTACACTCCTGAACAGATATGAAACCTTGCCAAACCACAGGCGACCTTCCCCTAAACAGAGCAGAATTTTAACAGAAATAATGTGGAAAGAAATGAAAGACCACCACCACCACCGAAGGTTTAAGCCACCACAGGATGTGCACAACAGCTGTCCAGGCTGACAGGCTTTTCTAAGCTGGATTTTGTCTTCACAAGTTGTTATGAAGCATTGCTGGACCACATCTTCACAGATACGAGAAAACATTTCCTCAAATCGCAGCAGCACAAGACACGCAGCCCACAGGTGGGATGTCAGCAAACTGGGCAATGTCCCAGCCTATCCTGCCCCCTCCCCGACCTGCAGGGAAAGGAAACACACGGCAGAACAGCCTGGGAATGCACTCCATCAGCAGACTGGTGGCTGCAATTGCCTGTGCAATTTGGATGCCTTCATGAAAACAAACCCTGGGCCACCACCCAGCACCCTTTAGCACTGCTATAGGCACCTTCCTTGCAGCAGAAGCAATATGAAGCAAACCCTACAAACTTCTGCTACCTCTCCATTTTTCATGTCCTGCAGGTTTAGCATCCAACACTGACTGTAATTGTCAGGGCATTGCATTTGACAGCTCCTGCAACCCAAAGCACTCCCACCAGTACCAGTAAATATTCTGACAGACTGGGGTTCAATTTCCTCTGGTAAATCTACACTATAGTAGAAATAAAACATCAGGATACAGGTTTCACAAAGTATTAGGTAAACAGAAGTCAAACTTCCAAATTAAAAAACCACTAAATTCTATGAGAAATTTTTAGATGTTCACGGAAACCTACTTTTATTTAATTGAAAAGCTATAACTTGTCTAAAAGCATAAATAAATAAAAAAGAACATCTTGAACATAAAACCTTAACTTACAGCACTATCCTATTAAAAACCCTCACATTTTAGTAAATTTCCTAATGGAATATATGTCTAGACTTTTGGAGCATATTGTTCTGAAAACATTTTCCTACTTTCATTTTTCATTTTAATTAGAAACAAAAATAGTTTAAATATGAACTTATCAACAGGAAGGAAACAGATTTTTTTTCTTCACTGGAGCTTATACAAAATTTTCTATAGAAAAAGTTTTTTCTAAAGAATTTTTTAAAAATGAGAAGCAATTGTGAGCTTTCAATACTGAGCTTGGAGAGATCTGCAATTGTGACAGCAGTTAGATCCATCCTAATTTAAGCTATGCTACATATTGCTAAAAATTGTAATAACAACTATGCAATCCACAGCTAAATATAAACATTACTTTTTGGTTCATACATAATTTTAAAAACTAAGGGTTTTGCAGACCCAATAATGCCCTCACCCACACTTCTGCAAAATACTTCAGTTAAGAAACAAAATTCAGTTTTCAAGTAAATACTCCAAAAAAGAAAGATGCTATTTTTAAATACTATTGAGAAACTAATCTGATATCGCTCCAAACATGCTGCAAAATTCTATTTGGATCATGCATGCAATGTAATTTCTTCACATACCTCATGCCAAATGTGATCATTTACAGTAATCAAAAAGCATGATGAAAGTCTAAAACAAACTCAAAAGTTCAAATTCCCCAGGTTCTTACTAATCTCATTATGGAATGCCCTTATAAACCAGGAACAGTCCCTCAGTATCAACACAGAGAACGTTACTGTCAATCACTTCAAAGGAAGAATATGAAGGAGTCAAAATTCTTAAAGAATAGGAGAAGCAGAATAAAAACATGGTACTGAAGAACTGGACAGTAATGCAAAAATGGAGCCGAAGAAGTATAAGAAATTAAAGAAAGGCATTCATTTTCTCATCAGGAAACAGTCAGTATGACACGGAGACATGGAAAAGAAATAAAATTGACTTCCCAAGTCTAAAGATTTGCTTGCTTCCACTACCATCCAAGAGATCTATCATTAACGTAAAAGAAAGAGCTAGTCTAAGCTAAAGGGAGCACAAAATATTGAATTCAATTATTGTTAATAATGATTAAATTACAAACTATCAACGAGGAAACAGACCTTTCCCTCTGATCTGACAGTGAGCCACAGGGAAACAAGAGACAGCAAGGAGGGAGTGATGAACCAGTAATTCAGCAAAAGCCAGGCATGAACAGTAACCTCATTCGAGGAACATCTGTTAGGGCAACATTCAAGGCACATCCACTCATCCATTTAGGAATTTATCCATTAGCTACATATCCATATCAAAGAGTCTATAAAGGGTTCCATTAGCACCTGAAGAGCTCTTGTTCCAGACCAGAAGAAAGTCCAGGAGAGATGATATTATCTAAGATGGTGAAAACCTCCAAG
This sequence comes from Amblyornis subalaris, assembly GCA_018881555.1. Classification (NCBI taxonomy): domain Eukaryota; kingdom Metazoa; phylum Chordata; class Aves; order Passeriformes; family Ptilonorhynchidae; genus Amblyornis; species Amblyornis subalaris. The sequence goes on from JACAXG010000023.1 coordinate 8,883,395, forward strand.
AAAAATGAAAGATACTAAAATAAACATGAACAGCTCCAAGAGGAAGAAGGACAAGAAGGCATAGGCACCCAGCTCTGTGGGTTTCAACTCTCTGTTCACTGGCGACAACCAAGGGCATCCCTATCGCTGCAACATCAAACTACAGCAGCGCGGGCTGCAGACCTGGACAATACCTTTCATAAGTGATTGCCAATCTATGTTCCAGTGCATGGGCAGAGCCACATTCATGACATTTGCTGTCATCCAAAATGCACTAACTGAATGCAATCTCCGGATTCTGTCAGTAAAAAAGCTCTTATAATCAAGTTCATGACAACTTTCTGTACCACTGAAGCAGGGTAAGGAGCTCTGCAGTGCTGCCAAGTACACCTGACACACTTACCTTCAAACTTTGCAGAATTTAACGAGACAAGCTTCGGATTTGTTTACGGGGGCGCCAGAGCGAGCACAATGCCCATGCCGACATCCGAGCTCTCTGCTCGCGAGGGTCCTGCTCCAGCTAGCGGCGGCCGAGCACGTTCGGGAGAACACAACTCTCGCTCCGGCGCCGGGGACAGGCCCGGGCCCTCCGCCGCTCTGCAACGACCGCACCGCGCCGACCCGCGGCGGGACCCCCTCCCGCCCCGCTCCGCCGGGCCCGGGGCTCCCAGGAAGCCGCGTCGCTCGCGGCACCCCAAGGTGCCCAGGGCGAAGGGAGCCGAGCGCTCGGGCTGGGGTCTCCGAAGCCCCGCCGGGGAGCTGCCCCACCGCTGCCCGGCCCCTCACCGCGCCTCAGGCCACTGGGCCTGCGCCCCCACCGAACTCGCGCTCCGTGCCGGGACAGCCACCCGCCCGCGCCCCTCAACTTCCCTCCGCCGCTCGTGTCCGGCCCGGTGGCTCCTTCCCGCCTCCCCGACCGCTCCAGCGCCGCCCGTCCGGCGTCAACTCACCCGGGGAGGCTCCGCGTCCTGCTCTCGCCGAGCCCGGCCCACTGCCACGGCCCCCGGCGGAGGCGGTGGCGCCTGTTGCTCCATCGCGCTCCTCCTTCTCCTTCGGGGACCGGGGCCGCCGCCGCCCCCGCCAGGCCGATCCCGCTCCGACCTCAGCGCCACGTTCCGGGCCCGGCTGAGAGGAACCCGCACTGCCCCAGCCCCGCCCCGGGGCTGGGCTCCGCCCGGACCCCGGGCACCCCCGCCCGACAGCGCCTGGCCCGCGCCGGACGTCCTGCCGTTGCTGCCCGGGGTCCCCCAACCGGGGCCGCCCCGGGCCCGGGGCAGCCGCTCGGCCGCGCCTGTGCTGGGCGACGGCGACGGCGAGCCCAGCCGCAAGTGCCGCACGGAAGGAGCAGCGGTCTGGTTTGCCACCTCTCCGTCCTCACGGAGGATACAGCTGCAGCGTCGCTCTGTCGCCATACGGGTGGGGGACCGTCGCCCAAAGGCAGCGGCAGCCTGAGCTCGAGAGTAAGTGGGCCCGCATCGGACCACAGGTGGTAACGCTTGTCACTAATGACACCGCTCTGGCCAGGCACAGCGAGGCTCAGCAGCTTGGTTAACCGAAGTCTTCCAACTGCTGTGACCGATCCTGCCTCTTGAAATGAAGAGGCAAAATGGATAATGCTATAGACTGTTCTGCTGTGAATAATACGTGACAAAGAAATAATTTGTCTAAGTGAAAATTCGATGCCACTTCACCGTAGTGAAATTTACTCTTTCCTAGGAAAAAAAAGAGACTGAAACTTCAGAAAGCTATTATAAAATGATGAACACATGGTCAGCAGCCCAACGGTTTGCCATCAAGTGAGCGAGATCAAATTTAGGACATCATTAGAAAGGAGGTCTCAGTCAGGATTCAGGGAAATGATCCAAGCAAAGCAGTTACTGATTATCTAACAACTGGGATGCAAAAAAAGATGGAGGAATAAATTATAGAAGTTTTCTACTTCTATCTAAAGACCAATTGCAGTTAATTTACAGTGTAAGTAAGAGCTAGGGAATTAATTCACATAGGCAATGATGCAGGTCTTTTTAAAGTCASTGGTAACCAAAGCCCAAAGGTATCAGCTTTTGCAGTACACCAGGACACAAAACTGGCCCAGACACACTGCATCCTTTGATTCTTTCATCTAGCAAATCACAGGTGAGTGTTCCCTTCTACTTCAAATGAGCTACAGTAAGCACCAGAACTCCCTGAGGATGTGCAAGTCACAGATGTGCACCAAGGAGTCAGACATACCTTTGTTCTATCACCCCAGTGTATCTGGAGTGGACTAGAACCAGTGGTATTGTTTCCATCTAGATGCCCATGGATGTTTTTCCATCTGATCCATTAAGAAAGGTATCAGTGTACAAGAATTGCCATTTATCATTAACATTGGTTAATATCAAATATATCAAAACACACAAGATCTCTGCAATGGGCACATAAAGGAAATGTGACTCATCAATGTCTTAGTTCCTACCTGACATGGGTTTATTCCATAGCACATTAGGTTTCATTCTTTACAAATCAATTTACAGTAGATGCCTTTAGCCAGAAGATGCATGTTGGAGAACACAGTTATTAAACTGTGCTTTCAGTCAATAATGAAATTAATATCATTTAGTAAGAGGGACACAGGTCAAAATTTTAACCTAACAGGCAAGCTAGTTTTTCTCTCTCAGTTCAATTCCTAGTTCTTCCCTGACAGGAATTTATACATCGTCATTTCATCACTTGGTATCATGCTTCCTCTTATTCATCCCTCCTCTGGGAAATAAACATAGCATACGCATGTTAGAAACATCATGCAGATGGGCAACTCTTGCTTTGGAAGCCAATCGGCTCCTTCCCAGAGCACAATGCTGTGAGTCTGCCAGTACAACATTTACTGTGGAGCTTTACCTGAAGCCCAGGGTGCCTCAGGCTCCATCGACAGTTTTACACCTGAACTGAACAGTCTCAGTGTCCTCAGAAGTCTGTGGGCAGCATTGTGTCAGGTAATGCTATGGCTCAGGCAAAAGCTCAGCAAGCCTAGTATTCCATTTTTATCTGTTAGGACTAAGCATTATTTCCATGCCTAACCTAGAAACCAGAAAAGAATAAACAAAGAATGTAGGTGGGGACGAAGCTAACCTAAAAAATTGTTAGCAACTTAATTCACGAGTTTTTCTGGTACTTTCCTTGAGTTAGGCAGCTGGCTGGACTAGAACATGACTATTTGTGCAGATTCTCATGTATGCACAACAGTCACTTCAGTCTTACAAAGTTATTTTTATTTGAAAATTGCATCTTCAACAGCTATTCCATTAAGATTTTTCTTAATAAAAAAATCTGATTTCCATTAAAAAAAGCTGTCATTAACAAAAGTAATTTTTTCTTCCTTTTCACCTCATTTTCTGAAACGACGTAGAAGGAACAGCACGCTTAGAAGAGCCAGATTCTTCCTCATTTTCATGGAGACGCTTTCTTACTGTGGTTCGCTAGAAGAAAGACACAGTAGGATGGCTACAGGAAACCAGGTAAAACAGAGCCTGACTGTTCTGCTTGCTCCAGAACTGCAGGTGTTGGACAGTGTCTCCTTTCTGTGACCAAAAAAGCAGCATGACTCACTCATGTTTCTCTACCAAGATCCATCTAATTATATTTGATGGTTCTTATATAAGATATTGCTCCCAGCTTGCAACAGCTACTGTTCACAATTTTCCTAATTAGCATCTGGTAACGAATGGCACAATGCCATCCTAACCTTGCACTAAGATGAGAATTTTTATTTGAATACTAAACATTAGTGACTTGAATCCATCCAAAAAAAAAAGTTCAACAATTTTATCCTAAATATATGAATAATCCTTTAAAGCCTAGGAGACTGTTTCTACACATTTAAACAAAGTGTTGACAAAGCACAGAAGTCCATTGCTGCTCTTCAGGAAGCAGAAATAACCAGCAGACTGCCACATACAGCCCAAGGCTACATTTCTCTAAAGTCTCAAAACTAACTGATTTTCTTACTACAGATTACTTCAAAATCTAGTTTCTCTGTGCATCAGTTATTAATCTTCAAATATCTACTGCACATACCATTTTTGATGTTTCTGGTGGATTCATACTGGCACATGTCTGAGCAAGTAGCTGTTGAAATGTACTCTTCATATCCTCATCCTGCAAAAACACCCAGTAGCTAAGTACTATATAGAATATTTAAGGGAAAAGCAAAGATTGGGAAACTCAAAGAGAAGTGAATGGAACATTCACTGCTAGAGACAATTAAAAATAAGTATCATTGAGCTCCTAAGGATTTCGGCTTTAACTGAGTTTTTTGGATGAAGGCAGGGGAGTGAGTCCTTTCCCTAAGCAATGAAGAATTGCAGTATCTCCTTTTTTTTAACTATGTTAAGTGCTACAAAAAGGCTCTGACCTGAACATCCATTTTATTGTATATAGAATTTTGACTTGTTTTTCTTTTCCAGTGTCACCTGATTTGATTGTGGCTACATTTGAATTGATGGGTAAGGTAAGATAAATATTTTTTCATTTATGTAACAAGTGCGTGCCCTTGAGAAGCACCAAATGACAGTTGCTCTTCTGCTCCTATCAGAGACAACCTATGGACAGATGGGCTTAAGCTCCAACTTTAGATGACAGTTTTTATTCCCATGAAGCTAAAGAATTGAAGATCTCCTCGCCCATCATTGTGGAGAATCCTATGGCATTCTCCACAGAAGCAGCATCAGGCGCACATTATATCTCTGGTGAAGCGGTCAGTGTTCCCCAGCTTCCTTGCAGTGACACTGCATCAACAAAACTTCGTAACATGCAGGCTGTTGAACTGCCTTTAAATTGACATCAACAAGTTATCCCCCAAACAACCCAGCTTTACTGTATTTCAGTTAAAACTCAATTCCTACCTGAAGCCAAGGATGCTCTAAGGCGTCCTCTGTGGTAAGACGTTTGCTTGGATCCACTACTAACAGCTTCTTCACAAGATCAAGAGCTAAGATAATAAAATGAGCTGGTTGACATATGATCAACACATTCATTACCTGAAATATGCCTACACCAAAGCTATGTGTGGCAATGTGCTTTACATCCCTTCAGAACAATGCACAAAAATACAGGCTGAGCAGATCACTTCTCTTTTTTCTATGCATACAGAGGGCTGCAGACTGCAACCAGCTTTCCTTCACATGCACATGACTCAACACTTTTCAATATACCATAATTACCCGTAGATATATTTAGCATGTCCACAATTTATGTTCTGAGCATGCACAGGAGGCTCAGCACTTTCCTAAAAGCTTCAATATTACTGTAGAAAAGCAAAGACAGCTTAATTTATCCTGGTCTATGGTGTCTTGGAAAGCAGATTACCCATCTGGGAAGGTGGGAAAGAAGAGACAGGACGTACACATGTATGCTCAACATAATATCAAACTTCCATTTTCTTAGGAAGCTGCTTAGTAGACACTGTGAAAATATGGCATTTATGTCGTATTTTATTACTCCAAATCTCCCATAAAGGAATTTTGGCAAGATTTTCATTTGATCAGATTATTCTGAATACATACCAGTAGGACTATGGAAATTATGTTAAAACTCTACATTCTCACGAATGTCTGACTTATTATTGAATAAGCTTCAAATGATTCAGGAAGGAATTATATCTGGTAAATTTTTATTAGACAAAGGATGACCACATCATTTATTAGAAACTCCTCTGCATATACAAAGAAGTGTCCAGGGCAAATACTACAAATATTTTGTGCATATAAAATGTCCTGGAAAAAGAAAAGCACACGGATAGTAACTATCATTGTATATCATTTYGCTATGCAAAAACTCCATTTCGCAGACTACTTCACTTACAGTAGGACAAACATAATAGATGATTCCACAAATGTGACTGACACTTTCAGCTCAAAAGGACTGAAGGACCATGAAAGGACTCTCTTGGAACGTTTGTTTTTTGGAATTCTAACTCATATTCCTTTAATTCCTGGCATTTTTGGTTCAACACTTGAAGAATCTTTAGGCAAAGTCTGTAGACCAGCTTGATGAAGTCAGAAGAAAAAGTGAAAAGAGGAAAAATAGATGTATGTGCCCACAAGCTATACTTCTGTGGTTAATTATACTAAATATTACTAAGAAATCTCCTCAATAAAAATGTATCTGCTCTAAGGCTTTAACTATGAACTTATAAAAAAATAGATCTAATATACTACTTTAAAAACTAAACATATCAACATGCAATGTGCCATCCAGCTGAAAGGAAGATAAAGGAAAACAAAAACTACAAGAAAAGAGGCAGGTATTTTGCTACCCACTGTGCTGGAGTCATACCCATGTCTGACACATGCTTCCATTCTTTTGCAATGAATGTGTATTTTCCACGAGTGATTTGATCTTTCAGAGAGAGTTGAGTATTTTGCTCATTGAATGGTGGATATCCACACAAGCTACATAAAAGAAAACAAGTTAAATAGCACAGATTTTGTCATAGAAAATGAAACACTGAAATCACACATTTTAAACCATCTGCTATCATAGTGTTTTTATACGTGTAGAGTTTTAAACGCACTTTCATTTCCTAATATAGATACTGAAGTTGCCAAGTCTCAAGGCATGTATGTCAAAGACTGCCCAGTGAAGGTACATCTACACAATATCTTACCATACAAAAAGAATAACTCCTAAACTCCAGCAGTCCACAGCTCGGCTGTATCCAGCAGTCCCAAGTGAATTTAGAACCTCAGGAGCAAGATACATGGGAGTACCACATAATGTTTTCATAAGAGAAGCTTCTCCAAGAATCTTGGATTGTCCAAAATCTGTAATCTTGTATTTAAAAATGGTAACACCACATTACATATTAGGATGGACTGTACTAGAACACATCATATTGTAGACATATATCAGAACGTAGCATTAAGTTTCTTCCTTCCAAGCCAGTTCCAGTATATGACTATGAACAAAAGTCACCCCAAACATTATTACGTGAGAATGGGAGAGGAGGAAGAGGGAGAAATAAGACAAAGGATCACACTTTACACCAGCAAAAAGTACTCTCAGATTTGGATGTAAATGGACAACCACAGAATGAAGGTATTGTAGCCTCTTAGAAGAGTTTACTTGAAAAATAAGCATTTTAGCATGCAAATCTATTCAGTGCTTTCTCTGGGGGGAAAAAAAACAACACAAAAGAAAATCCGCAACCCTAATTTCATCCCCAAAAAACCCAAAACAACAAAAATAATCTCTGTCACTATACAGTCTGGACATTTGTGGAAATGCTGTCTGTAATTCAATAATTTAGATTTTATTGGGGGAAAAAAAAAGCATTGACATTTGAAGTTATGTATGCAGTGTATGGGTTGAAATATCCACAAAAGCAAAATTACAGTTATGGAAAAAAAAACCCTCTATGTTTTAAGTTACTTCATGTTTTGTATGACTAATTCCATAATATCTTTTTGGCTTTGTTTAACAAAGTTACAAGGAGAATGTGAAGGAACACTCCCAAATTTCTCCATTACCATGAAATGTAAGTTTCCTTACCTTTATAAGACATGTCTCTTCAGAAGACGATAGTAGCACATTTTCTGGCTTTAGATCTCGGTGTATAATTCCATTGTCATGAAGATACTAAATGTATACAGATAGACAATTAAGGAAAAACAGACTATTAACTTGTTTTAAAATGTAACCTTTCCTATTTTTGTCATGGCAATGGCAGGATAACTGAAATGGCTGTGTAAGAGGCAAGTATACATTTAAAGCTCCCTAACTTATGACTCTCCCTTAAAAAAACAAAACAGAACTACCAAAAACAAAACTAACAAACAAAAACAAACAAACCAACCCACTAAAACAAACAAAGAAACAAAAAAACACCTTAGAAATCATTATGCTTCAAATGTCAAACCTCAATGCAAGCACAGTGTGCAGACCTGGCCAGGTGTTCCATCCTTCCATTCTCTGGGAAGTTACACTTCTTTCTTCATCCCAGTTAAAGCACAGAACTGAGGAAGACCCAAGTTCTGTGTTGCCTTTGTAGGAATTCTGGTTTTCCGTCTCTCTCTTGTTAAACCAACTTGTTAAGAACACTATGCTTATTCCTTGCATGGGGTTCAGCAATGACAAGTGACAGAAAAATTCATCTTATTGATGTTGATATGCATAACCATATTTTTTCTTGGTAGAATTCATGATTATGTACCTTTACTGCCAGCAGCATCTGATAAAAATACAACTTGCAGGTAGCTTCTTTCATCTTGATTGGCCTTGACACTCTGTCATATAATTCTCCTCCTTCCATCCTAAAACAAATGCAGGCAACAAGCCAACATATGACTTCCAAAAGATTAATTTTATTAGACAAGACTAAGACCAAAACATTTGGCTATTCTGGCTACAGAGAAAGAATAATTTCTGAAAATGAGTGAGCAACATCCTAAACACAGCACATGCACGCCTGAGTTCAGGCCAATCTCCTGAGCCTTCGCTGGGAGTTGTTACATGATTTTTGATCAGCCCCCTCTTACGAGCTCAAAAATCAAAAAAAGTAGCAGCAATCCACAACAGCAGCACAGCAAAAAATATCCAGGCACCAAGTGCCTACAACGCATAGAAGAGATGACTCTTCTCCTGGTTATCCTAGCTCCTAATCTTACAAAGGTTTCAGAGAACAGCGGAGGCCAGCAAAAGAAAAACAAAGTAAAACAAGCAAAACTTCCACAGTTCAGAGCTACACACACTCTTTGTGGCTATGAAAAACATTTCATTTTATGCATCAAACAAGTTACTTACAGTTCCAAAACTATGTAGTAATCCTCTGCTTCAAAGAAGTTTTTGATCTTGATTAAGCAAGGCTAACAGAAAAGGGAACACAAACGGAGACACACAAAAAAGTAGAATAATTTGTAAAAATATATCCTAAAGTTCTTACTTCAGTATTTCAAACCATGTCACTAAAACTAACATTTCACACAAGTGACTAGCGAGCACCCCAGACTTTTTTCAGTTGTGASTTACCATACCCATTTTATTTATTTTACATGCAGAGAAAGAAGGGATACAAATTCAAGAAATTGCCAGTAAAAACTGATCTTTATATTTAGTCATTTCACAGCATTTACAAAAACTCGCATCAAGGAAAAATTTCTGCAGCAGTGGCTCAGGTTGAAACTTCTCCTGTGATGTTTCTTCTCAAATTTACATCTCAGTTATCCAAAGTTTTAAAATCTCAAATCTGCAAGGACATCATATACTTAAAAAAAGAAAAAAAGATATTCAATAATTTACAAGAAAAATTATATGCCTCCTTTAACACATTTCTAAACAGATAAAATTGGTCTTTAGTTACTACACTAAGGTCAGTAAACTAAACAAGTACATACAATAGGGAGCAAAAAAATAATAAAAATGTACAGTAACACTCACATGATCTATTTTCTTCAAAATTTCAATTTCTGTATTGATATTAAAAGCTGGGTTCTGTTAAAAGAATCAAATACCATATTGGGTAAGACAGTGCTGTTCTGGAATAAGACATATGAGAAATAAGAGACAGTACCAAAAAAGCCATAATTTCATGCCTTCTGCTACTGTAAGTGATCATAACATACAATTTTTTTTCATAAATTGATCAAGTGTCTTCAGTGAATTACATAAACAGTCTTATTGTCACTACCTGGAGCAAGATATTGCTCCAGACATGTAATTTCACTGCAGGTTAGAAACCCCCAACTAATTTCCAAATGAAAAAAAATAAAAAATTCTTGTCACCTATATACCTGTATTGTCCTTTAAACAGGTTTTCTCTCTCCAAGATGCTTTGCAGATGGGTCAACCTAAAATTACATGCTACTCTCTCCTATTTTGCAAGATAACATAAACACATTCTTTTAATCTGTGGTTTAGGCTCAACTAATGAAATCAACTCATCAGGGTTTTTTTGCTCTTCTTCCAATCCAAATCAATCATCTTTGAACACACAACTTAATCCATATACAACATTCCAGATATACTCCTGTCTCTGTTTTGTACAATGGCATATATTAATAATTCATAACAGCACCTTAATTTGTATTAGAAGCATTGCAAAATTGCAATTTGCAATCAACTGATGTCACATACTTGTCTGCAAATAACCACATCTACTCTTTCCTCTGAAAGGCAAATGTAGATTATAGCAGAAATTGTTGCTGATCTTCAAGTGTACAATCGTGTACAATTAAACATTATCTAACTTCTATTACTCTACCATACAAACTTGTCAGTTCTTCATAAATGATACTGCAATCTTCTCTTTTGTCAACAGAGACTTTGGGTCAGAACCAAAGTTTTGAATTAGTATATTTCCCCTTTATATGTCATGATCTCTAAATGTAATAGCACAGAAAACTAATCTCAAGACAAAAATCTCAAAACTTCCCCTGCTAAGGAATTCTGTCCCCACTGAAGCCTCCTGGCACCTTTTCCTCAGCCAGTTCCCTTCCCCCTTTAGAATTTTTGTCTTTACAAAAATAATTTTCAGATGAAGTAGTAGTTTCCTGGGCAGTACCCAATGAAATACTTTGTCAGCTTGAACAGATTCTCTATATTGTATCTGTGCTCTGAAGTCCATTTTCTCATCGAAGAAACTAATAAGGTTTATCCAACCTGATTTAGCTTTAGCAAATCCACTGCAACACAACTCACGTATCTCCTTCTTCCATGCACTTTTGCCTCTAACTCTATTTTCTTCAAAGTTGATCCTACACCCTTATATAAAATTAAAGTTAAGAGTAATAGCTATGAAGTTGCTTTGATCTCTGTCAAGTTGCTTTGATCATCTCCAAATTCTGGCTTCTGCCATTAGGCACATGAAAAGCCCTTCCCAAAAGGCTTCATACAATTTTCTTTAAAAGTATTATGATGGAACATTGAACAAAATTAGCTTAGTTGGTACATTTTTGGTCAAGACTCTGCTGATCATGATGCGTATATCTGATGCATTTTAGGACATAAACCAAACCCCACAAGACTCCGTGCCACCCTCTGTATGCATCCCATTAACAGTCCTAAATGACGAACCTCATGGAATGAGGTCAAAGAACGAAAGTAAGCATTTCCGACAGAATTCTGTACATGATACAAGGTCAAAAGGCATTTTGAAATTAAATACGGAAGACATTAAGTAAGAAAATCCTCTTTAGTGGGAGATACCTGAGGAGTCAGGGAAGTTACCAAATATTCCAGGACCACTGCAAGATAGCCAAGACAGACAGACAAACAAATAAAAATACTTACTGCCTCTCTCAAGCCACTTGCCACAAACTTCCGTTTATTGATGATCTTCACTGCGACTTTGTTACAAGTGCTCTTCTCAAATGCCAGTTTGACTTCTCCACAGGCACCACTAAAACGAGAGCACAGCTATGTCAATGCTTACAAATATTTATCAGAAATTTGTGTAACAAGTGCAGACAAATGAAAGCATATTTGGAGCTTTCTAATTTTCTGAATATGGCACGTTGCCTCTTCTCAGGAAGTATTCAACAGTTAGGAAGTCTGTGGTACTTCTCGGGAAACATCGAATAGTTAGAAAGTCTGTTTAAATAGCAAGTGTTGTCAAGGGCCATTCATTCAAAACTGCAGGAGTAAATATGCAGAGCAACTATTCTATTTGTACCAAAAGTACAAATATGAAGGACAAGCTCTGTCACAATTTCCTTCATGCAAAGGCATTTAGGAGAAGAGAACTTAGGAAGGGTTCTCTCACCGGACTGCACAAATCTGAAGAACAGATATGAGAGTATTTGTCTTTCTACTAAATAGCAGTTATATTACAGAAAAAAATTCTTGTATTTTCCACTCAGATTTGTTTCTACTTAATTATTCACCTCCAAATTCTTCACTGACCAACTGTTTCCAAAAGAGAAAAAAATAGCCCGCACGTAAAATAGCCTCTCTCTCCTTTTCCCTTTCTTCTTTCCCCTTCCATCTGAAGGCCTCAACAGTGATATTGTAGGAAGCTGTATTCTGACATAAAGCTCTTCCTTCTACTTCCAATAACTGAGTAAATTAATACACAAACTTTAAAAACCCATTAAGAATTTACCAACTTTGTTCTCTTCTACAGAAAAAAACAACCAAAACAAAACTGGTTTTTGCAATTGGTGGTAGGTTACTAACTCCAAACCAATTACGGAGACAAAGCCAAAATTACTGTTTAAATTGTTGTAAATAACAGGTTTACTAACATGTTGTCATTCTTTTTTTTTTTCTTTTTTCTTTTAAAACAGCAGCTCAGCTTATACTGGTAATAATTCCAGCACAAGGTACTGACAATGATAACGAAGTTAACCTTTACTACTGAGGGAAGAAGGATTCTTACCTTCCCAAAGTCTTTGACATGATATATTTCTCTCTGAATTCTTTAGGAAACATCATCTGATCATCCACCATAAGATCAGAAAATACAAACACTGGGAAGACAAGTGGAGATCATTTTCCTATTACTAAGTTTAAAAATTTTATTATAACAAACAGCTATGTTTCATGAGCTTTTATAGTCAACAACATAACTGACAAAATACTGCCTGCTAGAGGAAAAACTAAATATATGCTATAAATTACATCAGCTATGAATTAACAAGGTGATCTTATTGCTGAAAAATTACATTTTGGTATTAAATTCACAAGTCTTTAACTAATTAACTACATATAAGGACAAAATGAGCAAAAACTTCAATGTCTCAGCAGAGATCAAAGAAAAGTAATAATCAAGAAGACAGCATCTTAGTGGAAAACAAAGACAAAGAAACAAAAGCCCAGCTCTGCTAATTTTTAAGAGGATTTTCTATTTATTATGCAGCATCTGGTTAGATATCTGGGAGGCTTTTTTCAACTTTTCTTGTTTAGTCTGTTTCCCCTGTTCCCACCATCATATGCACAGTTACTGAAGCCCAAAAGTGTTTCAGAAATCGGAAAACAACTATAAAAATACTCTAGTAAGGTGCTGTCTGATAAAAACTTTTTAAAGTTTTCTTTTTCAGGTTTTTTTTCTAGGGTTGACACGGACATGGATAATTTTTATGTGAGTACTAAAACATCTGTTCATAGCTGGGTATTAACAGCCCTTATGAAGCAGTTCAGCTCCCAAGAAACATATTCAAATCAATGCAGAAACAACCTCTTGGTCAATACATGAAAAATCTACGTAAGTTAAAAGTACATTTTACCCTTATTGGTCTGTATAGACAGTGCAATTTCAGAGTTGTGAGTCAGTGGAAGCCTCTTCCCTTTTCCAACAAGCTCTCTATTAACAAATGTCCCATTTGCACTATGGTCTTCAATGTAGGCAACATATGAATTTTTTGGACCCATTTCCTTAAAGAGAAAAAAAATGGGACAGTAGAGAACAAATGACTTTACAGTAAAGACATGATAGACTAGAAATTTACTACTGTTGGCTCAAGAAATGAGACTATGAGGCTATTTCATAAACCAGATGAATGGGGCACTGCCAAGAGTCTTGTTAAAGGAGTCAACACTGAAGATACTTTGATTTCTTTAGGATCTCTGCCCCAAAGTCTCTTTTTGAATTATCCCAAAATAGACAGAGAGTTAATCTTTTTAGCACTTACCCTGAAAATTCGGAAGTGCTTCTTGCTATAGTTTTGGTAGAAGCCAGTCTCAGACAATCCTAGCTTAGAAAAACTATAATCACAGCTTTTGTCTCTCCCAAACCAGTATTCCTCATTCACACAGTCTGCAGAGGAGGGGAAGATACAGCAGAGAGAGAACACAACGTTGCAGGAAGTTAATAACTATGGCACTACAGAATGATGCCAAATGGTAATGAATAGGATAACAAAGACAAGATTCTTCCCATAGAATCAAGTTTGTCTTAATTCAGACAAAGCACCACACCTTGTCAAATTCTTTAATAATTTCACCCTCTTTAGTAGTAGTAGTTTTCAGTTCACCTTCAGCAATATAGAGATACATAACTAAACAAAATAAATTATAAAATGAAAAAAAATGAAGCCTGTAACAAAGAACATGAACACCCCAGAATTTCTGTAAGTCTATGGAAGCTGTGTATCCAAGTACTCAGTATAAACACTGGGATGTAGTATGGAATAAAACATTATTGCAAAAGTTGCATACCTAAATTTGCTTGTACTTAATTTGAAAAAGAAAAGACACTGCTCTTTACGAAGCTAAGAACTTTTCTACTACTACTAAGCTCAGAACTTTTCTGAGATGCTACAAACAAACCAAGAGGTTTATTACGGTATGCACATACCACAATTACTGAAACCTTTTCCAAGTGCAAAGAGTCGACCCCAAGGCTGAGGAACCAGCTCTTCAGATTCCTGGTCCTCAGGGATTGACGGAAGCTCCTGAGTGGGAACAGTGTCCAAAGAACTGAGGGTCCCAGAACTTGAGGAAGACTGACTAGTACTCTGTGACCCACTGGAAGAGGAACTGGCACCACTCTGTGGCTGCTGGGCACTTTGAGACTGCTGTACTTCATTTCCAGTCTCTCGAGACATGTTGGCTTCAGACAGTGTTAAAAAAAAACCCAATTACTACAGCAAAGTAAAACTGGCAAACACTCACACACTGTACTATTAATGTCCAAATCCATTCTCAGGCTTCGAAGAAGTAAAACTTCCAGCTAAAGCGTGCCTGTCTGGGTTATATGTAAATCCCCAGGAATTTTGCAACCAGGATGGATTTCTTTTTAAAATAGAACGTGGAGCGGCCTCTGCTGGTTCTAAAACAAAACTAACCCTTATTCCCAGATTGCTTCCGAGGACTTCAGCGCTCACATTGGGTCATACAGGCATGGGCTGTGCTCTGACAGACCATCTCCGCATGGAGCAAGGGAACACAACACAAAGAGAAAAACTGAAAAGCCTATGAACTGTAAAATTACATACATTTTCTTGAAGGAGCCCAACAGATTTATCACACCTGTACACAATGAATGTACAAACCTCTACCAGACTCAGACACCCACCACTGCCGTGGCAGTTGTTGGCGCAGTCAGTGGCAAGAAACAGTGTCTCCCTGCCCCGTTACAGCCCGGAATTCATAGCGTGTTGTGCCTCCCTCTCCACTTAACAAATGCTCCACCAGCCAGCCCATCCCTACAGCCAGCTTCCTTCAACACATCAGTGTTCAGCGGGGCTCCTGGACTGTCCATGAGCCTTCCAACCTTACCATCTGTATATTGCGTTTTTAGCTGGTTGCCATACAGTTCATTGTATAATTCAGACTAATTTGAATCTCCTTATCGGTTTGCTACATTTCATTACGAGCCATAAAAACACAACAGCTCCCAAGTTACTTCCCATGTCCCATTTTTAACAGGTGCCTACAAACACAGGCAAGGCCCATGGGCTCCGACCGCAGCCCCTCGCCGGTGCAGCCGCCCGCAGAGAGGACACAACCACGGAACCATTTGGGTTGGAGAAGAAAGAGGCCATCGAGTCCAACCACTCCCCCAGCACTGCCAATGAAACTACTGACCCTGTCCCCAGGTTCCACATCCAGATGGCTGTGAAACCCCTCTGGGGATGGTGGCTCCACCTCTATCCGGGGCAGCCCTTTCCACAAAGGAATTGACCCTCATATCCAACCTAAACCTTCGTCTAAACCGGATGCTCAGACGGCGGGGCCGGGCCCACAGCGGCCGCCTMGCGCCGGTGCGGCCAAGACCCCAGGGCGCCACTACCGGGCGCCCGTTCAGTCAGCGCCCGCCCCGGCCCGGCCCCACCCGCCAGAGCACTGCTGCCCCGGGACCGATACCGGGACCAGCGGCCCCGCCGTCCCCGGATCGAGCACTGCGCCCCGGCCTCCGGCGGCGCCGCGCGACCTTCCCGGGAGAAGCGGCGAGGAGCAGCCTGTGGCGGCCCCGGAGCGGAAGAAGAGGGCAGGGGAAGGGAAGAGCAGGGGCATGGAGCGCGCGGCCGGGCGGCCAGAGCGGGACCCGAACTCACGGCTCACGGGGCTCGCGCCGCTGGGCCGGTGCCGCCGTGCGCGGTGCGCGCGCGCCCCCAGCGCAGCCAATGAGAGGGCGGCCCGCGCGGGGGCCGCCGGGAGCGGTGCGCGATGCGGGCGGTGCTGCGGGCGCGGCTCGGATGGGCGCGTCGGGCTCTCCGCGGGGCCGCGCCGGGCCGCGCCCCGGGGCCGCCGTGCTGGAGCTGTGGCACTGCGCTCCCCGGCAGCGATGGGCCGCCGCGCTTCTGCCCTGGCTGCCGGGCCCTGCAGCCGCCGGTGCCACGGCCCGACCTCTTCCGCCTGATGGACTGGTGAGTGTGGGCGGGGCGGCCGCGGGCCCAGCCGGCCGCGGGTCTCACCGGCCTTGTATCCTGCAGTGACCGTTCCTTCCGCATTGACGCGCGGCAGCTGCAGCGGCGGTTTCGGAGCCTGCAGCGCGTCGTCCACCCTGATCGCTTCGGCCAGAGGCCGCCGGTGAGCGCCGGGCCGGGCGGGAGCTCCGGGCGGGGGTGCCGGGCCGGGAAGGGCCCGCGGGGCTCGGTGACCGCCGGAGGAACCCGCCTTTAGCCTTCGGTTGCGCCGTCCATGGTGGGGTCGCAGCATCGAGTCCCCGCCGCTCTCCCGCTCGGGGAGTGAGGGGATTCGCCTTTCTTTGTCTTTCGGTGCTCAGAAGAGACTCTGCCATGGATTTGCGGTGGAGGATGATGAAGCGCCGCTGCGGTTCCTCAGGTCTTAGTTGAGTGCAATGACACAGTTCCCAGGTCCACAGAGCCGTCTCAGTTTCACACACGGACTGGTTTGGGGGCGCTGGTTTTCCGCATGTTAACAAAGTGCATTTTACCACTTGTTACTAGCTTCCAATTATTTGCCATCCATTTGCAGAAAGAGCAGTACTACTCTGAGCAACATTCTTCCCTGATCAACAAGGCCTACCAGACCCTGCTGAACCCTCTGAGCCGAGGCCTTTATCTAGTAAGGTCTCCGTTAGGTGTGTTCCTGTAACTAACCATGGGGGCTGGTGGTGCTGTTACGGATTGGACCTTCGGTTCAATCCTTAATGTGCTAATTTGCATTCTTCTGAAAAGGATCACCAGAGACTGAAGGGAGACCAAAACCAAGTTTGTCCAGAAATTTATCAGCTTATCAGCTTATTTGCTACTCATCTTACACTAATTTGTTTTTCACATCACATGTTGTGTTTGACTGTGGCTGCTCATTCATAATTTCAGTCTGGCGCATGGCAGCCTTTTTTATGGGTTTTTTTGGCTTTGGGTAATTGCTGATTTTTATGGTCAACCTATGTATGGAGTTCATTTTCAGATGGACTCTGTTTAGGCACTTTTCATGGAATACACTGTAGGTTTATCAGATATGAATCTGAGTGTGGCCCACTAAAAGACTTACCATTAAAGAAAGTAATTCCCGTTGAAATAGATGTAAGAATATTTCTTTTCAAATTCCCATTTCCTCTGCCAGCTGGAGCTGAGTGGAGTGGAGCCAGCACAAGAGACAGACTGTGATGCAGACTCGGCATTCCTTATGGAAATCATGGAAATCAATGAGAAATTAGCAGAGCCCAAAAATGACGATATCTTTGAAGAAATTGAAACTTTAATTAAAGGTAGGTATGATTTGAGGAATTTGTACAGAACTAATATACTGAATCTTGTGTAATATGAGAGTCTTTCAACTGTTTTGGTATATTTCTTGTAGTGTCTTCAATTTGTATTAGTCTGGAATTGACTCACTGCAAGAGCTTCAGCCTGTTCCCCCCTCTCCAATGTTGTCTTTATCCATCTATGTACCTAAACATCACATCTGGCTTCAGAACATTTGTATAACAGCACCTATTCTGATGTCAAAATAAGTATATGTAGACAATAAAAAAAGAATTCACTCAACCTTCATCAGGTCAGGGCTAGTCAACTGTTGAAGAAAAAACCTGTCAGAATGATGTTGAATAAAATGCTTGTCTGACCATAGTAAATAGTGTCATTTATACAGACATTGTATTTCTTTCACCTTTTTCAACTTAGCAACCATCACATTAAGTGGTTATTGTCCTTACACGAGCAACTTTCTTTTTATATTGTTGGTGATACCAAAAACATTTGATTTACTGATATATTTAATTCTTTGCAATAACAGCAGTGTGCCAAAAGCAATTAGCATAACTAGAATAAAAACTGATTACAGCAGGAGAAAATCAACTGTAGCAGGGTAAACTGATAGACCAAAAATAAGTTAGATTGCTGGGAAATTAGTGACCATTGATGTGCATTGGAATTGCTGTCGGTAAACTTGTTTAAACAAATAAATAGTGTTTGAAATGATAATTGAAAAACACTGACAGTAGTATTATGAAAAACCCTCTTGGCTCCCAAAGGCTGAGACTAGTAATGAACTTTCTCACCACAGGCAGTCAGAATGCAGTGGTATAAAATATACTAACTAGGTAACAAAAAGTGAATTAAGTAATTTGTTTTGCAGTTAAACAAGAAGAACTGACCAGAGAGGTGACTGCAGCTTTTGAAAGAGGTACCTGTTTTTATGAAGTATTTAGCTGCCATACATACCTGTCAAATGCTTAAAGCTCCACATTCTCTTACTGGCAAATATTTCCTGAACTATGGAACAGAAATACTGAATTAACAAGGGTTCTTTGTTTGGTATTTAGAATAAGTACTTCTAAACTGATGTTTTGCTGATTGGGAAATTCAGGACCTCACATTAAAAACAAAGTCCAGTACAAAAGTTCCATTCATCTTGCATCTAAAGAATGACTTTGAGTGGAAATGTAGATGCTAAGAAATTGTTTGTATGTTTCCCAGAATACTGGGAAGGACAGACTTCATCTTAATACATATTCTGAGGTTTCACACTTGAATTTGGGAGATGTTGCACTGCAGTACTGGAGCTGCAGCAGAGCAGTGGATGGTGTTCTTTGCAGTGAGAGCTGAGACAGGTTTGATTCCACATCTTACCATGGAAGCTGTGTGGCAAGGAAAGTCCTGATGCCTGTTCAGCCTAAGGTTTTGGGGGCTTCCTGTGCAATAATCAACATAACAATGGATAGGCACAAACTTGAACCATTCCCTAGTTTCTGAAGCTGGGAAGAAACCTTTGTATTTCTGTGCCAGGTGTCAGAACACTGCACTTTTGTGACAGGGGTGTGTGTTTAACTGTAAACATCGAAGTAGTGCTGCCTGTGAGGAGTTACGTTCTGTTACTCTGTGTCTTGAGAAGGACTGTGTTGCATTGTCTTTTGTCAGTGCGTGGTGAACCACCTTTGCCCTCCAATTGTTTAACTGAGGAGAAGTTGTTTCAGTATCAGTTTTGGAATTGGCACTATCCAGACCAGACTCCTCCTCAGTTGCATTTTTCAGTTATGTCAGTTGGTCTATTTTTACACATTTAAAACAAACAAAAACATTTGTCTTGCCTAGTGGCTACATCAATACTGCAGCCACTTTACGGAAGTCATTAAAGGGTATTCATTCACATTTCTTTTTCAAATTGCTCATTGTTACATGTTTTGTGGAACATTTGAGTTGAGGTGCTCCCAGAACATCCAAGATTAAAACAATAGGCAACATGGTTTTAATAGGGTCTGAGTCCTTGCAGCTCACAGCTCTTAAAGTACTGAAACAGGTTCTGTCATTGAAATCTTGAGATTCATTTTGAAAATGAAAATTCAGCTCTCCCTCTGTAAACTAGTAATGTTTTATTTCATTTCAGATGATCTTCAAGAAGCTAAGAAGCTTCTAGCAAAAATGAAGTATTTTTCAAACTTAGAGGATAAACTAAAGGCCAAGAAGATCCCTTCCTGATGTTGCCTCCTTTGCTATTAAGAGTCAATATTATTTTCAATTAAACAGATGGTTTAGTTATCAAAATCAGACAAATAGTGTTTGTTTCCTATACTTCCATTAAAAGCTTTAATTCTGAGAGGAGGAAAATAAATGTAAAAGAAATCCAGTGCTTGCTGCAGCACTTCAGTAACATGGAATTTGGAAATGTTTACAACCAGGCAAAGTTGTACTGGGTAAGGTGGGCCACTGTCCTGGCAGCCACAGGTATGGAAACAAGTGGCAGACAGACACACAAACACCAGATGTGAAACTTCTTACTTCCTAAAACATGAAGAATTTATTTTGAGAGTCCAGGAAAAAATGCTGGAGATGGGGCAGGAGGCTCATTTAGTATGTCCTACAGGCTTGCTGTAGTCTCTTTGTGTGTATTCTCTCAGACCATCTTGAAAATCTTATTCTTTACAGGTAAAAAGTATTTCATTCCTGTCATCTGTCCTCTCTGCTACTTCACACTTTTTGGCATGTTGATCTCAGTCTGATGGGAACTAACCTTCAAAACTAGAGGTTTTACCCTGTTGCATACTTTAAAATGTGAAGATGCTAGGTTAGGGAAAAAAATAAACCCAAATTGAAACCCCAGCAACTCTTTTATCAAGATACAAGCCTTTATTACAAATACCAGTAATTCAGAGAGGTGCTGTACTGTTGTCGTGCAGTACAGTAGTAGGACTGGATAAGGAATGTCTTTAAGGCTTTCAAAGTTACTTAATCGAAAAATGGAAACTAAGTACCCCCATTTCTACATAAACTGGAATATTTCAAGTATCAGTTCTCAGTAGGTCAGTTCTTGTGTGAATTTTAATAAGAACTCAGAATGTTGTACTCAGCAAAGCATCTGGATGCACCCGATGACCCAAACTGAAGACGGGGCTTTGAAATGCAAGAAGAATCACTGAATTACCTGCAGAAATCTGCCAGAAGGGTTGATTGAACATCCTCCCTGTCCTTTCTGCACTCCTACAGCACCAGGTTACAGCTAAACATCAAGTCTTCTATGGATAATATGTTGTTAATAGTATTTCAGCAATACATGTTTTAACAGCATTTCAGCAATATTAACTTGCCTTTACTTACACGTCTTCTAAATACACAAGAGGATTTAATAAGCCACTTGATCATGTATTACACTCATAATGTAGAAGGCTATGTTCATAATTCTCACTGAAGTCCTGTTATGAAATTATGCAGAAATATTTAAAAATTCATCTTGAAGTTGTCTTCTTTCATAAAGCTCCATTTCCTTTTTTCTGGCATTTCTTCCAAAATTAAGCTTATGAAATTCCTTTTTAATTTCCAGAAAAGATTTGTTTTTTGTCTCAGGAATTATGAGGAAGATGAAAGCAGCAACAAAGAAGCACTCCAGTAAGAACACCAGAAAACAATACTGCTTCAGTCCATTCTGAAAATAGATGTGATTGCAACATATTTCAAGTGTAATAGTAGGTTTGAGAAAATAAACTTTTTGTTTCCATTCACACCTAACATTGCTGCTCAGATATTTTTTAAATTAGTCATTCAACCTATTCCTTACATGTAACTTTTAAAAATTTTTTTTCAATAAAAGACTGTTAAGTGTTGTGCAATTCACTGAGTAGTCTTCTATTTAAAAAAAATAAGATAAACTATTTAAACACTAAACAATTCACAATCTAGGCAGAAGTCATTTGCTACTTAGCTGTCAGATATTTTAAGATTACACAATTTAAGTTTTTCAATGGTATACATTAAAAAAAACAACTGTCTTACTGAGAAGCAGAGCTCAACCATGAAGAAAGGACAGGCAGATGCAGATACCCTGCTGCACGCTGTTCCTGCAGGTTTTGCTGTCAAGAATATGTGCTAAAACTAAAGCTGGAGATGAAAGCCTGTCTTGTCTTTCCTAATCATCTTCTCTTCACAAAACCCTTGGTCAGTTACGCAGGTTCTCAGAGGTGTGACCCACAGGTCACAGGTACTAACTACCTCAATGTTACTTTGCCATAAAAGCACAAAGCACTGTTAAGAAATGTTTTATCTGAATCTCAGTATCTGATTAAGGCTTTCTGGTTGTGATACATTCTCTGTTTTTTTCATCTGAACATGAACATTGCCCCCCAGTGCATTCCTTTTCATTTATCACGTTATATTGAGTTTTGTGACATCTAAAAAATATTTTAAGAGGGACTGAATCTAGTTAAATTCATTTGAGGGGCAGTGTGCATCCTGGTCAAGTGTCACTGAGTAATATATTTAAGTGTATATATAATACAATATAAGCAATGGGATGGAGCCTGGAGTAGATGAAATGGGTGGTGAGACCATTGGGAAATTGTGCTGTGCATACTTACCACTATAAAAGGAAAGAGCATGCCAATTGTGAAGAAACTAATCCAACTAACAGTCCCTCCAATCATGTAAGCCGCAGGACGCGAGGACTGCACAAATAATTCTGCCGTCAGGGTGTTTGTTATGCCACCTGGGGATGATTCAGAAATGGAACAGAGAATTGTGCTAAATGTCCATTTGAGGTATTTCCAATGCTAGAAAAAACTGACTTGCTTTTGAATATGCCACCAGCTGATCTATTATGATTCCTAACAGTGCAATTCTGAGGCTACTGCCCTTGTAGGAAGTGTCCCGCTAAAACAACCCCATTTCAGCAGCACTGATCAGGGAGCAGGCCCCTTCTGACAAGTCATAGCCTGTTGCTTGCTCCGTGTACAACTCCTCTGTTCTAAAGGCCAGAATTAAGCCCTCCCTCACATGTAGCTGCCCCAGAAGTGTGCATGGTAAGCCTCGGTTGTGGACTACAGGATGGCCTCACTTGAGTTCCTCAGCCAGAGCACCAGCAGCTGCACTGCAAAGGCTCCTTGCACGCAGCAGCGCTGCCAACACCCCTGACCCTCCCAGACCTTCCACTGCTCGCACACACACGTTCCTGCGCAATACCTGGTCCCAACCCAAAGCTCAAGATGAAGGCAAATATAGACATCATGCTTATGTAAGGCACCCAGGAGTACAGCTCCTGGAACAGAAGAGAATGAGGAGATTTAGTTCAGATTTTGGCAATCCTATTTTAAAGTCTGTCTTAACAGTTACATTTCCTTTTGTATTTTATTGCTTCTAAGAGCAGCAGTCATTCATGACTGTTTACAGCTAATTTATTTAACAGTACTGCTTCAGAGAAATTAGATAGTGTTCATTCAGTAATTTTTACTAAATGGTATCATAGAATCACATAATCATAGTGTGGTCTGGACTGGAAGGGACCTTAAAGCTCATCTTGTTCCACTCCTGGCCATGGGCAGGGACACCTTCCACTAGCCCAGGTTGCTCTAAGCCCTGTCCAACCTGGTCTTGGAAACTTCCAGGGATGGGGCAGCCACCGCTTCCCGGGGCAGCCACAGCTTCTCTGGGCACCCTGTGCCAGGGCGTCCCCACCCTCGCAGGGAAGAACTTCCTCCTGATAGCTAATACTCTCTTTCAGTTTAAACCCATTCCCCCTTATCCTGTCACTATGTGCCCTTTTCACCCCTTAGTCATATCGTGTAATAGGAATGAGTCTTTTGCACCTGGTAAGTCAGAGAGAAGGTCAGAACAGTGCACCAGAGAGTCATGAGGAGATAACCCCCAATGATAAGGTATCTTCTTCCCACACAGTCTATCAGTAAACCCTGTGGACAAGATAGAATCTTCTGTTAATATACTGATCTCATTTTTACCAATGTTCTTCAAGAAGAATCATTATTCTTTGTACTGGGAGGTAGAACAAATTGCTCCTTACACAGGAGAGGGCTGTGAGACATTCACAAACTCCAGTGCCTAGTGTCACATATGGGATTTTTTCTGCCAAGATCCCAGCTTGTTCAAAAATGTAAGTTGCATAGAAATAAATCTAGAACAGAAAATAAAACAATAAAACAATGAGGCTTTCCTGGTAGTTAAGACATTGTCTGTAAACAAAGCCCAGTTCAAACTAAACATACAGATCAGTATATTTTATATTGTGAGTTACTAATTCAACATAAGCAGCAATAACAATCTGTTAAATTCATGTCTAAGTAAACATATTGCTATCATAAAAGCAAATAGGATTATTCGATTTACTGAATATGCTTCATATTCTTACCCTAGACACAATGGGATAAGCTGATCCACCTTTATTTACTTTTTCAGAAGAATGTAAAGACAAATATCAAGTCATTCTTTAAAGAAGTTTGCAYACCAGAAACACAGAAATGAGAAAAAATGAAAAAAAACCAAACACCAAAATAATGCAAGGATATCCTTTCCCACTTATCCTATTTCTCTGAGCTTCTCTATGTAGATCCTTTGTGTTAATAAATGGTTGAAAAACAGATGGAAATTAAATAATTATTTAAGCTGTTTGTTCATATGAAATCTTACAGCATTAATCCCACTGAGCTGTTGGCCCATTGTCATCACAATTACAGTGATGAGCTGCCATCTCACACCACGATCAGTGAATAATTGCCAGGGCTTCTTGGGTTTCTCCCCATCTAAGGCAAAACATTCCTGCTGGATGTCTTCCATCTCCCTTTGATACTCTGAAGAACCATGAAATCGCTTCAAAGCTAAAAATAGAAAAACAAATTTATGTTTACCTATTAACCACAACTCCTGGAAAATCATCTCTTTCCATAATGACTTGGCTTTTGCTAGAATATGAAAATTTTTCTTTGTGACTTGTTTTTTCCTTGCTGGTTTTTCAACATTTTTTGCTGTGGTGGATTTGGAGAATTCTGTGGCATTTGTTTGGGTTTTTTTAGAGGAATATCTGACCTTGAAATATTCACCAAGCAAAATATTTTATACCTGAACCTCCGATCTTCAAATAATCTTTTCATTAAAGGACACTCTTACCAGTTTGAAGTGTTTTGTTTAAATTCTAGGCAGATATCGAGTCCTTTGTTATGGCCCTGACTTTAATGTTGCCAGTGGAATGCAGTTAGTAAGCTCGAGCAAAGACTAAATCCTTCTCCTAAGGCAAATATAATCAGAAGTCATTTGGATCGCAAACTAAAATCTTTACTAATGGTCCTAAAACTTACAGAGTATATAACATCAGTCCCTTTAAAATCTTCATGATTAAATATATCTCAAGTGACAATTTGTCATCTTAAGGCCAACAGCAGGACTTTTGATGATCCTGATAGCAGACTTTCCACTAAGAGTAAGCAGCTTAAATCTCTAGTCACTCTTCAGTATCAGTTCAAGAGCAACCTCAAATCTTGGGGAAAAACCCCTCCTATCCATGATTATGTTATTTAAAAAAAAAAATAAAGACTTGACTATGATACTGAGATTTCGAGTTCCACTTACAGTTAAGAAATTATATTTAATGAAGCCCAAACTAGATCGTAATCTGAAAGGGACTTTACAGTCATCTTGTCAATGGCTTCCAAATTAGACAGATTTAACACCACAGGTAATTGGTAGTTACCGTGCTTTTGCGGTTGGGATGGTCTACAAATAATTTTGGGCAAGGTAAGCAGAGAGAGAGGCTTTTATTAGATCAGCTGACAAACCTGGAAGGGAGCCAGGTGGTAAGGGGACAGGCCTGCAGGCATATATGGCTTCATCCAAGAATGTTCGTTTTTGTCTGTTTTTAATCACCCAGGATATCACAGGATCTTGCCTCTCTTTGTGAGCCCTGCTTCTTTTGTAATGCCTAACAAATTTGACCTTGACCTAAAGGCTTCCATGAACTAAGCCTCTTTAACTTCCTTTGCTGAAGATCTTTCCACAAGATCCAATGTTCTATCTCCTATTACCTTTTCCAGACAGGTAAAAATTCATATGCTCATCAACAGCACTTCAAAAGAGGTAACAGAGGAAAAGCAAACAAAGTTTGTTCATTTCTCTCATTTATTTAGCATTTTAAATGGAAGATCCAGGAATCAAAAGTATCATTTTATGTCACTGTGAACTAGATCAGAATTACCATACCAACTAGAACTAGAAACATTGAACACATTTCTGAAAAATACATGACTGAGTATTCTAGTGTGCAGATTTGTATGCTGGAATCTCTCAATTTTGTTAATTATTTCGTTAGTTATTATTTTAGGGAGGGTCTTTCCATATTTATTTTACAGACCTTCAAATTCAATTAATCAGACCTGCTTGCTTATAGTGACTAATTCATTTGCTCCTCAGGATTGCGAAGTTATCACAGTACAGTTATTTCTTGAATAGGGTTTGAATAAAAGGAGAACAATCATAGGTCTCTCAAAGGTAACGTGAAAAGTTTAAGCTGTCACAGTTCTCCCACATGATAAAACAAGGGGAAACAAAGGTATTTAAGAGATAACGAAATATTCAAATATTCAAAAAACAGGATTTAGGAGTTTTCTGCTCAAATAACCAATGAATCACTCCTTTTCAGTAAAAATCTCTCCAATTTTTCAGCAACTTATGCTTTTTATTATGTCTTTCTGACTATTTCTTAAAGGAGAAATACAACACTACCACYGAAGGGAAGAAAATATCTCATGTAACTGACACTTAACCTGTAATGTGACCTGAGAAAAGAACAATCCAGTGAGAGGTTCAGTAATTCATGGATGTTACTTTGTCCAAGAGAAAAATTATAAAACCGACAGAAATTTCATTAAAGAGTAACAAAACATGAACTTATTTTTGAAACAGGATAATAAAGTTTTGTTCACAACCCCTTTTTCTATATAAGCTCACTGGAGGAAAAACATGGGCAAAAAAGCACTAGATTATATAACTGCGTTGTGTGGATAAAGGAGAATCTGGAACCCAATATACTCATTGTACCCTTCTGACGAACAGAAGTATAGATGCTGTATATTACCTTTGGCACAGCTCAGCTCATCACCTTTGTCAATAAGAAGATATCTGGGACTTTCAGGAAACCATGGAAGGAATAAAAGTTGGGCAAATGCTGGAAAACAGCTGCTGGATAGCAACAGAGGCCAATACTTTTCTCCACCTAATAATTCCCTGTGAGAAGTGCAGAAAAAGAAGGTAAAGAATATAATAATTAGCTATTGGTTACTATTTAGTGCAGTCTCTGCTCTTGGAACTTCTAAGTTCCAGCTGGATGAAGGCCCTAGCGACTTCCTCTGATCGCACAGGGGACAAAAACAGTGGTAGTGCTATGATACAGAAATGTGAGTCCTTTGCTCTCAAATCTTGTCTTGTGAACATCCACTGTCTCCAGCAAGAAACTGGCAGAAAACATGAACTCAGCACAAATGTACCTGTTTTACTGAAGCTGTTCTAGTGACCCACCTAAACTGAGACTACTTCCCTGAGGAGATGGCACTGATGACTGGCAGTTGTAGGAATAAGGTGACCAAAGCAGGATTTTCTTCTTCCAAGGGGACCTTGTGTGAATTCTAATGCTACAATGGCACAAGGAATATTCTGCAAGGAGCTGTAGGAAATTGGAATTCTTTACACAGCAGTAACCCAAGACAGGAAAAAAATGCATTTCTTACCTCAAACCAATTATTTGTCCTGTCAGAATTCCCCCAGTCAGAAAGATTGAAGTCCCCATTGCCAAGCCACCTCTTAGATGTTTTGGGGCAACCTCCCCAATATAAAGAGGCTGCACGCAGATCCCAATACCTGCAAGTAAATGGCAAAACATCTTCCTATCAGTAGACATTGCTTTGCAAAGATTTACTAAACCAAAACATGTAGGAAATGGGACTTCATTAATTTCCTCTTAATTTAGCTGCCTTCAGATTCCAAGCTAAACTACAGAACATTTTTGTCATAAACACATATCATAAAACCTAAAGGATCAGAAGTAATAATTTATCATTCACCATAGTTTATTGATAGTAGGAATAGGAAATCATTCACCTGAATTTATGCCAATCAAAAACCTTCCAGCAATCAGTAACTCAAACAATCCCGTAGGAAAACTGATCCCCATTAAAATGGAGGCTAGTATTGCTATAATATTATTCATCAAAAGAGCTCCTTTCCTAAAGAGGAAAAAAACAAAAATAATAATAATAAAGAAACAAAACAACCACAGAACAAACAAACAAAAACCCATTAAAACAAAAAAACACCCAAAACTGAAAACAACCCACCCCAACCACACATTAAGGAAATATGCAATAATGTGGTTTTTTTTTTTAAAGCTTTCCTTTCTGATAATATAGGGGAAAAAACGGGCTTTACACTGAAGAAACATGCTATTCCCTGAAAATGCAGATATTTGATACAACTGCTCGTTTTTAAAAATGTCTAAACATAAGAATAAGGCATAAATATGACAGAAATGCCTGACAAGGTAGGAGCGGGGTTTGTTCATTTACACACATGAAGTGCAACAGATGAAGCAGCATKTCCTTAGTGGCACAAGGGCTGCAACTGTGTGTGCAAACTTGTGTTTCCACCACACACTATGTGCATTCTCCTACTCAGATTTCAGTAAATGTAATGAAAAGACTTAAGTGGAGGGTTGTAATTCAGGGCTGATCCTTTAAAGTCACATTGGAATAAGCTGTAAAATTCTACTAGAAAACTCTGTTTTAAACTGAAAAACATGTATAGGCACCCAAGGTACTCTCTTCTCTCACTCTTTTTCCATTCATTTACTTTATATTCCTTTGAGAAGGTAGGAAAAGCAAACAAGCTTCTATACGCCTGCTGCTGCAACTGACCTGCCCAGCCGTATTGCCATGCTGCCTCCAATCAGGGCTCCACACAGGCCTCCAAGGGAAAAGATAGAAGCAATGACAGACCAAAGAAAAGTCAGCAAATCTGGATCTAGTTCCTTGTGATAACGACTAGCCCAGGTTTCGTTTAGGAACTTGTGTATATGCTGTAGTAGAAAAGAATGATGAATGTATAGCATTTTATGTAGCCCTACAGTCCAAATAACTACAAATAACTTGCACTCCAATCCTGAAAACCAATTTTGGGAGTTAACAAGAGATATCATCTGACTAGTAGAATCTTCCTTGACCACAAGGAAGACCTTGTGTTTCCTACTCCCCACACACCTCAAAGGCCTGCCTCAGGTGCTGCACCAGAGGAGAAACACCACCCTGACATGCACTGCCACAAGAGAGCTCTGAGCTCCTTCTGAACAAGGAGGGGGACAGAGTGGATGGTTGGTCCTACTGCTTTTAGGAACATCTCAGAGCACAGAGGCCTTGCAACCTAAAAAGTTTTACTGTCAGGGGACTCATTCTGGCCCTTGGTCTAAATCTCCCTGCCTCAGTGTAATCCAAGAAGTCACAGTAAAATCCCTTTTTCAACTCTAATAATAGTCCACCTTTCTTCCAGTACTCATGTGTCACAGCTTTTAAGCTGTTATTCTACATGCTTGTTTTTCTAAAATTTGCCTTTAGAAACTCTTGAATTGACATATCTGTAATCAGAGGCTCCTGTTCTTTGCCAGCAAACGAAGACTACAGAAGAACAAACTTCCAGGACTCTCCCTCTGTTCCCAGCATATGACATGTTCTTTCACAAACAGCTTCTTTTAAGCTTTGCATAAAGCATACAGTGTTGTAACAAATTCAGTTCTTCAGAGTTTCACAAGCAAATAAATCAGCTGGTGGCAAAAAATGATACCCATCACTTTCACAAGATCATTTGCTCAGATCCTTGAGTCATCCACAAAATATGCAGAATCCTGGAGGCCATAGCAAAGAATGCACAAGTAACAAGTAGGTGAAAATACCTTCAAGTTACTCAGCCACTACAGATGCAACTTTTTAATTCCCTAAGATCTTTTTCAGTAACCTGCCTTGTGACAGACAACTGTAACTAGTAACTATCCTTTCTCCCTGTTACCCAGTGATAAAAAGTGTGGGAATGGCTCAAAGCTGTGTCAAGGGAGGTTTAAACTTGACATTAGGAGAAACACCAGTGATATCCTACAGAAAGGGTGGTCAAACAGAGGAACAGGCTTTGTAGACAAGTGGTCAATGCTCCAAGGGCATTTGGACAATGCCATTAGTAACATGCTTTAACTTTTAACTTCAGGTCAGCCCTGAAGTGGTCAGGCAGTTGGACTAGATGGTGATTGTAGGTCCCTTCCAACTGAAAATGTTCTGGGCTATTTTAGTAACTGAAAAATATACTACTTATTCAGTTAATCCTTCTAAAACAAACTTTAATAAAGGTATTTACGTGGCCTATTTGGCACCTTTGTCTGACACAGAATACCTCTGATGGGAGGTACAAACAAATTCACATGAAACCATGTGGGAAATTAACACAATTCCTTCATATGACAGGAAGACTGCTTTGGTTCCCACTGCGACCACAGCAAAAACACATTTGGCCTCTTGGCTGAGTTAAGAGAGGAAACAGCCCTGTGAACAAAAGATAAGCTTTTACCTGTGTGGGTGCATTGATAATAGAGACATTATACCCATACTGAAAGGTCCCTCCAATTCCAACAGCACAAACAGCCAGGAACAACGTCCAGCTGGGGAGCTATGGAACAAAAGAAAGTAATGGGCATGGAAAGAGATAGGGCCTTGAGCCCACACACACACAATATCTAAAAGAAAATTATGGTGAAATACATAACGTATTTAGTTTGGAGCAGTGAAAGTATTTGTTTAAAAAACTGCATGAGCTCCCAAACACCTGCAGCAGGAGAAGCAATTTAGGCTAACTTTGGCCATGGTCATGAGCAGCCTTTATAGATCCCACAATTACAAGTACCCAGATTAAGTGTAGGCAACGTAACCATTACAGCTTTTATTGGAAACTGAGTAAATGCTTTTTGCATGAACCACACTGCTTATGGTGTCTGTTTTTAATGGAAGAATGCTAGGACTGTTTATGTTATGAAAGAAAGCTAGGACTGTTTATGTTTGGTGTTAGAGACACAATGACTCAGTATAAGAATTAATCAAATCCCAATTTCTGTGAGTCACATTTTAACCAAGATGTGACAAGCAACAATATTTTATTTCCCTCTGCAAGTCTCTAAAATGATTGCTTTATGTCTGCAAGTTGGCAGGTGCAAAGCCTTAGTATCTCAATCACAATAATTTGTTCGCTGACAATAGTATTCAATTTAGAGTTTATTGGCATATTGGCATGTATTTTTTCAATGTTTCAATATCTACGACCTAGTTACAATCTCAAATTAGTATTTACAAACAAAAATTAGTAGAGTCACAGATTCACAGGTTTTAAGGTCAATACAAACTACTATTGTGATACATTCAAATCCCAAGAATCTAATTGGTCATAAAACATTATACTTTGGATGAGACCTCTGGGCCAGAGATCTCCAGAGGTTTATACAGTGTTTGATTTTCTCATGTGGTGCTCTCTGAGTCTACTTTATACTGAATATAATCGTACTAAAAATAACATCCAGTTCAAATGTCTAGCAAACCTTTCATTTTCAATTAGGTCCTAATTTCATCTCATAGTATCTTATTGATTAACTTCAGCTGGACACAACGATGTCTTCTATATTAAAGGCACTTCAGTGATCAAATTTCCCCTTCATATATAAAGACTCACACAATTTTTTTTATAAACCTGTACTCCCTGAATTTCTCATTTTAAGGTATGTAGACCAATTCTTCATCATTCTCATTTTGGTTCAGTTCCCAGAAATGCTGCATTATTCCAGATACTATACTGTATTCTGAAAGACTTGTGTCCTTCCTAAAGATAATTCATCAAAACTTCCTTCCTTCCTTCAGGACTGAAATTTGCAAGTTGAAATTGATCTTATTAAAAGAAAATCTAATTAACATTTCCTTACGGTTTCCAAGAATAAAAAGTGTTTCTCTGAATGACAGCCAAAGTAATGAATCAAGAGTAATAAGTAAGGGCTGCAGTGAGTATGGTAGAAAAAATAAAACCTGATGTGGTAAATACTAGCACTGTACATTCAGACCCTTATATTAACCAAGTATCATAAACCTATTTTGTGTGTTCTATGGGTACAACCTGGAATCTAGAAGAGGCAGAAAATAAACAAACAAACAACTCACCCCAAATCATTAACATACACCACATAAATTAGTTTTTGTTATGACAGATCTTTTGTTTTTCCGGCCCAAATCAGCTGGCTCATGACACTGGCATGTTCTCTCACACTGGAGTTTGGGCCCTCATTTCTTGGAGAGAGCACAGATAACAGCCTCATCTGTTCTGTCAGCTACTGATCTCCTGACGGTTTATAAGCAAATTCATCTCATCTCAGAAACATGACACAAACAAAATTCAATTTGTATTCAACGTAAAATATGAGAATCAGAAAACTGGCTTTACAGCTTCCACTTTCTAACACAGCTGGGTGTCCAAGGAAAGCACAAAACTTTATATGCCTAATCACTTACTGTATTTCTATGTAAAAGCTAACATGAAATATCAGCACATTTGACATTTGTACATCACTGCTAAAACTACAAACTCCCTGCAGGATCCACCTTCAGAGGCCAGGACAGTTCTGCTTACCTTGCCGGGTGAGCTAGACCCTCTGAGCAGGGGCTGGTGCTCCATTCTGAGCATGTGCTGAATTAGATTTCCTTAGCAAAATTTAGTAAACTACATTACAGGAATAAAAGGTGCCAAAGAAATTAAGTTACTAATGTATTAAGACACAGTTTCCCCCCCCCCCCACACACACACATTGGGACTCTCCTCCACGGTTCAGAACTTTTTTGTGACAGAAATGTCCAACTTTGATAGAGCCTCACAGCAGCCTCAGGGAGCTTTCCCACCTGTAACACTGCTGTACATGCACTGTCCTTCTCTAACTCCGCGCAGAACCCGCACCCACAGCATCCCACAACCAAAGACAAGGACGGGCAGTTACCGTGTGCCTCGGCGCCATCCCTCCCTCTCTCCCGCCGACCAGAGCTCAGCTCCACTAGCCACCTCCCCACCGCCGCCTGAGCTCCTCAGCTGACCGGGATTTGGCTGCAGGGCCGCGCCCGTCCCGCTGCGTGGATTACGCCGGGCCACGGCCAAGAACGGGGTTGTCTCGGCTCTCCTGAGGGACCCCGCGGCCGCCACGGTCAAGAGCGGGGCTATCTCGGCCCTCTTCGGGGACCCCGCGGCCCCCACGGTCAAGAGCGGGGCTATCTCGGCCCTCCTGAGGGACCCCGCGGCCCCCATGGCCACGGCCAAGAGCGAGGCTGTCTCGGCCCTCCTCGGGGACCCCGCGACCCACACGGCTACGGCGGGGACCCAGCTCCCAGACTGCGGCTTCCACAGCACCCGAGACTACAACTCCCACAGGTCCCACACTGCCCGGGACTACAATTCCCACAGTGCTCGCGGGTCCTGATCCGATCGCAGCGAAAGGCCTGGAAAGGACCTGGGCTCTAGCGGCGGCTCCAGCCGCAGGCCCGGCTCGGCCCGGGTGAGCGCTGCGGGCGGAGGTGGTTTTGCGTGGGGCTCCTGCGGGAGCGCCTCGGGCTGGGCTGGCGCGTCGTGCAGCGCGGATTGCGGCGTTGATGTGCGCTTTCTTCCCCGCAGCAGGAAATGGCAGCACTCGGCAGATCCTGCCAGGGCATCCCGGCGGGCCCGGCCGTGGAGCTCCCCTCGGCTGCGGCCGCTGCCCCGGACCGCCACGGCCCGCAGCCCGGAGCCGGCGGCTACGGCCGTCTCCAGGCACCCGGAATGGTCATGGCAGGGACCGTAAACGACGGCGCCGACGCATCCTCCGGCCTCTGTCTGCAGAGCAGCTTCGACCTGGCCTCCCTGGCCGCGCTCGGGAGCCACAACGAGGGGCTGACGGTGGCCCCGGTGGGCTCCTTCACCAGGAGCCGCAACCAGTAAGTGCCAAACTCGTTCCCGCAGGCCGAGGCCAGAGCGCCGGCAGTGTGAAACTGCGCCAGATGCTTTGCGAGGCGGGTGGAATTTGTTTCCTTCTAGCCGTGTTGCGCTGGTGGGAGGTTAGAGTTGTATTGTGCTCGTCTTAAGGACCTTGAAGCTGGCTGATGGGGGATGAAGGAGCCTTTTAAAAGGCAAGAAAGGTGGTCGAGTGTACCAGCATCTTTGCATAGTTTTGAACTCATGTATTTTTGTTAATTTATTTTAAAAATTTTTTTCTCGTACGTGAGCACAAAAATCTTAAATTATTCTATAAAACGTTGTGGTTTGGTCATATTTGAGTATGTCCCTGTGGTACAGTGTGTTAAGACACTCAAGCTTCTTGTGTGGCTTCTTGAAGCATTTGAATTTTAGCAAAAATTGGTCTTGCCCCTTGTGGAAAAAGAAGTAACATAAAGGAGAAGAAATCAGTGTGGAATTCTGTTCGGAGAACTTAGCAATTACAGCTGCCTTTGACTTTCTTTGAAACAAAGTGGTCATTTATTATTCCAAACTTTTACTCACTTCACAGCTGGTGACATATTGCTACTGTTGCTCTTAGCTGCGAGTGAAATTTTAAAAGGGAGGAAAATATTGTTTGAAAATGTCAGTGTCACCGGAAGATAAGATTTGAAGTTAAGTCACTGTTTTTCTTTTGTAGTGTCTCTGTGCGATGTGGAAAGAAGCATAAGCTAGAAGAAGAGGCAGAAGGGTAAATTAATTTGTCTTTTATAGCCTGGAAAAATCCCAATTTGCTTTTTTGTTTTGTAAAAGATTTGAGCACATCTTACCTACAATACACACAGGAAGAGAAGTTCTATTATTGTTTACATTTGGAACTCTTCGCCTAAATTGCAAATGAGCCCAAATCCATTTCCGTTACCTAATTAATTGTGTAGCACTGATTTTCCTGAATAGGTAATCACATTTTACTAAGAGCAATGTGGATTTCTTTTCTTTGTTGAGGTTGCATTGCCATAGTGCATCAAAGCTGCTGAAATGCACGTGACTTTCTATAACATTTTTTCCTGTAGAATGCCACATTTCTCTTTTGACAATTGTAAACTTACTTTGTTTCCTAGTTGTCCTGTGCGGAAGAAGAGACTGACAGGAACCAAAAATTGCCCTTTGAATCCCAACACTGAAGAATGGATTCTTTGTGCAGGTCAGCAGGCAGCTGGGGAGGTAGCAAGTCAGTATGGTGGCAGCGGTCCTGAAACTGCCATGTTAGAAATTCCCTGTGAAGAAATGGATCAGACAATGGGGGAACAGCAATGCGAGGTTGCTCGCAGGAAACTTCAGGAAATTGAGGACAGGTAAATGCAGGGATTGAGTAGACTGGCTTTGCTGAGCTTTCCCTTTTTTGGTGGGCCTTCAGGGGTAAATCTAGCACTTAGCAGTGTGATAACATTGCTGTAAGTCTGAGGTGAACCTTCTGTTCAACTGATTTCTTTTTAGGTCCTATGAGTCTTTGGGCTGATACTGTGATCTGAAATTGAGGGTGCTAGAGCAGGAGATGCTGAATAAATAATGCCCTACTCAGAATCATTATGCAGCATCAATATACCATAATGGGGTTTAATGCTCTTCTGTGAGTATCCAGAGCTCAAAGTCTGACAGTTACCTGGTCAGACTTGAGCTCAGCTTTTTTTTAACCAACTGCAGCTTGTTCTGTGATTAATACTTAAAATAGATGTGAATTTGTCAGTGTAAAGAGTAGCATGAACCAGAGAGGTCTCTCTGTACATATGCAGTAAGGCTGAGATTCGTCTTGCTCATGGTGTGATGTGCAGTAATGGGGTGGCTATAGACAGTCTACTGTCTACAGTCTACTGTAGGCATTTAGTAAATTCACTGTGCATTCTGGCCCTTGAAAGATTTGTGGGAATGGCATGTGTATGTATCAGTTGATTGCAGTTGAAGTAGTATTCTGAAATATCCAAAATGACCACTGCAGATGATTAGAAAAGCTAAAAGTTACAGAAATTTTAAAACAAGATATTTTTTTAGAAGATTACTCCGTAGATAATGCATGAGGAGAAGCAAGGTACTGTTACACTGTTATTTTTTTCATAGGTAAATCAGAGTAGTGATATATGTCTCTATTATGTCTGTGTCTGCTTTGGACCTCTCAGAGGATTGTTCCCTATTCCTCCCAACTACTCTGCTAAATTTTCTATAAAAAATTTACCAAAAACAAAGGAGATGCCTCCATTTGTTCTAAATGCTTCAACAATTTGTGCCGATTTAATCTCAGAAACTGGCGCAATGTTGTGAAAAGTGAATCGATGTATTCAGTACCTTTGCAATAATTCTCAGAGTTCAGTTATGGGGAATTGAGCAGGTGAAGCTACTGCACAGCTGAGACTCACTTGTGTAATGTGACTGAATTGTACAGTTTCCCCTGAAGGGAATTTATTTATTTATTTTCCTCTCAGTGTATGTCTGCACTGACACTGCTAGGATAACACAGGGATAACAAAGCTAGCTCAGGTACCAGAAGTGGCATTGCTGCTTGAGTGGCTTCTGTGATAAGAGTCTTTGTCGGGGTATTTTGGCCCAAGAGAGACTCATGTTAACATGGCCCTGCTGCTTCTGATACCCAGCCTAGGTCAGAGATCTGCACAGTGCAGTGCACGTAGATGTGACTGTAGTCTGCAGTGGATGTGCCTGATAACAGTATGCTCAATAGTGTTTATCTCCCTCTTCCCCCTCCATTCCTAGGATAATTGATGAAGATGAGGAAGTTCATGCTGATGGAAATGTTAGCAATCTGCCCACTCTTATCCTGTCAGATACCCTTAAAAAAGGGATGAAGAGGGATTTTGGTGAAGTCCTGACAAAGAAAATAATAGAATCTATGTAAGTTCTTGAGGAAATCATGGTGCTATGTAGCTAACACATGTAAATGAAAAGAGAGACCTCGTTTCATGTTTATGGAGATGTCCTTAATTGCTGCAGGATGCAGCCAATGTTTTATAACAGACCATTTGTCTGGTTAAAAATAGGAAAAATTGTCCTAATGTAAAAAAGAAATAAGTGTAACTGTAGTGGTCATCAAGTGTCTGTTTTGTACTCCTCATTTCTACCGAGTGAAATTTGTTGAGTGAACCATTATAAGTTTCATTTTTATGTATATGAATTTTCAAAATTAGAAGATCCTGAAGTGTGACCAACAGTGGTCAAGTTTGGTGCAAAAAAGAGAGAAAATACAGGGCTAGAACTAGAAATAATGAAACTAGTTAAGGAAGAGGAAATTTAGTAGGGGGGGAAAAAGGTATATAGTTTCTGGAATATATTTCCAGGCTAGCTCAAAGGATGAAGATACTGGTCCTCTGCATTAAATAGCTGTGCTTGGAGACCTTAAATTTTACTGAAACTCCATCCCTTCTAGGAGCCGTCCTTCTATGGAGCTGGTGCTTTGGAAACCTCTTCCTGAATTTCTGACAGATAAACTGAAGTCTGTTTCTGTTAAGAACGTCAAGCAGCAGAGTACAGAAGGGTGTCAAGCTAAGCAGGCAACACCAAGAGCTCCTTTTGACCCACAGACTGAAACGTTCCGTGGATCACAACAGACTGCCATGTCTCCAGATCCATATGCTAGTTTGGGAGTATCTGGGTGTGCAGAAGAAGAAATGGAGTTGTAGATGAGAGATTTTAGACTGGAAGTGGTGAGCTTCTGATGCTTATTGTTGGTGTTTTTTGATTATTTCTTTCTGGTTTGATGTGTGAATCTGAAGTTACATTATTTGGTTTTTGTTTTCTTACTAACAATCATAAGGACATGGTTTGGCCAGGAAACACTCTTAAGATTTCTGTATTCCAGTCTGTTAAATATTCTTACTTTTACTGAAAAGGTAATTCAGAGGCCTTTGGAACAAGGAAGTGGCTTTCCATCTTGCTTAATGGTGAAATATCCTCTTAATTGCCCTTGGTAAAGTATAAAATCCAAATACTGAATGTAACTGTGGCTTAAGCCACACCTTTCTCTTACTGAGCCTTTAAGACTGGTGCACATACTGTGCACTGTGCTTGGCCAGTTGGTTTAATTTGAATTACAAAAGGGCATGTAAAGGAAGAAATGCTTTCAAATCTAGACACAGAAAAGCAATCCCTCTGGTAATACAGCTTTTCACACTGTCTTATCTATGGCTGGTTTGGTCTTGATGTAAACTCAAATGTAGAAATTACATAATCTGTGGGGTGGTAGGGAAGGAATGTTACAGCTGAGCATAAGTCTTTTGCTTTGTATAAAGTAAAGACA
Source organism: Amblyornis subalaris (assembly GCA_018881555.1). Classification (NCBI taxonomy): domain Eukaryota; kingdom Metazoa; phylum Chordata; class Aves; order Passeriformes; family Ptilonorhynchidae; genus Amblyornis; species Amblyornis subalaris. Next base: position 8,921,282 of record JACAXG010000023.1, read on the forward strand.
GCGCTTACAACTTGCAGGATACCTGCTAATTTCAGTCATCTTTGGTTCATTGGCTTCTAAATTTTATTTGTGGGTTTTTGATGTCTGTCTCCCCAAACAATGCGAACTGTGGAGAAAAGTGGTTTTTAGCCAAGAGATTCACATTTTACATTGTGCTGAGATTCTTTGTATGCATTGAGTTGGAAAGTCAGTTGAAGACAGTGTAACTTTTGATCAAATGAATGGCATCCTTTAATTTGGATAAACATGATAAGTAAATTAGATAACAGGGAGTTGCCTGCTGCCATAAAGAGGGTCAAATGCTTGATTATTGTCTGTAACCAAGTCCCAGCCTTTGAGACTGCTGGCATTGGTGGTGAAGTAAAGGAGATGTCTTCCTGAGAGAATCTAGACTTAAAATTTAAGCCACAGTATGTGCCATTAATACAGCATTACATTATTTATACAGATGTATGCCAGAAGAATTTTTTAACCAGCTTAGGGTGCCAAGAAAGGGAATCCACAATGAGCTATTGCTTGTACCTTTTCTCAATGCCCAGCAGTTCCATTATGCTTAAAACCCTTTAATAAGTCAGAGAACCTTATCTTTTGTTTATAAGTCCATGAGCTTTCTCAGAGATACCTGAATTGAGGCTTTTCATAAGAAATTCCTTTCCAAGTAATAGGTTCTGTTCAGAGTCCTACATCCCAATCTGGTTTTGACATCTTGCTAACATAAAGGAGCAAGTACACAGTAATGCAGCTGCTCGCATAAGAAAATCTACTCTTCCTCTGCAGAGTTAATAGATAATCTTTGTGATTATATTCTTTACTGTTGAATAACCCTTAGCTGATAGTTTAAAACCAAGCTTCTCTTTTTGCAGTCCTTTATTTCCTTTTGGTTGTTCAAAAGATACCCCTATTTGTTAAATCCTGGTTATCTTGCTGCTTTTGTTGAAAGTTGTCTGAAATTTTCTGTCTCTTGCTAAAACGTTTCAGAGCTTCACTAAAAACATTCCAACATTTGATTAGGTATTACTCTGGAAACCAGTATACACCTGTACCATTCTGGAAGGTTTATTACGTTGAAGAACATGTGCAGCCTATCTTGCTATAATGTCTTATTTCATTTCAGGGTCTGCTATAAATCTCTTGCATGAACTGTAAAATTTCTTATGTATTATTAAGCTGCTGAACGTGCTTAAAACCTACAGCCTATGATGTGCTCCACTGCTTGAGCAGAACGTAAAGCAGTGCAGTTTGGAGAAGGCTATAGTCACTGCAGGTAGAAAATGTGGTGCCTCCAAGTAAGTGACTGGTTTTCAGTTTACAGGATTACAGTGAAAGTTCAAGGCTGAAAGTATTTTAGGTGAAAACTCTGAATCCTAAATAAACTGAAAAGAAAGGATAAAAATCTCAAAAATGTAATGAAACCATCTCAGCAACACTAGAATTGCAACAGATGTAAAAAAACTGTAGGAGGTCTACATACATCAAATCTAGATGCAGTTATTTTCCTCTTAAAAGCGCGAAATTGCATATCAGATTTGCAGAATAAGGAATTGTTGTAGGTGGCTTTCAAGCATACTTTTTTCCTGCTAGGTTGGTACCACAGGTTGACTTTCAGAGGTGTCTTTTCTCTTAATTCAATGCCAGTAGACCTGTTATGCTGCCATCTAAAACAAGGTTATAGTGGCAGACTATTGACAAAGACCATGAGATGGGGAAAAAAATTGTCTAAGAATTTTGCTTTCATAGAAAACATTTGCTTTCATTTTTTCACAATGCATTTCTCCCCTTGTGATAGGAGACAGTGGGGTTGAGTTGCTTAAATTGATAGGGGAGAAGAGTGGGCTGGCGTGGGAAGCAGATGTCAGGAAGAGTAAGCGAGATCCTTGCTACAGCAATCACTTGGAAAGGGTATGAGAGCTCAAGCTGTGGGCGTTTACAGACTTCCATATTTGTGAGTTTCATTTGTTGTTGTCTTCATTAAAAGACTTTTATTAATGCCGTTCACAAACGGAATGGCAAATGTGATGCAGTATTAGGAAAAACCTTATTTTGAAATACAGAAGAGCCAATTCTGGTCTGTCTTCTCTTGGGACCAAATCACCCTTTGTATGTCAGTTTTCAATAAATTTTCTAAAATATTTTTTAGATGACTGTTTCATTCCTGATAAAAGTGAAAACCTTGGGAGCCTACATCTAATGCTTCAACTGGAGGGTAAACTACTCTTCTGCCTTAAGAAGATTTGAATTTAACTCTGTCGTCCCAAGGGCGTGTCCCTTCTTTCCTCCACAGTATTCATCAGGACAAGGGAAGGCAACAACAGGGTAGAATAAACTTGAAGCTGATAGAAAGAGTTGTTACAAGTCTGTCACAACCCAAAGGCCTCTGACAAAGGAACAGGGGTACCAAGAGGTGTTGCTATAGTTTGTGTTTTCAGGTCTTTCATTTTACTTCAGAATAAAAGTCTTCAGAACTAAGCAAACTCGGTATTCTTAAAGTTGAAGAGTTTGAGTTTTAAAACAAATTGAGATTTTAATAGTTTTGTTGGAACATAACACTTTTCTTTGTTTACCATCTTCTGTTTGAGTTTTTTAAACAGCTGAAGGAAAAAAGATGGGTGTCCTAGACCAGTATTGCCTTTGCTTTTAGGATGACAGAAAAATAGCACTTCAGATTTATATTTTAAAAAAAAACCCAAAAAGAAAAACCCCCGCATTTTTTAGGCAGGGTCAAACATTGACTCACTTAAATTGTCCCTCGGGTTTAGACAAGTGTTAAATACCACTTCAATGCAGAGGAAAAGAATAGTATAAAAGCCAGCCCATGTACGATTGTATAAGGCTCTTCTGGCTCACAGTCTTGTGGGGGATGTGGCTGGAAAGTCATAAAGACTGGAGGAGTATCCCAGTTACAGAGCCAACCCTGTGGAAAAGAGAATTTATTTTGGTATAATTGGACTTCTAATTATTCCAGGGCCTGTGTCTTGTATCAGTTAGCTAGAGCAGATGTGTGGCTAGATCCATGTGTGGTCATGGATTACTTATGTGAACCACTGGGTGTGGATCCATACTTGTGAGGTAAGCAGGACTCCAGAAGTCCGAGCAATTGGAAAGCAGTCACCTGAAGGAAACATGCTGCAATAATGAAAGCTGCTGCTCCCTGCATGTGTTACCCTTCCCTTGCTGCCCCAGCTTTGCCTGTCTTTACTTTAACTTGACATCTCTTATCTACAGGAAGAGCTCAGATTAAAGATCCACAGTTGAGAGTTTACATTCTCACACTTCAGTCTGTGGAAGTTCACTGTACTGTATAAATACATATAATTTAAAAACCCCTCATCCTGCCTTGGTAGCACTTAAGTGGACTTGAATCTAGTAGAAAATACTAGTGCTTTTAGGAATTCTGAATGCCATTATAGGCTTCTAGATGCCAAACAAGAACCCGTTCTGTATTTTTAGTGGATAAGATCTCAATAAATATTAACAGCTTGTCTTGGGACCCAGTGCTCCCAATACGTCTGGATAAAGCATGCCAGCATGTAACTGTTAAGTTGAAAAAAGGGAAGCAGAACAGCGTAAATACTATGTCCTTGAACATTTATGTCTACTGGGCTTAAGAAGGTTGGAATGTTAAACATAGTCCATTACCAAGTGTGATGGAAAGGAGACCGTAACACAATTTCCCCTGGATTTTTTAGCCGTTGAAAATCAGTTGCTCGTGGAGCCACGAGGGGTTGGAAGCCCCACGGAAGGCGGGCAGGGGCTGTGAGTGCTGCCGGCAGGAGCAGCAGCTGGGCAGGGCACCGCTGGGATGGGCTGCTCCACCTCGGGCATTATCCTCACACTCCATCCAGCACACAGGCACGGATGGCCCTGCAACACCCACAGAGCCCAGGTCTAGCCCTCTAGAGACGGTGGGGCTGCATGGTGGTCACAGGCACCACCAGCAGTTTGGGGAAAAGACAGAAACAGGTTCTCCCTCCAGTGACTCAGTCCCAAACATCAAATTCTCAGGCACCCACACATTGCCTACAAGTACTGCAGTACCAAACAGAGCCAGTTCCATCAGTTACTATGTTTACTCATGTATTGCACTACTTAAAAAGTGAATTTAATGTCATATCAAGTTCCAGTAATACTAAAAAAAAGTAATGCAAAACTACAGATGAAATCCTCCCGTGTTTGCTTTTTGGACTCACAATTTGATACTCTTACAGTCATCCCTATTTTCCATCTTGAAGGTAAAGCAACTTATTCTCTGACTACTTGCATTTTAAATCTAAATTTGTTATACTGCACAGCTCTAGTCTTTATTTCTATCCACTACTCAGATAGAATGCTTAATTACAAGCTAGGTTACTCAAGTTTGTAATCCAAAGCAGTCCTGTCACCTTGAATGTTGGTGACCAAAACGCTCCTGCCCCAAGTTATTTTTGTCAAAAGTGAATGCAAAACATGAAATAGTACTGAAACCAAGAATAGCTGTGCCAACACTGGCAACAGCTCTCTCATTTTCAGTATAAAATTTCAGTTTCTTCTGTCTCTCCAAGTGTTTTTAATATTGTGATACTGGAGCAAATGGATGTGGACAATGAGGAGTCCTAATGCAGTATTTGAAATTAGCTCCTGACATGTTCATTTGATGCTTCAGGATTTCCTGTGGTAACACAGGATGTGCAACCTTTTTCACACCGTGTCTGTCTCACACCCACCTCCCCTCAGACTGAGCATTTTGGGTAGCATTACTGGCCACCAGGGTGATACCACCGCCATGACTTTTGATTATTCAGACTTCAAGCTCTTGCCAACTGCCTGCCTTACAGAGGCTGAAGGCTTTGCTCTAGTAGCTCTGGCCCTCACACAAACCCTTCTACCACATCCAGTACCCCCAAAAGGAAGCTGCTAAGGCATCCAGCTACAGACCCCATATGTGCACTGCTCATCAGTGCATTGTGGCAGGATGATACACCGAGGGACGTAAACTTAAATTCTGCAAGGCTCAGTCTCCCCTCCCCACTGAGTTCTAAGGCAAAAAAAGGTCAGTGAGCTGCACTGCATTTTAATTGCACCAATACAGTTAAATATTAAATGGAGAAAGCAACTCTACTTAGCAAATGGAAAAACAAGCATTTAGTAAAGTTGTAGGACTTAGAGACTATCAAGTTTTAGCCTAGTTGTCTATACATGAATATCCCACTGAAGTTTTTGGTGTTAATATTTTAAACAGAAAACAAAACTAACAATTTCTGGTTCATATAGAATTAGCAAGTTATTGAGAAACAAACCTTCCTCTCTCCTAAGCCAATACTGAGTGGGGGGGAGGAGCAAAGACAGGACACCCTAGGCTTTTTCATACCATCACTCCATCTACTAGCATGGGTAAAAATGAGCAACACTTTTCTGAATGCCATCACTCCATCTACTAGCATGGGTAAAAATGAGCAACACTTTTCTGAATGCACTTGATTTTCCTCACACAGACCCCAAAGGGGCATATGCTGGTATCTTGCCAGGACCATTATCCAAGGGGAGTTAACAGTTAGACACTGATCAGCTGGGGAAAGAGTTCCTTGGCAAAGCTATCCTCCCACGCATGGTCAGTGCCAAGCGGAGACGATGTATCACTGAAGGGCGACAGGGATCCTTCATACCCAGAGTCACTAGAGCCATCCAACAGGTAACTTGAGGCTTCAAGGCTATGGTAAGAAGAAAGCAGATGAGAAATGCCCAGTTCAGGCATGAAGCTGTCTACAGGTTCCTTCTTCACAGACACTGGGACCTCAGGGATAGCCTTGTCATCAGATGAAGGGAGAGATTTTTTCTCAATTTTCACTAGCATATTGGTTTGGTTGCCCACTTCAACAGGAATCTCCACTACTAGGGGCTTTGTATACACATGATCAAACCTTATGAGTTCATTAATGGCCTCCAGCTTAGCTGATGGGGACCCCAAAGAGGGAGACAGGGAGGTTGGTATGGAATTTGCTTCTCCAGAGATCTCTTCCTCCAGCTTTTCCAGGCACGTTGACTCTGAATCAGCATATCTGAGAAACATCTCTGGGTCCAGACTGTCCAGAAAGCCCAACAGGAGATCAGACTGCAGAACAAAATACTATTTTAGAAAGACAGTTTATTACTGTTACAGCCAAACACCAAATGTGGCATCTATTAACCCCCACCTGGAAGTTAAAATACACTAATGTGATCACAGTTGTTTTACCAAGAACATCATCAAACACACTGTTAAGGCAGTTACTTATCTTTCAGAAATTCACAGAATCTGTCAGGTTGGAAGAGACCACAATAGGTCACATCTGGTCCAACTTCCCTGCTCAAACAGAGTCATCCTAGAGCACATGACACAGGATTGCATCCAGATGGTTCCTGAATATCTCCAGTGAGGGAGACTCCASACCATCATTCTCTGTCCATAGCATTTTTTTGTAAGGGTACTGGCAATCCCCAAAGAATTATACATGCATTTGAGATTCACAGCCACTATTAGAAGCTCCTCAAGATCTTGTACCCATCAAGTACAAGCACCACAGTGGCCTGCTGGCTACACAGAGCATGGACCAGAATACAGCTTAGGCAGCCTTGCCCGTGACCAAAGCTGTGGGCGCTGGCTTTTTTCCATTTGAGTGGTGTTGAACTCCTGTACTCACTGGATACAACCTAACACAGCTGTTCTGAGGCCAAAGTCTTAAATCCGCAGTGGCTCTGAATTTCATGGATAATTCGCATAGGACTGAATGCTCACCTCAGAGTCTGAAGAGTCACTGCCATCAGAATCCACGTGGAAGCTGTCAGAAATGGTGACTGCTGGGCCTGCACCTGCTGCAGAGGAACACGTAGTCTGAGTGCTGCGGACTCAGCGGACCCGGTCACCAATCCAATCTCATCCACCTGGGATTCCTTCACCACCTGTACCAAGGAAAAAAAACTCAGTCACTGCAAATGTTCTGGCAGGCAGTACAGTACATAATCCTCAAGATCATAATTTTTCTGCAAAGGCGTCCAACGCAAAATTCTCCATTTGCTTGCCCTGCAGGAACCTGAAGGTAAGACCACTTCCAAAGTCAGCTGAAGCTTCCATACACTTGCACGTTTATTTTGTTTGCCACTTTTAAATGAGAGTGGCAATGAGTGACCCTCTCCGCCACAAACCCTGTTCTTCTGAAACAGGCCTATGTGACTGTAACAGTTTCTACTTCACTTATATAACAAAATGTAGAGGAGCAGACAAACTTGTTTTAAAACAGCTTGGAACTAGTTAGCTTTCTATCTCTCACATTACGTGGCATCCATTTTGACTCGATACCTGCTTGGTTCCAGGAGAGCCTCCATTTGGAGAACAGGAATATTTCCGGCATATCCCTGCTCACAGCACCGAGGTTACCCCGGGAGCGTGGCAGCTGTCGGCGGGCTGTGCCCAAGGCGGGGGCAGACACGCCAGCAGCGCGGCTCACCTGGGACTCACCACCCTCCTCCATCTTCAGAGCATCTAAACCCARGCGGCAGCGGAGCTCCTGGTTCTCCCGCACGAGGTTACACGTCCTCTCCCGCAAGAGCTGATTATCCCGCAGCAGCTTCTGGTTCTGCAGAGAGCCGAGAGGCAGTGAGGCCGCCCCTCACCTCCTCCTCCAGCCCCTTACCTCGTCCAGCCCCTTACCTCCTCCTCCAGCTCCACCACCTGCTGCTCCAGCTCTGTCATCCGCGCCTTCTTCCTGTCGCGGGCACTTTGGGCCGCCACGCGGTTCTTCAGCTTCCTGCGGGGCACGGCGGCCGTCAGCACGGCGGGGAAGCCGCAGCCCTCCCACCGCTGCCCCCACTCACCTGCGCAGCGCCTTCTCCTCCGGGCTCAGATGCGTGAGCCGCTGCCGCTTGCGGGCCGGCTGCGGCATCTCCAGCCCCGAGAGTCCGGGGTCGGCTCCTGCCGGCAGGACAACGGAAAGATGCCGGCCAGCCGCAGGGCCGGGAGCCTCAGCCGCTTTGCTGGGAATGAGGAGCAGCCGGGGGGCCGCGGCACCGGGCAGCGCTGCCATAGCGGGAGGCGGCGGAACGGGAAGGCTTCAGACACGCTGCCCAGCGTCACAAACGCCTCAGTCCTCCACAGGACCCCGCCCGGATTTCTACCATCGTGGCTCTCTCTCATTGGTTGGAAGGCGTGACGCTACGGCCGGGCGAGTTTCTGATTGGTCCGGGGCCGAGAGTAAGGGGGCAAGCGAATTGCATCAGACAAGAGGGCTGCCGTCGGTGAGGCGCCGGCGCGCGGCGAAGGGCGGGGCTTGCGGGAGGCGGGGGGAGCTTGCCGGCCGCGGGGGATGGAGCCGCGAGAGGCCGTGAAGGGGCCGTGAAGGGGCCGTGAAGGGGCCGTGAAGGCCCGGAGCGCCCGCCCGCGGTGGCGGCGCTGGGGCGGGGGGCGGTGCCTGAAGTTGAGCAGGGCTTTGAGGAGGCAGTGAGCCGGGCCTGGCGTGGCGGTGCAGCTGAAGCCTCTCTCTGGTCTCCTTTCCGGAGCCGGTCTGTCACAAGCAGTCGCAAGCAGAATCCTGGGGAACACAAGTGCCAAGAATGGAGCTGTAGCAGATGCCATGAGAATGGGCTAAAAATGGGCTAAGAAGATCAAAAAAGCAGTGAGGTTAGTGACTGATGAGTGGAAGTTGCAGGAGACCATGCAGAAATCCCTCAGCGGTGTCACACCGTGGCCCCCAGCCTGTTTCTGAGAAGCAGCAAGGCTGCGTGGGGAGTGAAGTGAGCACGTCTGTGGTGTCTGACGAAGGAAATCACCTTGCTGTGATGGGTTGGTGTGAGATCTGATAGATCTTGGGTTCAGACAAATAAAAGTTTTGTAGGTAGAAAGCTTCGAAATACTCTGCCCATGGGAATGCAGGTGTTCAGCAACCTACCAGCAGCAACACACAACCATGCAGGGCGTCGAGAGTGTTTGAACTGTCGACAGCTCAGTGCCTGAAGCTTTCCAAGTTTCCACTTGCCACAGTTGCCAACGAGCTGAATAGTTATGAAATGTTGAGACTTTGGCTGCTTACAATTATTTCTGAAAGCCATTTATCCATTGATTTTAAGTTAGTTGAGATGTTAAACACTAAAGGAAAAACATGAGCTTTAAAAGATCAAAGACACTGGTGTGCTGATTTGGCATTACTCCAGCGCTGGAGTTCTGCCAGGCTTTCATGATGCAGAGAACAAACTGCATTTGTAAGCTTGTGTTTGTTCTTTTCTTACGCACTGCAGCATGATACTGAGCTAAGGCTGAAAGTTCATTTTTCTACTTTGACACCTTTGTGAAAAATATGGCAATTTTTCATTAAGTCTTTTAATCTTGAGTGCAAAAATGCTGTTTGTTTTGGTCCTGCTAAGCCTCTTAGATGCTGGCCATTGAAAACTATCCGCTTCCCTTTTGTGTGTCTCCTCTGAGTTTGGACTCATGTTTCTTCTGTAAAATGTTAAATTAAAAATGTTACTGTTTTCTACCAAATTGCAGTGCTGGTATTAACTGCTTCAGATTTCAGACGTTCATTTCAAATTGCCCTTTTTTGCAAGAAAAGTGTTGAACAGGGTGAACAGGGCTGCCTCGCAGTGCTGATTTGTGATATTTATATCTATACTGGGGAGATAGGATTTATCATACAGATATCCAGATGTCTTAGTATTATGACTGAAGAAAAATCTTAACTTTCTATCTGCATGTGATTTAATTTTATATGGAACCAGAGTCCATATAAAGCATGTTTCCTTTTGCAACAAACACTTGTGATCATGAATGAACTACAGAAGTGGAGGGACATATATGCTAGTAGTGGTGCCTGAGCTGCTTCACAGTGATGTGTAACCAGGCACAAGAGTGGAAGCTGCCCTTGGCACTGGTGGTGTCCATTGTTACTGAATATAATAACGGCATCCATTAGCATGTCTAGTGTTGGCAGTAATAGCTGACAAAAGAAGGGCATGACACCCTGCAATCTAGTCCTGTTGAATAGTTTTGGTAGCACTGCTAAGACCAGCTGTGGTGTAGTTGCTGAGAACATATTTAGGCTCACAAACATTACATCACTACCATTAGCATACATAAAGTCTTTTATTAAATATATGGTTGAGTCACTGGGTAAAGGAGTGCCAAAGAAAAGGTTGATAAAGCTGGTCTTCCACTGTGACACCCTTTCAGAGAGTTTTAACGCAAAGACTCCAAGTTTAATTCTGATTTCCACTTTTTTTTCCCCTTCACTGTTTACACATTCCGGTCTTCGTATTTTTCTTTTTTTCAGTCATTGGATTTAATCTTGTGTTCCGCATGACTCAAGAATGCATCTCACCCTGCCTTTCACCCTCCTGGGGGGTTCAGCACTCTCACCAAGGATGTGCCAATGAAGATACTGCTGGCTGTCCTGCCAGAAACCACATTAGTTCCTGCTAACATAGTTTCATGTTTTATGTTCCAGGTGGCCAATCCACCAGAGGAAATAATTTTGTTTAACAAAGGTGGAGAGGCTTTGCCCTTGTGTAATATCAGATACAGAAAAAGAAACATGTGTTGAGTGTGATCTACATATGAAAAAAATGGGAATAGAGGAGAAAAATAAAATGGAAGAAGGGGGTGTAGAGAAAAGACTAACTGACAATCATCATCTTAGAAAGAGCTTGCCGAATGTGTGTCTGAAAATACTTGGAAAGTGGCCCAGGCCCCCAGGTTCATGACAACAGCTGGAGTATTCCCATACCTCTATCAATAGCTGATTAAATGAGAAGGGAAACTGTTTTGCAGCCTAAAACAAGGTTATTCCAAACCCATAAAGTATACTAATTTTACTTATTCCTCAATTCCATCATTATACATTGGGATTCAGGAGTGCATCTTTCAAAGTTTTAGTGCTTTCAGTCTCAGGGAATATGCAGAATCTGTATCCTTTGCCTATGGCATGGAACTGCCACCCTGCCTGCATGCTGTCCGAAGTGACATTGGCTTTGCCTTCTCTTAACACTGCCACAAGCAAGCCCTTCAGAAAGGTGATTTTTGCTCAGCTATCATCCCTTCTCCTTTAATACTTACTAAATTATTGAGATTCTATTTCATTGGCTTCTGTGATCGTTTCCAGTGTACCACCAGAAAAGTGTGGAAAAGACACAGTGAGTTCAACTTTAAACCATGACTCTCCTGAAAACATCTTACAGTTGTGTACCTTGCATTCCAGCTCCTTATCCTCATGTTCCACCCGCATACGTTACTGGTACCTACTACTACCCAGAATTTCAAGGAACAGTGTGGTAGGTCTGCCTGAGTTCTATATTAGATCTTAGTGGTGGGCTACAGACATAGGCTGGAGAGTGTTACTTTGATCATCCTCATGGTTCAGTCCTCTGACCTAGCTGATTTTGTGGTGAGGGAGAGATCCCATCACACCTGTACCTCAAGTGACTCCTGCTCCAACACTTCTAATACCTTCAGACCTTCTTGCTGGAGTTCTGTCTGTATTTTCCCCATAGCAGTGTCCCAACCACTACAGGCAGCATCAGCTGAGTCAGGCGGCACGTATCTTGTGACACAGCTCACATGCCCTTGTTGTAGGGTTATCTGCCTCCCCATACCAGTAGAGTTCACTTGCCCATCACCATAGTCAATGAAGTCTTGCTCCTCATGCACAAAAGAAGTCTGAGTTAACTCAGGCAATGCTGTCAGTGTTTCTGGAACAAAGATACTCTGCAAGTTGACTAGACGTTAGGTCTTTTGTAAGGCTTTTTTTTCTAGGGAAAGAGGGTCTGCCTTCACTGCTACTGTAGTTCCCAGCAGCCATAGGCACTGAAGCTTACCTTGGAGCTTCTTTGGGCAGTTCATTACCATTGCCTACATTCAAAGAGGTTGTGCCCTATTCCAGGTTTAATGGTAGCTTAGGAGCAATAAACTTCATGCAGTACCTCATAAAAAGAGGGGATGGGAAGCATGCTTCCCAAAGGCCAGTTGTAGATGCATGTATGACAACTGTATGAAAAACTTAATTTTTAGAAAATATGAATCTCCTTTGTAGCCTGCTTCTGTAGTGACTTCTCTGCATCACAGATTTTTTGGCAACAAAATCATCTCATGTGTCATGGCTTCTAACATTTTGTATGTGTAAGTCTTTTTTTTGTTGTTACAGAATACAAGAGGGCAGATTTTTCTTAAAACAGTCTAATGATATATTGTCTTTTCTGGAGTGATAACAGTAAATTTGTGACCAAGCAATCTCTGTAAAAGGCTCAGAATGTTCCTTGCATCTCCATAGTATCTTTTTTCCCCCAATTTTCACTCGCATTGTAATTCCAATTTGCTTCATTTTGTTAGACTCCTCTGAAACTCAAGACTTCATTGATCTCAGGCAAGACCAGAAGTTAACATATAGTATATAATTTTGTAGCAGTTGCAATTTTTTGCCAATTTACTAATTTTTCCAGAAAGCTGACATGCTTATTAAACAGCAGAGGTCTCAGTGTAGATACAGTTTCCTAATCCCCCACACTGTCATGGAATGCTGATTATGAAGGGAAAGTCTACCTGCGTACAAGGACATGGCAGTATTTTGAGATAATGATCTCTTGATTTGATTTGTTCTGTCAGACAGAGAAGCAAATTTCTCTTGCACATTCAGAGCTTGGAGCAAACTACTCATGGGAATTTAAAAGAAGACAAGATATCCATGCCACAGTAAACAGAAAGGCTTGCAACCCTGTTCTACCAGTTCTGTAAAAGTGAAACGTTACTGGAAAGCTCTGCAAACACTAGTCGTGTAAACAGATCTTTATACATAGTGACCAGATGCCCTTGGGAAGATTTATGCCATCTGCCAGTTCCTGAGAGACTCCAGCTGGGAATCAAACAGTATTGGGTCACTTAGCCAGGAAAATGGGCTCAGGTTAGGTGATCTGTTTGGTGGGCACCCCATCTAGCTGATCTCTACAGGAATCCCACAGGTCAAGAGGAGGTAGTGGTTGTTTGTTGTCATGGGGGCTTTGCTTAGTTGTTCTGGCTTCTGCTTTCAACTGACTTGGCCCATCCCCTTCCCACAGCATTCCTCTATCTTTGATTCTACTTTCATTGCATGGATTCCCTTTCTCTTTAAAAGGTCTAGCTGTTGGCATCTCTGCTGCTTGGCTGTGATTTGTCTGATTGTAATACCTATTTCCATGGGTTCCTACTTTAGCTCTTTGGCTTTTCTCTTTCTGGCTTGGTCCCAAGCGCAGTGTTCCCCTGCAAAGTTGTATCATCCTGCTGACAGGAAAATGTGAACCAGAGAGTTGTGCAGATTATGCAGGATTTGGAGGTTCTGGGAGATGCCACAGGAGTTGTGCACGGAGAGGTGGTGTGCTCGCCTGTGTACACTGGTGCAGGATGATACATTAGAGGTGGTAGTCACAAGCAAAAGAAAAAAAGTAAAGGTCCTATACTTACTTGAGATGGTGCAGCGAGTACATTGTTGGGGGTGATGCTGCAAAATGTGCTCGGGCAGTACAGGAGAGACTGAACTTGCTACTGTGCTGTCCCAGGGAACCGACAATGGTGTTCTGGGTTTTGTGTCAATGTTTCACATGTTGAGCAAGCTCTCTGAGGAAAACAGCTAACTTGAAATCTCACATGCTTAAAAGCTCCGGTTCCAGTAAGTTTTTCTGTTTGCACATCCTGGTTCAGAACTGGAACTTCTTCTTGGAAAATACTGTAGGTATTTTCTGGAAGGTAAACAACCATGCTTAGGAAAACTTGATGGCTACTTCTTATTGGCAGAAGCTAGCTCTTCTTTGGAGCAGTGCCAGCGTTTGCAGGGAAAAACCTTTTCTTTTTTCTTAGACATTCCCTAAGTTTTTAAATTCTTTTAGAAGCCCAGAGCCCCTGAGAGTCCTGGAAACTTTCTCGTTTTGTAATTTTGAATTTATTTCCTTGTATTCTTCCATTTGGGTGCCTTTTGCACACAGAACCCTCTCTCTAAGTTATGTCACCCTGTGTGAAAAGAGGAAATTATCAGCGACTGTCAAGTTAGAAATCAGTTCTGTCTCAGCAAAGGTTCAGCGGGACTCAAAACGTGGGGGGTATTGTCAGAATCATCAATCTCTTGCCTCCCACATTTTTGATTTGCTGACTACTCAAGAGGGCACAGGGTAGCAGCTGCTATTCAGAGAGGGACAAATCTATTATGCATTCATTCTGGTAGCCTCACTGATTTGCTCTTTTAGCACTGACTTTAATAATAACTCCTATGTAAACAGACAGGGACAGCTAAAGTCCTTTATCTGCTAATTAAATGGATCACATAGTAATACTTGAATGTGGAAAATGAGTGTTTTAAGGTGATTAATTAAAAGTGCCAGTCAGATCCTGTAACTTAGTTGAGTCTTTATTATAATAGATAACGCAGGATGATATAAATAGTTGCTTAACTCACTGTTGCATGAATGAATCAATTGTTAATGTAGGAATTACTTCATTTTAGCCAGTCATGTTTTAAGCATGTTTTTTGCTTTTGGTGGTCAGAAGTGGTGAAATCTATTTTCTGGCTTTAACATAGAGTTCTTCATATTGTAATTAGTATTAGCAGCTGATACATCATACACTTTAACCCTGTGCTTCAAATTTATTCTGTGATGTTTATATATTGTTCATTTTATATTGTTGCTTAAAGTAAGGCTTCATGAATAGCAACTTGTACCATATATTTACTCCAGAAATACTAATAACAATGTTGAATTAAATACAGAAATGACAATATTTAGATTTTATACAAATATGACTGTATGCAAAATGCAGGGTGTGTTATTTACAGATTATTTACACTGGATGCTTCTTCAATATTATGAATGAAGAAACTGCTAAACATCGACATAATGAACACATAAAATTAACAGTAATCTAGGATTTAGTGTGACTGAAACTGAAAGTGAGTAGAGGTGATACAGAGCAATCTCAAGAGCATAGTGAAAGACATTCGTATGGATGCATTTGAGGGTCTTTCTTGCAGAATGGATACTGAGAATCTTGGAAAAAAAGGCTCCAAATTTTTTTCCGAATTCATTCTCTTCCTGTTAGCCCTTGCAGAGATTTTAGATGATCAAAAAGCATACAGCAATAATTTCCTACGTTTCTTTCTTGGTATTGTTTTTTCCTCTTTTGGTAACGTGATCTGCTGTGCCTGCCTGCTTACCTGCCCGGTGAGGACCCTGAAGGAAAGCATCAGGCATGGCTGTACTGTCCTGCAACTCTTATTTGAACTTGTACAGTATATTGGGCAACAGTTTGCAAAAAGGCTGAAGTTAACTAAATCAGGGTATTTTCGGTACAATTACATAATTCAGTTTTACAGACCTGATTTATTATTATCTTTTCCCTTCAGTAGACAATTACATCTGCAAAGAGGTAAAGGCTTCCCAAATCAGCATGGTTCCCCTTCTTACAGATTTAAAAGACTACATGTTGTTGAAAACATTGGAAATCTTAGCTATTCAAACATTAACTAAAAATTTTGTTCACAAAAAAGTTTTTATTATTAAAATTGTCGTGGCTAGTCAATTGCTTAATTTGGATTGCAAACTCCTGACTCCACAGGCGCCCCGGACACATTCTGCAGCCCAGGGCCCGGCGGGCCTCGGGGGACACCTGGTGGTGGCTGTGCCGCAGTGCACCCGGCCCCTCCCCGGCCGGGCTCCGGACGCCCCTTGGATCGGAGTGAGGAGCTGCTGGTGCTTCCTCAGAAAGAAAACTCACCAAGCACTCGGGTGTGTCTGAGTAAAGCTTTAAGTCAGCCCTAAGACTCTGTGCTGCGCAATCCTTTCTCAGAGGAAAAGAGCAGGCATGTACATGTCCTTGAATTTACTGGAAAAAGGACGGCACTTGTTCCTGTTGCTTATTAAGAGGTACACCAATATAATTTACTTATGAAATAAG
Organism: Amblyornis subalaris; assembly: GCA_018881555.1. Taxonomy (NCBI): domain Eukaryota; kingdom Metazoa; phylum Chordata; class Aves; order Passeriformes; family Ptilonorhynchidae; genus Amblyornis; species Amblyornis subalaris. Next base: position 8,937,189 of record JACAXG010000023.1, read on the forward strand.
CTCTGCAGAGCACGATGTTAAAATATGTAGGGAATGTGGGCAGTAGTCTGAATTATCAGTTTCTGAAAACACCTGGACAGGCAGATGTGGGAGTGTGAATGAGACAACCGGCTCTCTTTATCTTTCCTACGTACAGCTGGTCTGCTCTGAGGACTTCTCAGATACAGTTTGCTGTGACAGGAGGGATCTCAGGTTTGATTTAAGAAATACTTTAATGAAAAACTCTTTTCATCAAAACCTTATTCTCATTGTGCAGCACTCTGGAATGAGGTTGCTTCTGATACCCATTTAGACCCAGCATAGATGTCACTACACTGTGCCAGGTAACGAAGATGCATCCTATATCCCTCTATGATGTTCTTTAATCTGTACAAGGGGACCTCTGACACACCACCTTTTTCTTAAACTCGAGTGTCATAACAGTCAAGAATTCCAAGGCAAATGCTAAATAAATACTCTTTTTAGTAATATAGGAGGAAGATGTTGAGTCAAGTAGTTTACAATTATACAAGGGGGCACTTTTTCCTTCACTTCAGTTTGATTGAAACAAAAGGCAGACATGTCTTCCTTTAGGTGAAACAGATAAAAGTAGAACTGTATCTCAACACAAACTGTCTTCTAAGGGAAAATGCTAAGTCTCAATTAAAATATTTATAACAGTCATAAACCATTATAAAGAATACTTAAAATATTTTGAGTATTTTTTAAACACGAGTTATCAACAAATCTGCTGGTACTATCCAGACTTCTTGATTTTGGTAGTGTTTAAAATGTAACAGTTTCTTTTAGTTCTTCAATTTTAATCCTGGTGTATTGGCATGTTTCTTCTTGACTAGTCAGTGATGTTTTTCTCAGTTTCTCTTGTGTGTCTTATGTCTCATCTGGACTTTTGAGTTTTAAATGAAAGGGTGTTTTAAGCATGTGTGAACAAATGAATCACTGTGATCCAGCTGGCATGTGAATTTATAACCTGGAGGTGTTTGAGGTAACCACCATGAAAACTGATAGTATGCCCCAGCTTTCAGGAAATGCTCTCAACACTGCAAGATTAACTGTTGTTTTAAATGAGGTAACTGGGCTGCCTTTGCAAGTTGTTTGTCATAGTTTTAGCTTCAGCCTGGAACCCCGATTATTGTCTAACTTAACTTGAAGATGTATCCACTTGTATATAACCCTTTTTGTGTTCATTATGTCAGTGCTCAGCTCTTTCAGCATCTTATTTAGTATTATTGGTTACTCAGCACTTTAGCTGGAATTCCCTTGGTGACTTGTCACTTGGTCTTTTGTGTCGGGTGACAGGCTTCCCAGGACATTACGCTTGTTCACCTACCTACCATCCCTACTGGGTGTGATCACAACCTTCCTGCTGCATAGAAAAGCCTGATGACGCTATCAAAGAGAAGAGGAAAGTACAAGGTGTTTTGTAGTCATCAACAAATCTTTAATTGCCTTTATAGAATAGATAGGAGGATGAGAAGTAATTGTGTATAATGTGAATTGACCTGTGAAGTGTTGGAGTAATAAACTGCTGTCCTTTCCATCAGCACTTCTGCAGTGGTGAGAACTGATGGAAACCAATTTTTCCAGGAATAAAATTTCTGTTAATCTGTTTTCATTGTCCAGAAGACAAGGAAATGAGGAGGTTGATCTACTGAAATATAATTCACTTTTTTCACATAGAGCTTATTGTTAGCCACAGTTCCCATTTGCCATTGTACGTTCAGAACAGTTTTATTAATTGGAGACAACGGTGGTGATTTGTTGGGGAGTTTTTACAGTTGTTTTGGGTTTGGGGGGTGGAGGGGTTTGTTTTTGTTTGAGTTTGATTTTTGTTGGTTTTTTTATGTGGCAGTTTGCAAAACTTACACTGAATGTGTGGTAGTTAAAGGGGAAAACAGTCTGAGTGCTGTGTGCATGTAGTGTTACCTGCAACTATTGACAGCTGAGCTCTGGACAGGTCTTCGCTCACCAGAGGGGAGTTGGGCACTGGGTTCTGCAGCTGCAGGGTGCCTTCACCCTTGTAAATGGATCTCCCTTTGAAATGGAGCCATGCTGTGTTATCTAGTGTTACCAGATCTCTTCTTATGATAATACATAGGAGCAAGAAACACCTTTTCTTACTACTTAACACATCTGAGCAGCCTTTTTAAAGAGATTTTCTTGCAAACAAGGTCTGGCTGTACTGGAGATTATCTCGATCAAATACAAGTCTAAAATTCACGGTAACTGAAATACTTTTAATCCATGCTTATTGGTTAGTTTATTTCTTTGAAAAAGAGACATGTTTTCCTTTGTTATGCTAGAATCTTAGACAATATTTCAAGGAAAAAAGTTTATTTGAAAATCCACTCTATTACTGGCTGAAAGTTCAGTAAGTCTTTTGAGTTCTGATATTGCTGTACGTACTGCAAACTGGATCACCAGGGACTAACACCATTGGAGAACATCAGGAGGGTGGGTTTTGGTGGTGTGCCTTAAGAAACCTTAATTTAAAATGTCATCTGCTCTTTGCTATAATAATAACTCATACTAGGTTTTGGGGAGGGTCCCTCAGTACTGGAGGACAAACAAGTGAGTGCCAAAACAGCAGAGCTTAAGATGTTTTGTTTCCAATATATTTGTTTTTAATATCTCTGGGCCCCTGCCCTTCAATAACCTGCGTTCTTCTTCCCTTCTTTTCACATTCCTTAAGCATCCTGATCAAGCAAGAGCTGACACATGCTGTAACTAATCTGCTGCTGTGCACTTAGGTTTTTTCTAGCTACTGCCATGCAATGTGTAGCAGCTGAACTCCACCAACCGCTGCTCCTCTCACTGAGGGACATGATTCCGTACGAACATTTACATGCACACACATTTACTCTATGTTCTTTCCTAGCAGTAAGCCCTTAAAATGCAAATAAAGGTACAAAATCTTCATGTTAATTAAATGGGATGCAATTAGAATGGATTCTTTAATTTAAAAAATGTAAAATCAACAGCAGACTGTTCTTTGACAGTAGTACTGAAAATATGCAGTTTCTTAGATGTTTTCCTGCTGCCCTAACTTCCCCCATGTCCTTTTTGGATACTCCTGCAGTACCCAGAGTCCAGAGCCTCCAATTTCCACAAAATTTTCAAGACTGTACTATCTTGAAAAATAGTACCTCTGTTCTGCCCTCAAGTTTGGTCAAAATCAGCTAATAGGTTCAGAAGAGTAACAAGGCTGATGAGCAGATAGTATATATTTAATTTAAGTATGAAATGAGGCTAAAAGAGGCTCTAAAAGGGATTCTCCAGTGTATTTGTGGTTGACTGCACAGATGTGACAGAAAGCAGCTTTCAGATCTCTTCAGCCAAATGTGTTTTTGATTACAGAGGAGGCAGGACCAGGGAAGTTGGGTTCTTTAATGCTGAGAATGTCTGACAGACATGTTGTGAGTGCCTACTTAGCATTGTGTTCTCCTCGCCTGATGTGCAGGTATATTGCACTTCTGTGCAATATTCCAGCTCTTCTCTCAGCACAAAATAGTTAGTTTTGTTTTGGGCTTTTTTGTATAACGTTCATCACAGTATTAAGTGGGAACTTCACTAACTTTGTTTTCTCTCAAGAGCAAAGGGAGGAGGGTTCTCTACTATCTATTTCTTTGCAAGGGAAATGAGATGTAGGAAGTTCAGTGTGAAAAGCGTCCTCTAGTGTTGACTGCCCGCTTCTGAGATAGAATTATAGAATCTTTTATGCTGGAAAAGTCCAAATTGAGTCCAACCATTCCCCCAGCTACATTTAGTTGCTAAACCACTACACTATGTCTCCAAGATCCACATCCACACATCTTTTAAATTCCCCAGGGGATGGTGACCACCTCTACCCACAACAGCCTGTTCCAGTGCTTGACAATCCTTTCCGTGAAGAAATTTTCCCTAATATCCAATCTAAACCTTACTTGGTGAAACTTGAGGTTTTTTCCTGTGGTTCTGTCACTTGTTACTTGGAAGGAAAGACTGAGTGCCTAGAGCATGCGTTTTCAGACCATTTGGCATTGCACATCATTTAGTTATGCTCAAATCACAGCTCTCACTGTCCTCGGCTGTAGTTAAAAATACTTGAGACTTCTGTATTCAGACTCTGGACCTCAGTTTGTTATTCAGAGGGAAAAAAAAAAAAAGAAAGCATATCTGAAGTATTATGGCATAACTGAATTGTGAACGGTATGCTGCCAACTGGGCAGGATGCCAATTAGAAATATTTGATGCTTTAATGATAGACAGTCCATTCTCTTCCTGTAACTTTCTGCTTGGATTTCTGCCTGAGCAGAGGGAACTTGGTGACCTGAGATCTAGTGCCTCATGTCACTCCTCAGTATTTGACTGTAAGGCTGCTTCAAGGCAATTTTGCTGTGTCCGTAGTCCAATGATATGGATAGTTTAGTGGACTGGATCAGATCTTCAGCAACTCTAATTTTAGGCATAGGATGCTGTCCACTTTTTATATAGAGCCCCATTCACATATTTTCCAATAGGTAGTTTACAGACAGTTTAAGTTGTTCCTGTGTTGAGTGTGATGTAGGAAACTGTGTGTTGACTAAGCATCAGCCATTTGCCTTATAGGTGAAGGAAAATCAAGTAGAGGTAGTTTGCACTAAGGGATTAAAATGCTTGTATTGGTACGCTAGATGCCATGCATTTCTGAAATCGTAATGAAATGTACCTATCATCTAAAATTTGCACCTGTTGACCACATCTAGGTTTGCATAGTACACCCCAGTAATGTTCCTTCCAGCTCCCTTTCTAAGCATGCAATAGTTTTGTGGCCTTTGATCCACTGTACTGTAGTCTTAGGTGGGTATTTTGTGGTTTGCTGTAGGAGCCCGGAGTGTATTTTCCTGTGATCCCTTCTTGACCTTTTGACACCGAAGAAATCTTCCATGATTTGTTAAGCTAACATTGCTCACTGTGTCATGCTAAGCATGACACTACCTCGTCTTCATCTGTAATAAAGTACACTTAGGAAAAGAGCTGGCCATTTGTAGACTGTGGTATTATTTCTTCTGCCAGTTAGTTAGGGTGGGGCTTTGTTTCCCAATACTGTTTCATAGCCAACAAGGGATCTCGGATCAGTTTGTCTCAACCTTCCTTGTCACTGCCTTATACTTTTAGGCTCTGTAACATCATGTGCTAATGAGTTCCATGACTTAGCTGTACATATTTTAATGGAAAACTGTGTAATTGGCTGACATACAGTTCTTGTGCAAGACTGAAACAAAAATCATCACCAGTACACTTTCCCCCCATCATTGATGGCGGTTTTGTAGACTTGCACTTACAGACAAGCCAAAGAGCCCAGGTTATCCAGCCCTCGCTAACTCAATTTCAGGAGACTGGGATTAGGGGGCCGATCAGCCAGTTCAGCCCTACACAGCCGCTGGGTGCCGGCTGCAAATAGTTGGCACAGACGTCTCGCAGCGCAGCGGTGTCTCTGCAGGGGATAGGTGCCCGTGGTGCACGTGGTGACAGAGCACTGCTCCGCCCGCCGGGGCACGTCCACCCGGGCTGTACCACCGGCGGGGCTGCACGGCGCCGCCACCGCACCCGGGCATGGCCGGCGGCCGCGAGCCACGGTAGCGCCAGGAAGCGGCCCGGCCGACCCGCCACGGTCCCCGGGCCGCAGCCCGCGGCTGGGCAACGCGGGAGCCCTGGTACTGGCAGGCAGCAGCGCGGTGCACACCGGCCCGGGCGGTTGCCGCAGGTCGCCGGGGCTGCCCTTCGCGTCTCGGCCCTACAGGCCCGGCCGCGTGGGAGGCTAATCCCGGCAGGGCCTTCCCGAGCGCCGCTCGCTCTCAGACCCTTGCGGGACTGGGCCGGGCCGGGCCGCGCCGGACCGGACCGCCCGCAGCCGCGGGAGCCGCTCGGCTCGGCTCGGCTCAGCCGGGCCCGCCGAGGGTGCGGGTGGTGTGTGCACGGCGGGTGGGACAGAGCGGGTCAGCGCGGCGCGGAGGGCGGGGATAACCCCGTGGTGGCCGTCACGTGGAGCAGATGAAAGGGAAGCGGCTTGGCAAGGCGGAGAGGAGCCGGGGCGAGGGAAGGGGAGCGTGGCGGCGAGGAGCGGGGCGCAGCGCGGCGGGCGGGCCGCTGCCATGGGACGCTGACCGGCCCGGGACCCCGGCCCCGGAGCTGGAGCCGCTCGGGAGAGATGCGCGGCGGCGGGGCGCCGCTTCCTCCTGCCGCGTGATGAGGGGCTGCGGGGCCGGCGCGGGACTGCCTGCGCCGCCGCTGCCGCCGCCTCTATTGCTGCTCGGGGTGCTGCTGGTCGCGGCGCCGGGCGCGGCGCTGGGCAAGGAGACGGCGTTTGTGGAGGTGGTGCTCTTCGAGTCCAGCCCCAGCGGCGACTACACCACCTACACCACGGGGCTGCAGGGCCGCTTCTCCCGCGCGGGGGCCACGCTGAGCGCCGAAGGCGAGATCGTGCAGGTGAGCGCGGCCGGGGGGCGCCGCCTGCCCCAAGATGGCTCCGCGGGCCCGGCACCTGCGGCACAAAGCGGGGCCGGGCCCGCAGCCCCACGTGCGCCGCGCGGCCCGGGGACGCGGTGACAGATGCGCGCCCGCGCACAAAGGCCCAGTGCCGGCCTCACCTCGCCGGGCCGCCTCGTCTTGACAGCCGGGCGCGCGGCGCGGTGTCTGCGCGGCGGGAGCGGGCGGAGCCGAGGGCCGCCTTGCACGCGCGGCGGGCTCCGCTCCGCTCGCCCCTCCGCCGGGCGCGGGGCCGGCGGGCGGAGGCGGGGCCGTGGCGGGCGGCTCCTGCCGGTCCCGGTGCTGCCGACTGGTGCGCGGCCACAGCTGTGCAGGGCTCCTCCGCTTTAGGGACGGCGGGGCCGCGGGGGGGCCTGGACTGAAACTCCCGCGGCAGCGATTGGGTGTTGCGGGTTCGGGTGTGCCGGTCGTTGCCCGCTCCGCGCCCCTCGGCGCACGGGGCTGCACCTCTGCGGACCCGGCTTGGGGGCTCTCTGGCGCTTGGGGCTCCCTCGGAGCTGGCCTTCCACCGCCTCACTTTCAGTCAAGCGCAGCTTTGTACGTTCTCGCCAGAGAAATAATTTTTGTCTTTGACTGAATGCAGCTATTCTTTACTCTTATTGAAACTCTTGAAGTGCTTATCTAATTCCTTTATAGTCGCTTATAATTGCAGACTTTATTTTTTTCCCCCTTTGGCTAAGTAGAGGAAAATTACTTGAATGGTGTTTTAGTAAGTTTGACTATTAAGCAATTGCCAATAGCAATCCTTATTTCTCTTTAACAGCTGTGGGGTTGGTTTGCTTGCGTTCCATATGTACGCATATGTACACATATATACACATATAAACACACATATAAAATTTTAAAAAACCTAACTGGTAGCAAGAAAGTTCTAAAAGCAGCTGTTAGAACTCTACAAACACAAATACATAACTATGAAAAAAACTTTTTTTTTGAAGTAAAGAATACTGCTTTTGAGTGCTTGATATTTCAAAACGGTTTGAGCTTGCAGGATTTCTTATGAAAGTTCTCCTGAAGGCAGAAGAGTTGTGAGAACAAATTGCTGATGTAAGGTAATTTTTCAGAGAAAAGAGGGATAGACCAATTAAGTTATAATTATGACATTTAGAAAATGTCGTGCTAGTAGGGGCTGGAACAGACATGGTCATTTTTTAACCTTTTGGTGCATTTTCATTTTAAGACTTAACACTGTCTCTGGGGCCAGGAGGAGACTTTAAAGGTTCCTTTTGTGTCAGGTGTTAATGTTAAGAACAGAATGTAGGCCCTTTACTGAGGTCATACTTTCCTGGTGACTGTAAGTAAAAGTGGAGAAAATATAAACTGTTCTGTTAAGACTCAGATTTGCACAACTTGCAACAAGTGTATTAAACAGACTTTTGCGGGCTTTATTGTTTGTAACATCAGCTGTCTTATTTCCTCTTTGTGCCTGAATAGACAGCACCCCAAATAGGAAAGACTACAATAAAAGCCACATGATGTGGCAAATCTTTTACAGTCGTTTATCATTCAAAAATTGATTTGCTCATTCATTTGGACACATGCTGGATAACACATTGTGGACAGGTTGTTTTTGTTCTGTGAGCCGTATGTGCTGCTCTCTTTTTCAGAGGAGAGAACCTGGCAGACATCGTTCCAGAGCAGCTCGACTGAATGCCATCAGTCGTGTTTTTACTGTCGAGGTTTTAGATGGCACTTAACATCTTGTCACTGTCTTGCTTCCTGTATCTTGTCCTGAAAATTAGTTTTTCAGAGCCAAAATTCATGAAGATTTTCACGGCATTGTCTTGCAGTGGTGGTGCACTTTTTTCAGCTAGGCTGTATTTTTATAGAACACTATGAATCTGCTGTTCTGGATGATCATATAAAGTTTACTGTGAGGTTTGGAAAAGGCTCATGAAGCTATTACCACTCAGAATTTGTTCAGCAGCAGTTAGTTGTAGATCAGTCAGTGAAGCAAGCTCTTGGCCCTAGCCCCTTTGTCAGGGCATGCAGCTCTTTCAAGAATAAGATGCATTTTTCTTTAAAATGAAATATTAGGAATTCTTGAAAATCAGGCACACATTAAAGAATGGATCAAAGGAATTGTGGTTTTGGGACTACACAAAGACTTACTTTTGTTTATGGTAATAGCATCAATTACTCATTGGTCTTGAAAGTCTGAACAAAAAAACCCCAGCCTTAAGAAACAATGCACTTTCAGCTTTTGATAGGTCATACATCCACTCCTAAACTGGTTATTGGTCAGATTCCTATCCAGTAGTGGTGTGCTATTATATTGTTTCTCATGTTATTGTGAATGAATCTTATTAAGGTCAAGTGTCTACCCAGAATAACTCTTCAGAGAGATGAAATGTTCATATGCCTTCTTTCATGTGGCCACAGTTTGTATTCAGCAAATTCATCCTTAGGTTGCTGTGTCAGCTGGTCCTTAAGCTGCTTGAAAGTCTAACCATTTTGGTGGTATCTGGCATACTGGAATATTCTGTGTTTCTTGGGGCAGTATACTGTCCATTGATATGGTCGAGATTGGAAATTGCAAACATTTGGTTAGAGAGTGATTGTGAAAACCAGACTTTGTTGAAACCTCTAAAATGATACATTGCTTTAAAACAAATTAGGACTGGAGAACTCCTTATGGTTGAAACTTCTGGTACCATTGAGGGCAAAAGTTCACATGTAGTCTTGTCTCAAATTGGGTGCTACTTGGCCACAGACTGACAGTGCTTGGACAATAAACATCACTGATTTGACCAGCAGCGGCTTTATTGCTCAGAGTGAGATTATGTATCTTAATTCTACTTGCAGTTGGCAAGATCCTGCTCCAGTTGCTTGTTCAGCTTGATAGCTAAGGTGTGGAGCATCTAATGCCATGCTTCTTATAAAGTTGTGGTTGTGATGGAACTGCTCAGGTGAGGTGCTAGGGAAAAAGAATCGAATTTAACACTTGTCTTAGATTGCATTAAAAACTGTGACATGTCAAAAACTTTAAATTATGCACATTCATCGTTGTCACTTTTCTCTCAGTCTTTCTTTTTTTCTACTCCTGCCTTAAATGTACTGCTGAATTCAGTAATATGGGTGGATTACCAATATATACAATTTTGGAGAGAAGCAGTATGGAGGAGAGATTTGAGAATATTATGCGTGGTTTTTCTTGTGCAACAGAAGTTTGGATTTTGGTTGGTTTGTTTCTGCTTGCAAGCCTCGGCAGGGAAACAATGAACTTTATGTAGCCATTGAACTGGAGCAGTGTGTAGATGATGTAATAATCTCCACTTGCATATATTTTTTGTGCTTAAAAGGTAACAGTCTGGGGAGAACAAGCATAACTCAGTGCTTTAAGCTCCAGGAAGAAAACAGAAGTGGGACACTTCCCAACTTCTTGCATGACACTTCCTAGTAGCAAATTATTGCCCATCTTTATCTTTTAGAAGGTGGAGAGACTTCAAACTGGAGTGCAAGACAGTGCCTGTGTGTTCCTTCCTTCCCTCTCCCTCCCACCCCTTATTTACTTTAATGGCTTTGAATCTTTCCTCTGTTTTCTCAAAACGCAGAAGTTACTAAAARTTGCAAACTGCACTCTGAAGCATTGGCAGAGTTTTTAATGGTGTTGAAAGGAGTGACTTGAAATAACTGTGCAGATACATAGATGTCTAGCCATGATCAGAGGAGGCCGAGTCAAGGGAAAGTTTGTGTCCTTTGAGAGCAGAAAACAAAAATATGTATGTTCAGGTTTTTTTGGTTGTTGTTTTGTGATTGGGCAGGTTAGGTTTCTTCTTGCTAAGTGCCTGAAGGCCATTCAAATTGAGGAAGTGGAATTATTTGTGCCTTTGAGTCACTGTCGTATTGAATGTTTTCCTTGCTAGTTATCCTCTATGAAGACTCCTGTGACTGGGTTTGTGTTAGTTTCCATACTTTAACTGTAAATTTGTGGCTTGCAGTAATGATCCTGAGGACATCAGGGACAATACATTTATCTGGACTTCAGGTTTGCTTTGTTATCGTGTCCTTAGAGGAAACATAATTTGCTTTCAAAATAAGAGATCACTTAGGCAAAGACTTGCATAGTTGTTGTACCTGGACAGCCTTTGTAGAGCATAATGCACAGGCAGCTTGCTCACAGCAGAGATAYTCTCTTGGGCTTGATCTCAGGATAGATTAGTCTACCTGTTTCACAGTTTTATCCCTCCCTCTGTCCTTATTTTTTTAAGTTTCAATCATGCTTTATCCCGTTGCGTACTGTGATGTGGGGAGGGAGGGTACCTGGGAGAGTTGAAGACAGCCTATTTCCTCTTGTACTGTTTTGTCTTGACACTGAGCGCTGTCCTCATACCCTGAGCTCCAGCCCAGTCACATCATTGTTGGTTTAGTTCACAAGGACTTGCCTGTTCTCATTGGTTTCTAGCTGTGATGTTGTAAATAAGGATGCTTATTTTTTATTAATTCTTCAACATTGCGATATCCAAGATGTCTCTCAGAATGGTGGTGAAAAGACTTGATAAACTCTTTCTGTGGTAGCTGTCAGCTGTTGTGTGCTGTCTGCTTGCAGCTGTAGTGCTGCGCTTTGAGAATCCTGTGTCTGTGCCATCCCATTAAGGTTCACTGCAACAAGGTAAGAGAATTTAAGGGGGGTAGTGTCAAAGATCGTGCTAAGAAGGGACACTTGGAAGCTTAAGCCTTTTGAAAGAGCATCCTTCCCTCTCCTTCATTTGGACAGTTTCATGTCTTCTTTCATATTGCCTGGAGAAAGAAACGCCTTATGAAAATAGTTAATATAAACCCAATATTATAATGGAGTTTTAAGGGCTAGTAAGTAGTATTTATCTAGTTAAAAACTTTGGACTTTCAAGCTGTAGACCATTACATTACATTATAATGTATTAAAGGAGAGTTAGGGGCATCTGTGGAAACTGTTTCTAAATGAATCTAAGGTAGCAGTAAATAAATATTTCTAGGCATTACTACAGAGGAGGGGGCTGATCGAAAGATAAGGTACCAAATTCAGTGATGAGTTACTGGTTTTGGAGGAAGGTCCAGTGTCTGTGGTATTTGCACAGAGTTGCAGCAATACCAGAATCTACCAGAACCTTGTTGCAAGACTAAGACAGTCCCCTGAAGAAAAGGCAGGAGGCACAGTGTAAGAAAATGCGGTAAAAGATATTATAGTACGGAGAAGTTACAGTGGAAGGAACAGAAAATGCTAATGTGACCCATTTAAAGGAAGAAGAATAAAGTAGGTTAAGTAAGTAAGTAGAAGCAGAAAGCTCACAGCACTGGCTCAATACTCAGACCAACCCGTGCAATTTCCATACTTCCAAGTAAAGGTGGGGAATCAAGTGGGGAAAATAGTTTGTGGGAGTTCAGGTAACTTTTTTCTGTATATGTCCATATGTTTGGTTAAACTTCCTCGCAGACATTGGAGGTCTGTACTGTTGAAAACCTTGCCTTTGCTGGCAGGATGCTGACCACTTCCTTTTCCATGTGCTTCTCTAGCTTGTTTGGGAGGTGGAAGTAGGAGGAAATCCCAGAGAGGAGTGGTGCTCAAAAATTGTTAAACATGGATCCATTTGGATAATTTTTTTTCATGTATATATATTTATTTATGTTTAGAATGGATCTATGTGACTACAGTGGTTTATATATAATTACAGCCTACTTGATAGTGTTACCAGCAGTTGTGGCCAGCCATGCCCCATGAGTGGAACTGGCATTCCCTCCCCCTGAGCACCTCGCTGGTGCCCTTAATGGACAGGACAGCTGCTTCTAAAGTGCTTTGCTTAGTGAAGGGCTTCTGAAGTGACACCAGGTGAAGTGTGTAGAGGACATAATTCAATGTGGCAAACTTGGAGGGAAAGAACCTCAGGCAGCTCTACTGCAATCAGATCTTATAAGAAAGTCTTGAGTAGTTGTATAAAACCATTGATTAGCATACATAGTAATTTTCTTCCAGTTTATACCATCTTGTGGTGAAGTGCGTATTTAAAAAGGCTCCCTTTTTTATTACAGTCTTCGAGTTCTTGTTTTGGAATTGCAAAGTGAGGCCCTTCTGAACCAAAATAACTTTCAGAAACAGTTTTTCAAAGGATGAATGCTTTCAGGAGGCCAGCATCGGACTGGTTAAGGAAAGAAGAGCTCTGGGTGCAGTAATCTGCTGTATGTTTTACCCAGTTATGTAAGTGGTCCACGCATTTGCATTAATACACTTACTACATTAGAAATACTCAATTTAGGAAGTATTAGGTATTAACTTGTACATACTATCTCTTGCTTTGGGCATCTGCCCTTTAGTATTCAAATATGTTCAAACTAGAGCATGCGCCTACACATGGAAACAGAATGAATGCAAGTTGAATGCTTGGCCTTATTTCTTGTTTCCTGGCTTATAAGGAGGGCTCTTCAAACTAACAGAGGTCAGCAAAGGAAAAATAGATTGTTTTTAAACAAAGACGTGGTTTGAAGTTGTTAAAACAGCAACATAGAAGATCTATGTTAAGAAAAAAAAAATTCTATTTTCCACATTTTTCTTGACTGCTTGACAGAAAACAGACAGGGAAGTGTGATCTTGCGAATACCCAGTAGAGACTCCCAGAACTTGCACTTTACTGCACTTACCCATTGGTAAAGCTGTGCTTATGTTAGGTTTGAGTAGTAGTGCTCAAGAAAACAGGCCTCTGGTGACTTAGGGTGTCCTCTTCACAGTGATGGATTGCTTTCATTAATTTTTTTAAATTTCATGCTGCTTGGAGACTTCTGTTGTTGCACTTGGCTTTACGATGAAGAGCCAGTTTACAAAGGTTGATTAGGTGCCTGTTATGTTCCAGACACAAGTACAACCTTTAATATGTAGCTCAATATATGCAGACTCTCTAGGCTTCCCAGACACGTTACTCTGTGCATTAATGTGAGGATTTTAGTTGTTTTCTGAAGCTGATGGCCAGCTTAAGCTTTCTGTTGGTTTTCTCGAGCTTAAGCTGCTTTATTATTTTGCATAATTTTCAGTAGCAGAGCAAATGGAAGAATCAGTGAGGATGACAAGAACTAAGTGGCTTATTTTAGAGTTTGTAGTCATGGTTTGAATACAACTGTTTAATTAGCTGTACAGGCATGCATATCGCAAGTGTGTGCCTTCAACTGTGAATTTATTACCTGTTTGAAAAATTGCTTTTAGTTCAGAAAAGGCCCTATTTTTTGTTAAGATCTGTTTTCCTACTTTGAGGCTTTTGATGCTTGCCTGCTTTAAAAAAATGCACACAATAAAAGGTGTTTTTAAGTGTGGCTGCGAAGAATCCTTCTTCTCTACTTCTCTCGTTATCCATTCCACTCCTCCCCTCCTCCTCCAAGCAGAAGAGACTCAAACCAAATGTGCTGTTGAATGCACCTTTGGAACTGCAGGTTTTGAGCTTTTAAACTGTCGACTTTGATGATGCACTAAGACATGTACATTTGAAGGACCAAACTGGAAATGTAGAATGTGTTCTGTTCTGCTTTTTTACACTAATGGGTCAATTTCACAATTCTGTAGTTCATGGTGAAGAACCTCTTTTAAAGGCTGTGGAGTTTTTTAAGTTTTATTTTATTTTCCTCACAGAGAATGCCTTTGAAGATTTATAGACTTCTTGTTTGGGCCTGGCTAAATGGTGGCACTCGCAATTGAGCCTTGATTGGTTTTACGCTAATAACAACAGCAACAATAGTAATACCCGTATCTCACAGATAAAACATCAATATTAGATATACAGCATGCCAGTTGTGTGCACTAGTGCTTTCTGTTCCTGCTGCACGAGGTTTTACCTATCCCTGCTGGCTTTGGAGATAAGGATAGAGGTTAGGATATGAAGTGTAGCAGTTGCTGCCCTTTTCTTAGGCATATTGAGATTTCTCCTAAGGCAGTCTCTAATGGGTGTGTATGATATAACAGGAAAAAGTATTGGTTACCATTGCAGTATTGTATTTTACTAGGGTCCAGCATACTTTCTCATACCTGATTTTGTATTTATTTAGAAGCCTTTTAGAGCAGATACTGTCTTGGCCTGCTGTGAGGATAAAGAGTAGATGAACACTTTAGAGTCTGGATGCCAAGCTGGCAGATATCCTGGATGATGTGTAGCAGGGCTGGGAGCAAGAAATGAACTCTTGAAACAGTGCCAGGATATGCTGCTGAGTTCAGTATTTAAGAGGAGCCAAAGTCTGGAGACCTCTTTATGCTCAGAGACAAGGTATCCCCAGTCTGGTAGCCAGCAGTGTTTTGCCTCCTTAAAAGATACTATCTTTTGCATCCCAAAACTGTATCTGAAGAAAAGACATTGTGGACTAGTTTATGCAAAAGAACTCCCAAGGTATGATCTTATTTCGGTTTTCCACTATCTTACTTGAGAAAGCTACTCTGCCAGAGTTCCCCCTGCCCCCATTTGTATCTGTCAGGATAGTCTTTTTGGGTTTGGATACTGGGAACTGACAGAGGTTTTTCTGTAGTGAAATAGCAGGGTTGTAGTTGCAGATTGGGATGAATTTCTCACACCAGAGCTGAATCTCCTCAAATAACAGAAGTCAAATGAAGTGATCTACTCTCCTGTTGTCTGCCATTCTTGTTAACTTCAGGCAACTTTGGGAAGGTGAAGATGACTTGAAATCTTTCTGGACAGCTTTAGTATTAAACATAGATCCCTGATGTGGAATAGTCAGCCAAAATGTATGCACACTTGTATGGGTGAGGTATGCAGTACGAACAAAATCTCTGTTTCCAAAGTCTGTATAAGTGTTTGTTTCAGCGGCTTGGATAGGATCATTCCTGGAGCCCAGAGACATCCCAGCCTTGGAACTTGTATAGGAGGAAGCTACTGTCCTTTTCAGTGAAAGGGCTGAAGTGTCCTGAAGGAGTTAAGCTCTACTTAGCTCACTCAGAAGGTATTTAATATCCTTATTAAACTCAACTACTGGTTCACTTTTTTTTCCTCTTCTTAAGTTGAATAAAATTTCTTGAAGAGCTGAACCTCTGCCTCTCAGATCAGAGGCTCACATGTTGAAGCTGGCAGTGCTAGAGGCTAGTTCCTATCTGTGTGACAGCATTTTTAATTTAACAGGACCGGCTTTGATGTTCTTGAATATTTATAGGCAGCTTCAGATCACTCCAGTATGTATTCTTTTTAACTGGAGCAGAAGTTCTTCCTCACACGACAAAATGTCTTTCCCTCTGTTTATTCTTGGGTCTCTTTTGGATTTGTAGCTATCAGAGTGGTTTTATGTTACAGAAATATTGCTTAAATACTTATAGGAGGAACCAGTTGATTTTGTTTCTAGTTCCTGCAGCTTGGTGGTAGTCCAATAACTGCATCTTAGCTCCTTGTTTGAGCCTTGCTACAGACACATTATAACAGAGATAGATGCAGTAAAATAGAATTTGAGCAAAACCCAGTCGAATCTTTCCCCACTGTCTGTGTAAACTCAGGTGCGTCTGCGGTGGGTCAGACCTGGAGCCTCCTCAGGAGTCACAGTAGTGTCTTTTGGAAACCCTAAGGAATGAGCAGGTTGTGGTTTGAAGAGGAACTGAAAACTTCAGATTAGGCTCTCATGAGGAGCTGATCAGAAATTACAGAAAAAAGTTTTAGATGGAAATTGCCACTTTAATTGTTTGACTTGCATGAAACTTTGACCAGACTCGGGCAGGAGTCTTAAAAAAGATACCTGATGGGTGAGCTATCAGTCAAATTTTAACCCATCTCAGGTGTCTTTACCTCAGCGACTTCCCTGCCCCTCTGGCTGCCAGACAGTGGGCTGCTCAGAGCTGGCACTGTACTTTTAGAAACAGTTGTGTGGGGCTTTTGCCATTTAAAAATGCTACTAGGTTTGGTGTCTTAGGCCTCGTTGTGATTTGAACCTTTACCTCGATTGTGCCACCGGAGGCAGCATGTATGTCATATGAAAGTGTTCCCTCAGACAAGCTTTTGCTGAGGGCTTCTCTTTTCCTCCTTTGCCATGTTTCCCTTCTGCTTTATCCTCTCAGCCCTGTGTTGTGGATCTCGTGTGGACTCCCTTATTACTGATATTCTGACCCAGAGAAACTTTGCTGTGGCCATCTGGGACAGCAAAGGAATGACATTTTTTCCTGGAAATTCTCTGTGTTGCTGGTAGTTTCAGCAGATTCCTGTATCCTGCTCTGCTGTGCTTACTGTTTTTTATGGAGTTCTGTATGCTTTGTGTTACACGATGATCTTCTAACTAAACTTGGAACACCATTATTGAAGTAGCAGATTCTTCATGTGTTATTTTGAATGGTTTCACTTAGTAAAAAATTCTGTCTTTCAGTGATGATAATTTGTTTTAATGCATGGCCTATAGAGGAAAAGGTCTGTGGGTTTAAGACGTTTCTGCTATAGATGCATTTCTCTGTTGGTACAGCCTTTTCTACTTCAGCAAGTGAAATCAATGTCACTGCCTAGGTAGCTAAATAGCACTGGAAATCAACCACAGGAATAAAGTGCTTGCTTGTCTATTTGACATAAGTATAGATTCTCTTGCTATAGAAATTCAGCAGGGAAATAGAGTCCTGTAACTTGCTAATGAATGTAGCAGTTGAGAGTTTCTAAAATATGCTGGTAAACAGAACTTTATAATATACAAAACTAGAGAAAGAACTTGATACTGCTTCTTGCAGGAGAAAAAGACAATCTGCCTGTGGCATCTAAACATCACTTTTTCACAGTTAATTTTAGGGGAAGACCTGTTTAGAAAGTGAAGCAGCTGTGTGTTCTCTTCAGGAGTTGTGTGTTCATATACCTGCTGTTGATGCTGATGCGACATCATCGCCTGAATTGTGTGGCTGGAGGAGTGCCGTTTCAGTGCTTGTGTCTAGGGATGGGTGGATGTGATGGTAACTTCATTTTTCTTTAGTTTCTTTCTTCAAACTGTTGTTAACAAAGGTTGTTTTCCTTCTCACTACATACTCTGAAATATCCTCATGAGACAGGAAAATTTATGATGTGTGGAAGTACAATGCTTCTGTCTCAGGGAAGGATTTCTCCAACAATCACAGTTCAGTTTTTGTTCAGTTTTGGTAGAGTTTTTCTCCATGAGTGTTTGGGTTTTTTCAGGCTTTACTGTTTGTGTAGAATGCACACATTTGAGTTTAGATTCAGTAACTTCTGAAAACATCTTGAGATGTTTGCACAAACTAGATGAAAAGTATATCAGCGAAAGCACTTACTAAGATCAAAGAACCAGCTCTAAAGTTGTCACTTAGGAGTGAGCAGTAAGTAGTACCAAAGTTGGGCTCAAACAGGAAAGTCATCGCAGTCTGGAGTTTAGCTGTCACCTGTGTGAGGTGGGACAATACTTACATCTATTTCTGGTTCTGGCTGTTCTCAAACACTTCTAAGTAGGCTGTGCAAACATGATACCGTATGCAGTTTTGGGTCTTTCACCCCAAAAAAGACATTTTGGTTCTGGAGCATGTCCAGAGATGGGAACAGAGCTGGGGAAGGGGCTGAAGCACCAGGAGCAGCTGAGGGAGCTGAGGGGACTCAGACTGGAGAAAAGGAGGCTCATGAGGGACCTTCTCGTTCTCTACAATTCTCTGACAGGAGGTTGTAGCCAAGTGGGTGTCGGTCTCTTTTCCCAGGGGACAGGTTGAGAGGAAATGGCCATGGGTTGTGCTAGGGGAGGTTTAGATTGGCTGTGAGGAAAAAAAATTTCACGCAGAGTGTTGTAAAGCATTGGAAGACTGCTCAGTGAAAGTGGTGGCGTCACTTTCTCTGGAAGTGTTTAAAAAGCGTGTGGATGTGGCCTTCGAGGACATGGTTTAGTGATTAACATGGTGGTGTTGGGTTGGCAGTTGGGCTTGATCTTAATAGTGATTTTGTGATTCCTTCTGTCATTGAGCTTTTGTCTTAGTAGGAGGTAGCATACATCTAGTTAAATGTTATTGCAATGAGAATTTTTGCAAATCAAGTTATTTTTGCATCCTTAAGTTGGAGTTGGTGTCTTCAAATTCAAATTGGTGAAGCTGAGGAAGTATTTAGTTCCTGTGTAAGTGATAAAACATACCGTCTGGTAAGGATACTGCTAGTGAATAACCTCATAGATAAAGATGTTTGTCAGACTAGGTTGCACTGCTTAGGAAGCTGAATTTTTTTTTTTTTAGCAGTTGTAATATGCAAGTGCTGCTGAGTCTCAAAATCTTGTCATCGTAAACATATTCCAGATAAAATGGGCTCTGCAGTCTTTAGAGCAGAATACACAAACTGTTCTTATTCTTAAGACAGCAGAAGTCTGACCTAGGTTAGGACTAGTTCAGTTAGGAATGACTGAGAAAAGTAGTAGGAATCCTGAGTATCTGTCAAGGGAAAGTTGTGTGGCAGGGAACTTCACTTTTTTTATAGCATTCTTGACAGAAGAAATGCTTTGAGCAACAAACAAGAGATGCTCAGAAGAAGAGAAAGAAGTTGAACTAGCCTTGGAAGAAAGCCATCCTAAAGCAGTCGCTGGGGTATAACAAACTGTAAATACTGCCCAGCTGGAGAATATCCTCTAGCACTTTCTCTGCCTTCAGAGGCATGTTGGTTATGGCTACTCTACTTTAAGGAATGGTTTGTGAACTGTATGATAGAGGAATTTAATCTTTGTATCAGTAGAATAATGTGGCATATCCATGCCCAACTGCAGGGCTCAGTTTCTCAGCGCAGAATAGAATTTCTTTGTGTGAAAGAGAATCTGTAAGTGAATTCACAGATTTTTGTTGTTTGTGTTATGTGGAATTAACATTACAAGCTGTGCCTCTGGAAGGAGGAGTTGGTTTTATTTACATTTTCAAACTGAGAGTTGCTAGAAGAATACAGGTTTTTTTTTTAAAATCTATTTAGAGATAAGGCAGCTTATATTTACATTAAAAATACATTTATTTTTTAGAGTAATCGCAGGCATTTTCAGTGCTTCTTCTTCAGCTTACTTCTTAAGAATACAGAGTACCTTTATAAGTGTGTAGTAAGTTTCAAAGCAATTAAGAATGTGCTGTTTGACTGGAACTTTATGGGTACCTGTGTTTTTTGTTTCGGTTTTGTTTTTTTTTACTGTCCATTTAGAAACCTGTCAATGAAATATCCTTGCAGGTGCTGAGAGATGACTGCTAAATGAAGGAAATTATTGGAAGCATGAACAAAATGGGTTAGAAAAAATATGTGCTCTGCTTTGCAACAGGTGAGCATATGCTGCCTACTGAAATGCTAAGAAAGGATTGCTTTGAAATCATGCATGTTTTAGGAAAATACTTACGTCTTCTGATATTGGCCTGTTCCTGTCTCATTAGCTGATGGGGAATTGATCTCTGATATGAAGACTTTAGCATCATATTTCTAGTACTGAGGTAGGTGGTGAGTGAATAAAATTAATTTGCAGTGTTTAAAATTTGGCGGCTAATCCTGGCAGAGCCGCAGTTCTCCCCTGCTGTCCTACAGGTTGCTTTTCCAAGCCCACATTCTTGCTCTCTGGGATCGACGGAAAGGAGGTGGGGAGCAGCAGTCTAAAAGGGCTCTGTTGCTGGTTACAGCCTGACATGTATTGTTTTTGGGACTGGCAGCATGGTTACAGGAGCCCTGATGGACAAGCAGTGAATGATGCTAAATGTGGATGGATGAGCAAGGGAGAAAAAAAAAATCTAGGTTTGATCTCTGATTTCCTGGTGCCCTTTTCTTGGCTTTGAATTCTCACTTTCTGATTCCTTCTAGTTCCTGTGTGAATTCTCAGTGCACTACTGTGGATGCACACAACTGTTTTTGAACTTCAAGGTGAAACTGATTTGCAAGAAAATCAATAGAAGTTCATGATCCTAATGTTTCAACCCCACACTTCTATAATAATTAAGATGGTGAAAAATTATAATAACCTCTAACTAATTCAGAGTTAATCTTTGTGTAGGTGAATTTCTCTTCTTATTTGTCTTTGAGGGTAGAGAAGGAAGCTTTGGTTGGTTTTGAAATGTGATTGTTTTAGTTCTGCAGTTGGAGGTATTTGTTAAAAGCTATTTGACTTTGTTATATCAAGCAATAGATGTGCACTAAAAGAGAACTAAATCAAGAAAAGAGAAAGCTGCTTATATGTGATGCTCCTTAAGTGTTATTTTTAATATGTCTTATCTCTGGTCCCTTGACATGGACCAGGTCTCAAAGGACACTGAAGGGACATGCCAAGGTGTTGTAGAATCTCGGAATTCCCAACCCAGCCCTGCAGGGTCTGTTAAAATAATCAGTGGTGCCTCAGTCATGGTTATCCTTTGGGACAATTTTATAGGTAGCACTATTTCTGTCATGTTCTGGTATTTCATGATGAAATTACTTGGAGATGGGTTGCAGGCAGAGAAACTAGGGTTGGTATTTCTTATCTCAAGAGATCTTACCTTTCTTGAATAAAGCTAATTAGTAGTGCCTTGGAAATAAGTTCTGTGTCCTTCTTAGGGTCAAAATTAGGGATTTGACAGAGACAATTAAATTGCAGATAAGCAGATCTGAAAGTTAGCTATTCAGACACGTCTCAAAGCTCCAGCAGGATTTACTTTTTTTTTTTTCTCTAATATTGCCCAAAAGATGGGTCATGCATAAATAGTTGTATTGGTGTGCTAGTCTGTTAGGTTAATATATTACTTTTGTAGTCTATATCATAGAATCCCATGCTGAAAATTTGTCATCAACTTTATTTTATTGCAAACTTTGTTATATTAAGTGTTTGCCAACCACCTTTCCCCAGCCTATTTGCCCAAAGCCAAATCAAGTTTCTGAAATTGTAGTGTGAGGTTTTAAGCTCCTGCATTGATTGAAGATGTTTCTAGACTAAAAATTAAAAAGGCAGAGCTTCGTTTTTCTTCAATTAAATATTAGAACAATTATTTAACTTCCAAAATACGACTTAATGGCTCTTTTGGGCCTGACACATCCCCTTGCATCAGTCACTCCTGCAAAAATGTTAATCTCTAGTGCCTTTTTTTTTTTCATCTATGATAATTAGTCTGTTCAGAAAGACTGCGTGTATAAACTTAATACTGCTTCTAGGTAATGGTGATCTCCTGTTATCAAATGTTTTGGATTCTGTCTGGTCTGCCAGGTCAGCAGTGGTAAGGACTGGGCATGACAGTCAATCTTTGGCACTGTATTGGACATTCAGCCACAGGCACTACTGCATGACATCCAAATTCCCTGTGACTTAACTTCCCCTTGTAGCTGTCAGTCCTAGCACCAAAGTTTTTCAAACAGCCAGAGCTGTGTTTTCATGGTGCAGCTCAATTGAGTTCTCTCTGGTTTATCTGTGTGGAAAACCTGCTGTAGTGATTTGCCCAAAGCTGTTTCCATAGTCTTTGGAAAAAAGAATTGAAATTTTGGGTCTCCTGTCTATAGAGTTTGTGCTGACTCTTCAGACTGCTGGTGAGTGAGTGGTGCAGCTGTTGTAAATATTAGCCAGTAGCAGTGAAATAATGCAGCACCTAGAACACTAAATATTTTAAATGGGAATTCAAAAACCTGAATAATGTAGAACTGGCTGTTATTTCTGTATATTCTGGTGTGAGTTGCTTACCTGCTTTTTGTTGAGAAGTTCGATGAAGGAGGTATTCAAGCAGCCATGTGAATTGTATATATTAGGGATGCTTTTTAGCCAGTTTCAGGTTTGCACAGAATTGTTTGACAGTTAACTTTTCAACTTGCATTCAAAGAAGTCCTTACAGGCAGTAACCTCTCTAATTTTTTAACCCTTGCTTTGTTTGTCTGTCCATTTTGTGTGCTGAGATAGCTCTTGCAGAAAAGTATCATAACGAAATTAACAACTTCATCACATTAAATGCTCACAGACAGTCATAACTTTACAGGTTTTCTGCAGTTCTGAGAGTCCTTAACTTTGAAACCATAGATTTTTTCCCTTACAGTAAAATCCATTTTGATACGGATCTAGCAAGTATCCTGTCATGAAGTCTTTTGCATCTCAGTAGACTGTATGCTAAATCTGTGGACAACTAGAAGGGAAAAATCAAAACCCCAACAACAAACAATCCAAAACAAAACAAAAAAACCCAACCACGAAAACCCCCCTCCTTTTACTACTGATCTGATTCCTGAAAAACCTTCTTAAGAGTGCTTAGTTAACCCGTCCAGTTGTGAATTGCTGACTTTGAGCACTGTCTGTGCTCAGCATTTTGCTTGGGAAGCAGGCGAGATGGGGATGTTGCTCAGAGTTAGTGCTCCTCAGCAAGTATTTCTGGAGTGTGAGAAGCAGAGTTGTAACCCACAGGAAAGGGAGTCTAAAGACATGCTCTGAGCTCTCAGGCACAAAGACCCCCACAGAAAACAGTGCCGTAATATCAGTATCCTACCGCAACTGTGAGGACGAGCTACTGAAATGTTACGGGAGGCTAACTCTATACAGAGAGAGATCGGAAGAGGCAGCTCACGGGCTGGATGTTAAAGGTTCTGAGAGTTTTAGGAGAAGAACTGGAGACTGTTCATCCATTCAGCAAAATCAGGTCTGAGGCAAAAGCACTTGACTATACTTCATTGCCTTGCACACCCAAAGTATGTGCATTTAACATGCACACACCAGTTTTATTGCTTGTGTTTTCCACACATGCACCCCTGACTTTCCCAATGCTAATTCTGTCCTGCTCTCAGAGCTTTGGGAGCRCCTCAAAATAAGTGAGTCTGCTGAAAAGGGAGAAGAAAAGAGAAATTTTAATGCCACCAGATAGATGGCAATGTGGGAACACAGTTATTTACTGTGGCAAATTCCAAATCTTTATTTCTAAAACTATCACAATTCTGAATAAATAGCATTCAGTCTGGAGAATGATAAGAAATGAAGACTGGTGCTGGTATTCCTGTGGCAGTGCTGCAGCAGACAGTGTTTGTTTTATGCTTCAGAGGAAGGGACTTATCTTTATATACCTGCAACACTCTCTAAATGAACCCTTTCTCCATTCTGCAGATACAGGATAACAGCTGACAAAGCAATGAGGAATTGAATGTATCTGAGCTTTCATTCTGTGTGTTGGTAACAGAGGTGCAGTTGTTTGAAGTATCAGCTTGGTGTATAAGAGAAAAAAATTATTTCTGAACTAAAATGTCTGAACTAAAAATGCAGAAATATCTTATCCTGTGTTGTAATCTGGATGAAGGTTTTGGCAGCAGCATATCTACCAGGTTTTGAGTGTAATGAGTACAGACGTACCTTAGTAAAGAATATGCTGCTTAAGTTTGAGTGTAGCCTTGTACAAATACAAGTCGGACAAGCTGCAGTACAAAATATAAAGTGTAGAATAAAAACATAACTAGAAAAATGGCATGAACAGCCTACTGTAAGCAGGAGTCTTGTGTTTAATTAGTAGGCAAGCTCTGTTGTTTAATAATAAACTAAGCAAAAAGAAGCTTGGATACAGTAAATCCCAATTGTTTTTGCAGATTCTGTAATTGAAATATAGGAGTATGTAGGCTTAAGTATATATGCTGCTGTCAAACAAAATGAAGTGGCTCGTTTGAGATCAAAGTTCACCCATCTTCAGTTAATGTAAAGATGAGTGCTTTTCCCTGGATGTCTGTATTGATGGAAGGTAGGTTATAAGTGTTTGTATACAGTTGCGAACCATCTGGGCCTGAAACTAAATTGGGACCCAAGGGAACAGAAGGGGAATGGTGGGCTGTGGTCCATTCGTTGTGTGCTCCAAGTGGTAGGGAAAGAACTGCTGAGCATGGAAACTCCATGAGGAACTCTGGAACAAAAGTAATTAAGTTTGACCCATTTTTAATGTAAGAACAACATCATTTAGTGTCTGCCTTTACAGTTGTCTCTCAGCATAAAGACAGCCAGGCTATTTTCATATTTTCTGGAAAGACTTATTTGAGATTTCATTTGTGAGGAAGCCTGTGCTCCAGCTTGTCGCCACTGTGAGAATGGGTGGGAGGCCAAGGGGAAGCATGTAGTTTACTGGAGTTTGCAGCAAAGTGCTGGATTTGTGGGATCCTTTGGTCCGACTTCAGAAGGTATTTAGATACTTATAGCTGACTCTACATTATTAGAGATGATGTCTTCTAGCTGCTTAAACAAAATTGTGATGTGTTATGGAAAGTCTCTGTGTGATATTAGGAAAAAATTCTTTACTCTGCAGATGGTGAGGCACTGGCACAGGTTGCCCAGAGGAGCTGTGGCTGCCCCATTCCTGGAAGTGTTCAAGGCCAGGTTGGATGGGGCTTGGAGCAACCTGGTGTAGTGAAAGGTGCCTCTGCCCATGGCAGGGTGTTGGAATGAGATGAGCTTTAAGGTCCCTTCCAAGCAAACCATTCAATGAATCTATGACCTTCACAAATCAATTTTATAAGTTCTAGTTTTTCTGACCTCTTTCTCCCCTCCAAAACAAGAGGGAGGGGAAATGGGAAGGTGACTATTGGCATGTCATTTTTGAGTTAAGTCATGAACACAACAGACTTAATGTTCAGGCTCATGGTAAATTTTTTTTCTTTACACAGTTGTCCCTTGCTGAGGGCAGGGGATATTGGGTACTTAAAGAGTTAAATCATCTTGCTTTGGAAGCAGCTGAACAGTTTACACTCCTTGCTGGGCTGTACAAAAATACTTTTCCTTTGAAGTACTAGGAGGAGCGGCTGAGGGTAAAACCTGGAATGGGGTTGTAGCGAGCAGTTTGCAGTGGGCTTAGCTTGGAGCAGGCAGCTGCCTGCAACTGCAGTGTGAGATGGCAGAGCAGTTCAGGGTTTCTTTCACTCTTGTCATCACTGTCTCAGTGTGAAGGCTTCCTTTTTGAAATTCTTCAAATGCTTTATTTAGTTCTTATAAATTTTTGGATTGGGACAGGTTGCAAGAAATATAGATTAAAAATATCCTTTCCCATAAAGGTATGCAAAATACAGGGGTCCTGTTGGAAGTTTGTTGACTGCTTCTGATGTGATCTGGTAGTGAAGTACACACTGCTGCTGTCTTGGATGAGAAAGATACACCTCTGCTGAGTGGTGTAAAGGAGGCTGAACTCTTGAACAAAGGTCTGGAAAGAGCTTTCAGAAGTTGATTAGAACCCGTGAAATCTCAGGCCTGATGTTATACCTTAGCCAAGCTGAGCTCTCAGTGTAGCAAGAGCTGACAGGAGAATGACAGTACTGGCACTTGCCCCGAAAGGCTGAAACCAAATTGAAAGACATGATGTTTGTAAGAAAATCCACTGGCTTAGTAGTGCTGGACAGTGGCAAGCTGCATCCTCTGCTGTGTGCAGCATGCTACATAACTCTGGATGGCACTGCTAGATACAGCTTCTGGAAAGCAACTCTTGCCACAGGCAAAACCTGATGCAGACTGGGCTCTGATACATGTGGTGTCTCCTGCCAGGACCAGGAGTGGAACTAGACAAACTAAAGTTGCTCCCTGGTTTTCTAGGGTAACACTTTGCCTCTTGGATTAATAATTTCTTGTCAGTATTTGCGCGCATTTTTTGGGAGAGACGCTGTTGTTGCCATTATGTGAAACTGAGGAAAAGAAATTTCCTTTTAGCAATGTCGCTAAAGGGACAATCAAAAGCAATTTACCTATCAGCTAATGACGGGTACCATTAAAATACCTGCCTCATCTCTTACTCATCTCTTAATGGGTAATATTAAAATACCTCTCATCTGTTGAAGAGATGATGATTATAGTGCTGTAGTTCAGATCTCCAAATTTCAAGTTAGCATTATCTTAACTGTTACTATTATTATTAATAATAATAGTGTCCTTTTATCTTTACTCATGTAAGAATCTGACACTTGGCTATTGGTAGGATCTCTGTGTTTATTTCCCTGCTGCTCTGCCATTCGGTCTTTAGCTTTCTACCTCTGCGGGTTTTTTTGAACACAAAAAGTGTCAAGAATTTAGTGCTAAAATATGCAGAATTTTCCTCTAGAGTTTCTGCTGTTGCTTTGCATGGCTGAAGGACTAACTGTAAGTTGTCACAGTCATGTACTTTTTAGCAAGAGCAAAAACGCAGCCGCCAACAGGAGGGCACATGCAGTGTGCCCACATGTTGTTACAGTGGTGTGTGTGCAGAGACTGTGTGTTCTGTGTCTGCTGCTCTGGGATCACAGCGTGCACATGCTGGTTCGGTGTGTTCACAAAGCTTCTATTGGACGGGAATGGGTGCTGCTGCCTTTTCCAAAACAGTGCAGGCAAAGCAGATATTATCAGGGCTGGCCCTGGGGCATAAAATAGAAAGATCAAAGGAAGTGGCAGCAGCACACAGAGGCTCTTCAAAGTCTGAGTAAGGGAGGATTGATAGAGAAAAGGAGAATGCTCTTGCTGATGTAATTACAGCCTGTGAGACAGGTTGGGTGGTTTTTTTTTCTTTTTCTTAATTTAAACAAAGGCACAAAGACAGTCCTTGTTTGTTTAGAGAGGTGAAGCATGTGCCACAGAGATAGAGCAGGGATACCTCCGTGTATAGAAGGTTTTCATGAACAGCATGGAGCTCAAGCATTTTGAAGTGACTACAAAGTTGCAGTTTGTCTTATTTTACTTTGCACAGCTTCTGCATGTGGTATTCTCTCACTTGTGGTGTCCATGTGGAACGAAGTAGGAAAATGGCGAAGGAAAGAATGCTTGTTTTCATGCCTTCCTTATTAAAATGGAAACTTACTTTTTCTTGAGAATGCTGGTAAAAAGTTTCTGAGATTTGTATGAAAAGAAGTAGAGCATAGGCACGGTGGAGTTGGAGGGGAAGTGATAAGCCAGATCCATTGTCAAGAAGCATAGGCTTTTTCAGGCACAAGCTGTGAATGGGAAACAAACAGTTCTTCTCCCCCTTTATCTATGTGGAAAGGGGGAAGAAGAGGTGTGACTTTTCTGGAACAGATGTGCAGGGGTGGAAGGAGTTTTCAATCTTCTTTTATAGACCTCACTTCTTATATGCTACAGCTGCAGAAGTATGTTTCTGAACCTTCATTTTGTTTATAAAGGTCTCACCTTTATAATTCAAAAGGAACCTTGTGAAATTGTGAGATAGAGCATGGTAGTCCAGCTTTTGTCCACCGTCTGTATGGTGAATGGCAAATGACCTGAGCTAGCACAGTCTGAACAAAAGCTACGTGTGGACATAACTCAAAGTCTGAATGAATAAGTATTACCAGAAAGGCAATGCGTATCAATTAATACAGTTGCATTGATTTTACATGTGTTAGGAGCTCAGCCAGGACAGGCTTTTCTGCACAGATGGTGCGCAAAGCCTGCATGCATCTCTTGGTATAGATTGGGAGTCCATGGGAGGGAGAGCCCTTCCCTCCGTGTGTCTTTGGGAAGCTTTTGACTTCAAAACCTAAAATCAGCTTCACCATTTTGCATTGTTTCACTTATTGAATGTTTTAGAAGAAAGATCTAATGGGGTTATCTCAGTCCCAAAATGTATTCCAGGATGCCAGAGATCAAAGTGGTTATTTCTGCTGGTAAAATCGACAGCTTTCCTTCCCCTGTAGCCCTGAAACCATTTGCAGTGCAGTTCAGATTAGTACACAAAATTGCAGCGCTCTGAAGTCTGAAAATCTATCATGAGGGAAAGGTGACTGCCTGTATTATTAACTTTAATGCTTCTTTCTAGGGTCAAAGCTACATTTACAGTCTACTGAATCAGTTTATTACCTTAATAAGGTAAGCAGTAATGTCCCTGCTCAAAAAGAGATTAATCCTCTTTCTTGTGGAGTATGTGGGATGATACTGGCATTCCTGTATTGCCATGTGGAAATTTCTCAATTTTGCTGGTCAGCATCAAAACTTTTTCTCTTCACCCCCCCACATCTCTCTTCTGCCATGCTGCTTCTACAGATGTGTCTGATTTGATACTTGACACTAACAGAAAGTGCTTCAATAGGCTTAAAATACACTGATTTTGGTTTCTGCTTACCAAACCTTCAGGCATCAGGAAATTTCCAGATCTTGCAGAGCTCTGAGACGGGCTCTGACATGTACTTGTGTTATTGCTGCAGGCACTTTCCCCTCATGATACAGAGAAGCTAGAGAAAAATTCTGGGATGGGAATCCTAGCAGTTACCATGGCTTTCTGCTCTAAAATATATTCTTTTTGGAAATCCCATCCAGGTATGTGAGGGACAGACTGTTCCAGTCTGTTGTTGAAGACAACAGTTAACAAAGCAGAGGTTTCTCTGCCCATAGAACAGGATAAATTGGTGGGTTCTGCCATCAGATGGCATCAGTATGGCATTCCCGTTTGCTTCTAGTGAGCAACAGAATGAAAAAAGAGGTTTTAACTGATTTCCTGTATGCTCTACTGAGTTTGTGCAGCCACTTCTGCCACTAGTATTTGTGGCCTTTCGATTCATGCAACCAAGTGAATTAACGCAACTGCCACGCTAAGTTAACCAAAAAAGTTCCTCTGCTTCAGTGACTCTGGAAGAAACCAGTAGCAGATACTTGGGAAGGAATGTAAGATTAGAGCAAGCATATGGTGATAATTCTGCAGTACATGCTTCCAGGCTCTACCAGCTTGTGGCTTAGGTCGTCTTATAAGCATCAACTTCTACATGAGAGCCCTTGATGGCTTTTTCTTTCACATTTTTTTCTAGTTCATTACTTTGTCTGTCACTTTCTTGTCTACATATGAGAGAGCACAGGGGAGATCTGTTTTGGTTTTGGGGGTTGCTGCATACTGTGACATTGTACCTACTCTTACTTTTGAAGAGCAGTAGAGTCCATGTTGGTGCATGCAGTGCGGGAGGTGTAGAACAGCAGTTTTATTGGCATGTGTGACAGGTACCTACTTAAGTTGCTCACTAACAGGATTGGAGGGAAGACAACTAAATCTCCAGAATTTTTCTCATTCTCTTAACTGTTCAGTGTAAATTCTGTAGAGTTTTTCTTGAGCTGCAGGGGAAAAAAACCTTGCCAGGAAGTAATTGTTCTTTCTGTGTCTTCCTAATTCTGTGCAGCAGCTGCCTTGTCTTTAGCTGCTATTAATGGTCAGAGCTTTGTGAACAAAGGAGCATCATGCTGATGTAACTTCTTCCTCTGTTAGACATTCCCTCTGAAGCCATCTTTTGTCTTGATGGCCCTATTGTAACCATTCATATACTGATGAATGAACAGGAAGCTGATGATGATAGTGAGCAGATGAGTTTGATCATGAACAGGTTTTACTCAGACTCCAGTCTGAGGGAGTATATATAGGAACAAAACTGTACCACTGTCAACTACTGTCTGATTTGTTCGTTCAGATTTTCTTTTGTTTAAGGAACTGGAAAAGGTTATTAATCTAAGAGAAAAAGTGTTAACTTTTTAAATTGAACAACGGTATTGCAGGTACAAATCCAGTAATTCTGTCTGTCACCTGATCATACAAAGAGAAGTTTACTTGAATGGCTGCATTTTTATTTTTATTTTTGGGATTGTGACTTCTGTTACATTTGATTAGAGGTAATGGTCTCTCATTTGTTGTCCTATTTGTGATAAACTGGGTTCAAACCCATCCTAAGGGTTCTGGGGAAGAACAGCACCTCGGGTAACAGTGATGGGTGAGGAGAGAGGGAGGACTTCTTCCCCCCGGCTCTTCCTCCACACACGTTTTAAAGTATCTAGTCTAGGCTGATGACAAAATATGTCCTTAAAGCCGAACATGAACAGCGTTAAACGTGGCCTTTTTCTACTGAACTAGAAGAGGATAGCAAGAGGACCTTATCAGCTGAAGTACCAGCAAACATGTGTCCAAACTAATTTATGAAGTCAGCTACTGAAAGGTGATATGATCTTGCATAGAAAACTTGTTAATCTGAGTGAATGTATTAAATCAGCTACTATATTACTAAAATAATGTATTACTATGATGATTTGAAGTACTGTGGGGAAAAAAAACCAAAACCAAACAATGCTATCTTGTGATATTTGGTACTAGAAGTAAGCCAAAACATGGTAGAGGATTCTTGAGCCAGAATGACCATCTCAAGACTGATGATAAATACTTCATTGTACTGTTAGCTACCTGACAGATGCTGTATACTGTGTGACAGTCATCAGAGCATCCTAACCATGGCTTTTCTAACACAAATGTTTTTCTTATGTGACCTTTGGTGATTGTAATGTATGTTAGCTTTCTATAGATAGATAACCTATTCCCAAAATTCCTGATGGAACAAAGGGACTCTTACATGTATTTTTAAAAATTAACACCAATAGTTATTTAAATATTACAGTCAAAATTCGCAGTTCCCCAGCAGTGGAGGACAGAGATGTGCTTGTGAGTGTGGTTGTTCTTGTCACAATGCCTAGCCTTTCCTGTTTATTTTTGTGATTTGGCACAGATTCCATTGACTTTGTTTTTATTTTTGCATCTGTCACATTTTCTGCAGACCTTTCTCTTTGTTTATATCTGGTTGAATGTGCCTTTTAAGGACCTTGGTTAAAGGGATTCTCCCAAGTCACAACCGTATGTACAGCAGGTTATGTATCAGTGCTGATCTTGGTTAATTGTAATACAAGCTGGCGGCATGCACCAGAAAGAACAAAGAAGCATCATAAAAAGCTTCTCAAAATTGTGTCTAAGATTTCTTTTCCTTCTTAAGAATAAAGTGTATTCGGAAATACTTATCCTGGTGTAAGTAACACTGAAGATTTCATGGGAGTGTTGCAATCGGTAGGAAAGGTAAGAGAGCAGATTATCAGAGAGCAAAGCAGGAGACTTAGTGAACATCATTGAGCTGACTCCAGGAGCTTGAATGCTGCATGCAGTGCATGGTAAAACTGGGAGACTAGATAAAGGAACAGGTAAATCACAAGCTGTGGATCAGCTGAGTCATGTAACAGTGGCGTTCAGTGAAAAAGATCTGAATTTTATCAGCTTGGAAAAGAGGCTGTTGACAAGAGATGTTACTCAAAGTCTGATGTAGAGACAGTGATTAAAGAACAATTATTGGTTTGCAGTACAAGGATTATCAGAGCATTCTCAGTGAAATTCACAGGATAGCTTTACAGTCAGCAAAAGAATGTACATTTTAAAAACAGTAGGTTGTGTTTCTTGCTGTAGGATGGTGTAAGAGCCGTAAGTATGTGTGTCATCCCAAAGGAATTAGGTAAAAACATGGAACATAGATGCTTTGCTTACTTAAACACAATATTCTGGGTGAAGTCTCAGCTCTGGAAGTCTTAATCACTGGTAGCCATAATTAGGAGGCTGTATCTAAAGAATAATAATTCCGTATTTTTTCTGCTTTTCATATTCTCCGAATTTCTGCAGTTAGCAACTGTTAGAGATAGGATACTGTGCTGGCTGGATTTTTGGTCACACCCTGCATGGCTATTTTATGACTTGCCCAACATTGCATAGGAATTCTGTGGCAGAGGAAGYGATCCAGTCTGTTGGGAAGCATTCAGTTGGTTTAACCACAACACTGTCTTTTCTTATAGTATCTTACCTCATTCACTGCACTGTCCGAACTTTCTAATGTGTGAGTGAAATATCCTGCAGACAGCACTCATTCACTCTGCTGCTGTGTTTTTGGAGTACAGTTTACAACATTAATTTCCCAATCAGTGAGGCATACTTAAGTGTTGAGGTGTGCCAGCAGGAAACACACAGCGCTAAACCCAGGCCARTAGGCTTTACTGGACTTACTAGCATGGGCTGTATGCCAGGGTTGGAGGAGTTGGATTAAAAACAGGGAGCAGGATGGGTTGGAAGAGAAGTAGTGAAGGGCTAGTCTGGAAGAGAAGAGAAATGAGGCCATAGATTAATGGGCAGAGGAAGAAGGAATCATCCAGAAGGAGATGGGGAAAAGGAGGAGGAAGAACCGTTGATGTATCCTGAAATACAGCACAAGCATCTGAAATTTAAGGCTGAATTGGGCTCATGATTTTAATTATTTTCATTGTGGTAAATATTAAACTTAAGAAACTTCTGTTACCTGTATTTTTCCCACCTGTATATAGGGTGCTGTAATATGATAAGTATGTACATTAATAGGGTGTCAGAAAAAGCTGAGGAAAACCGGTTTGGGTTACAGTTCTGTAAAACAGTTCAGTTTTGTAGTTCTTTATTCAAAGTGGAGTTGAATTTTGCTTTTAGATCAGGAAATGAACTTCCTTGCAATGGAAGGGGAGTGCATCAGGTCTCCAGAATTTCAGAAACTTCCATTATTGTTAGTTTGACTTTAAATAACATAAATTGAATCCTTCAGGCACCAAGTGGTAAGTTCCTGCAAATGCCTTTGATAAATGAAAAAGAGCGAAGAACTGATAATTAGTTGAGTACAGAATAGTTCTGATTCTGGTTCAAGATGTAAAAGTGTAGGCTGTGAGCAGCGAGTGAAACTGGCCATCAGTCAGCTTTTGATGCTGACCAAGTGTTAGGAATTGTGCACGGGACTGAGTTGTGGAGCCTGTGTTACATCTAAGTTGGTTATTTGCTGTGCAAAATAAAACAAATTGAGGCTGAAAGAGGAAGGATGAATTTCACAGTGTGTGAAATGGAAGTATTTGCAGAGACTAGTTCAGCAATGTGCTACGTTAGGCTTAACCATGGCTTTTTATTTTCAAGTCATTCTCTCTACTACGGAGCATTCTTCAGTGATGACTCAGGGTAGAGCTAATCTCACTCAAAATGGTTGCTAGTTGCCACTTGGAACAATAGGACCGAAGCCACAGGCTGCCATCAGGTGGCAGTTTTTAAGAAGGACGTTTTTTCCCCAGTGGATTTGAGTGCTTCTTTCTGTCCGGTAGCATGAAAGGTTGCAATTTGCACTGAATTCTTGTAATAGGAAGCATTGAAACAGTGCATTACTCATTACTTTACCTGAAATGGAGAACCCAGTGCACCAGGTATTTTTCTTTTATGGAAAAAACCAAACATTAAACCTTAATGTGTTTTCAGGAACAACTCTTTGCACCTGATTTATATGCCCTAATACTGGCCTGTACTTTCTTTTAAAGCACTCAGTTCCTCTCTGGGCAGGGGCGTCTTTTCCTTGTGCTGTGAATGAGGAAGTTTAAGCAGAGGGAGAAAGTACTGATTTCCATCCTGCCACCTTCATCCGTGTGGGATCTGGCATTTAGGCTGCTCTGTTCTCCACTGGACATGATGCAGCAAGGCAACACAAGTCTGYCTATCTGCTGCTGAGTGAACTCGGGCTCAGGAGCTGTGAAGTAGGAGGCTGGACGTAACAGCATGGCTACCGTCTCCTTACAAGACACCTTACTTGCACCAGCGTCTCAGAAGTGATGTGAGTGGCTTTGAGAGAATTCTGGACCTGTGGGCTGGGCAGATGTCAGAGGAAACGGGAGTGTATCTAATTTTTCCTGAGACAAGCTGAGGTATGGTGAGAAAGTCATCTTGACTTCCAGTAAAGGAGATCATGTTCTGTTGCATACATCCTTTTCTAGAGTGTCACCTTGTGTAGTTGCAGCAGAGACTTTGGCTTCACCTGTGTTCTCACAGTGTATAGCCCAGAGAGATTGTGCTGACTGGAGCTGACAAAGAAGTAAAACTAGTAAATTAGTTTTAAAACTTGTAAAACTAGACGTGATGTTTGGACTTTGCCAGAAAATATGCAAAGCCGAGGCAGAGCATGAAGGACGCTGTGAAAGTAATTTCTTGACAACTTGGTCCTGGAGGAAGAGGAGACAGTTTGGAAGCAAACAGAAGGCTGTACCTGTTTGGAGACCTCTGCTTTCCTTTTTGGCTCCTTTCCCGCTAAAAGTTACCTAGGACCTTAAAATGTTTTCATGTGGGCAGAAGTCATAAATTTGAGTATAAATCCAGTGAAGTATACTAGGTTGTCAGATGAAAGGAAAGTCAAATGATAGGTCTTGGAGAGGAAAGTTTGGAGCACAAAGTGGGGAAACTGGGATATGAGAAGGCATGTGGCAGTTGGAGTTGGAAGCAGAACTTCTGTAAACTTTACTGGTTTGTGTATTGGTCCAGGATGCCTTATAAAAGGTTAACAAGAATCTGACCAAAAGGCAAACTTTGAAAACAATATAAGATGAACACTGCCTTCAGATTGTAAAAAATGTCACAGGGATTTTCTTGGAACATTTTTTGGTTGTTGCAGTGYAAGCTAAAGTTAAATGTAGAGAACAGAGGAGTGCTTTGTAATTTATGATAAAATTCAATACAAGAAAATGATAGTTACCTCAAGTCAGCTATTTCTAAATTTAGAAATCTTGAAGGTTAAGCTTTAGAGAAATGCATGCAAARGTAAGAAGTAAGAGGAGGTGTCCAATATAGTCTAACTCCGTAGCAGCATAATAAAGAAATAATGAAGACCTGTAATACCCATAGCTGATTTCAATATTTTTCTTCATCTTATGTCTTAAGAGAGATGTGTGAAGGAATTTGCAGTAGACTGGGTCAGAACTGGGTGATTTGTGGCAGAGGAGCGAGAACGGACTGGACAGAGTATGCAGCACAGGTACTTTTGTGTCAAGACAGAGGAATAAATAAGATTTCTTAGAAATAATGAAATGCAGGGGGAGCAACTGAGGGAGAGTGTGGAAAAGACTGGATGCTGGAATGTCTAGTCTGGGCAGTGAGAGCAGGCAGTGCTGGAATCCCGCCTCTGTTGGGCCTGTGCCTCACGGACATGCTGTGAGCTCTGGGAACTGAGAAATCATTACTCCACCACGGAGCTGAGAGCTCATCTCTAAGGCACAGTGTCAGAGATGGTGGGTGGTTGGTTGGTTGGTTGGTTGRTTTTTCCAGAGAGTAAGCCATGCTAGGAGTACTCAACAAAGGAAACAAAGCTGGTATGCATTGCTTCAGTTTACAAGGAAGCTCCTCTCTGAGGTATTCAGTATATCGAAGGCACGGTGACAAATACCCAGGTAAGCCCCACAGCTCCACCTTTGGTCGCTGCGTGGTGTGGGGCAGGTGAAGGCCGGTTCTGCTGCGTGTGCACAGACAAACTCCTTAATATCTACTCTGCTCTTGAGAGATAGAAAACTAAAGAAATGTCCAGTATGTAGGGTTTCAGCTTGTAAGATACAGGGTTCAGTGTCTTAAAACCCTCTGGTGGTGATGCACTTATGTATTGAATTTGAATTCTGTGGACAACAGGCTTTCTTTTTTTTAATCAACTCCATCACATCACTTTGAAACACACAAAATCAGTGTTCTGTTTTAGGCTGTTTAATGCGCCTTGCTGTAGTGGAGGGCATCATCAGGATTTACATCATAATCAAAAACTTTCAAGAGCATCTTTTGCAGCACAGGCTGAAGGAACTTCTATTGGCCGGAGATTGTACGGTTC
The DNA here is from genome assembly GCA_018881555.1 of Amblyornis subalaris. NCBI lineage: Eukaryota > Metazoa > Chordata > Aves > Passeriformes > Ptilonorhynchidae > Amblyornis > Amblyornis subalaris. The sequence goes on from JACAXG010000023.1 coordinate 8,972,933, forward strand.
ATAGAATCTTGAAAGAGTCGGTATGTAAATATTCAAAGATTAGTTCACATGCTAACCTAAGAAACAGGGTACATCTTTAGGCTATGAACTATTATGTTTCAGCCTTGAAAAGCTTTTTTTTCATGCTGACTAAAGGAATGTCAGTCTAAGACTGTATCACTGATACGTCTTTTCCTTCCATGATGGTACTTCCAGACTGAGTTGTAGTCAAGGTGTAGTGATCAAGAATTTTCTAAATACTAAAACCGTAAAACCTTTTTTGCTGACGACTTTTGTATTGCAACCCAGAGAATTTGTTCAAACCATATAACTTCAGTGCCATTTGAATTTGCACTCAAGTTACCACTGTATGCTGGCAGCAACTGAAACTTCATGCTCCAAAACACATGCTCAAGAAGTCTGTCTGTTCATCCTTAGCAGACGCCAGCTGCTTCCCTTCTTTGTGTGTTTTGGGGAAGATTCTGGACATGAGGTGGGAGGTAAATATAATGAAATTATTTCTATCCTACCATTACTTGAAAATTCAGCAACTGTATTTTTAAGTTTTGTTGGCTAATTAAGCCACTTAATAGAAAATAATAATAAAGTACTGATTCTGTCAGGGAAGGATGACAGTTTTGTAAAATAGAGTAGCTCCTAGCTTCTGAGAACAGCAAAGTTAAATTTAAATTTTTAGTTATTTCTTAAATTTTACATTTCTTTGTTCATAATAGAGCAATTTTGATTTCTCTTTGTGTTCAGATTTTAGTTAATCTGTTAGATTTCACTGCTTGCATTTGCAGCTGCTTTTCCTGTATTTGAGGACTAGGGGGTTAATTTTTACATTTGGTCATCCTGTGCTTATTTAATACAAATGCCTCAAAAACTTATGAGAATTCTAAGAAGCAGAATCTGCGATTGTTCTTATGTTGGCTTCTAATTTTTATGCAAATGTTGCCGGTAGCTAGGAGTCTGTGTTATTTATGATTCCACAGTTCCTCCAAGAAAAATAATACATGCTTTTTTGGGTAGTGTGTGCAGGCAGTGTTGATTGTGCGACTATCTTCCAGGCTCCAACTGTGAAGAAGATGTATTTAGGTTTTCTGTGAGAAGTAAAGAAACTACAGCTGGCTGTGCATTATCTGCTGTATCTTTTCCATGCCTCTTCTAAGTGTGGTCACTGACACGAAATTTTAATTTTGAACTGAGCAGAAAGTTGATCTTTGTTGCTGCCTTCTGGCTACTGCAGCATATTCTACACATGGTATCTTGATGAGTTTAAAAAGTAGTTCAAGTATCTGAAGTGCAAAAATGGGTGGAGAGAAGGATTAAAACATCCCAGCCCTCCTCTTTTGTGCTTCCCCTGAAGCAAAGTGCAAAGCTGCCCGCTTTATATTGCCAGTTCCAGCATTATCCTCCATCTCTGAATTTCACTGCAGCCCCAGGGGAAGCTGCACCTCTGTGGCTCTCCCACAGCTGCTGGACTTTGATGAGGACATGCCTTCGCTCTTTCCATTGGCCTCCCTTGGCAACCAGCCCTTTGAAGATGACCTCTTGCTGTTTGCCTGTTGTCTCTCTTGTGGTGGATTATAGATGAGAGGTTGGCGTGAGGGAAAGGGGGATGGAATGGAGTGTTGTGCATTTTAAGCCTCATTTCTTTCTGCATTCTCACCTTTTTTTTTTCCTCTGTGGCTTTTACCTCTCTATATAGATAAAATGTTGTCATGCATATGGAAAATGGTTTCTGGCAGAAATAGAGAGTTCCTGCTTGGCATGTGTATATAGGACAAAGGAAGTTTGATTAGTATTGTGGTGAGGATTTGCATTCTTCTGTAACAATCTACTCACATTAGTTCCCTTCCCCCATCCCTCTTTTTAAGTACAATATTGTTCTTAGTTATAGTGCAGCCTTTCTCTATGTGCATGTTCTCTGTTTCTCTTCCTTCCCTCTGGCCCCAGTGAATGCTTCCTCTTGGAGACAGCACAAAATAATCAGCTTCTTAATGAAGGCTATGGTGTGAAATGGAAAGGGATGCACTAGAGCTCTGTGGCTGGGTCACATTTTGCACGGACACTGACTACTTTTAGAAATCCAAACAATGAGGCTTTGCTAAGTACTGAGAATATCCTTCAAGAGAGTCTTATAGGGAGAGTACCTGTAGGGTAAGAAGTACGGTATTATAGGGGATCAAACAAAGCATAGGAATACATGTCCAATTTTCACTGTGGTGAAAGGCGAACAGGTGAGGTGTTTTAGGACAGAGTATTGTAACTAACAGTGTTTACACACTTTGACGATCTCCTTTCTCAAATTTTATTTGTGGTGAAATTAATCTTCATCAAAGTCTGCCATGGAGAGCAGAATGGTAGTTGACATTGATATTGAATATTGATGAATAAAGGCAGGAGTATTACATGTTTGAGGGTATTTTACAGCAAACATGAAGAAAATAATCTGGATGTACCTGTGTATGCCGCTGGAATGCCTCAGTGCAGCATACCACTCAAAATTAGAAGAATAGGATGTGAGAGGTATCTGTGATCTCCACATGTAACTAGTTCATCCTTATCTGTAATACTGCTATTTAATTGGATCTTCTAGTAATATTTTCTCTTTCAAACTCAAAGGATGCCTCAGAAATAATTTGTGTTATTTTTAACTCCTCTTTCTCTCCTTCCCTACCCTTCTCTGTTTTTCTAGCAGTTCCCCACAAATCTGAATGCAGGCAAATCAGCTCTGCTTGTTAGCTTATTGCAAAATACACAAAATAATATCTTCTCTTGTCAGAGGTCCTAGAGGACTCTGGAGAAGTAAGTCAGCTCTTTATGTAACATCAAGGACTTCCTGGAAAGCCAGGATCTAGACCAGTTTAGGTGTCCGAAAAATGAACTGTAGTGAGTTTGGAAGTCTCAAATCCGTGTACAAATGCAAAGAACAGTCACTACTGGTCTGGAGTCTTACAGTACTGTGAAATTTTGGGTCAACATCAGATCTGTCAATTTGTTTGTTAAACTTCTGTGCTAAAATACAGTCTGCAAATGAGTAGTTCTGAGACTTTTCAGAGCTATGTGCTTTCATAAAATAAAATACTACCTTCTCTGGTACATGTGCGTGAATGTTTGTCTTTTAATTTCCTCTTAACAGTCTTGGAATTTTCATCACAGCCAAATTTTCTAAGTGTACATTGTGTGTACTTTTGGTAAGGGAATGCAAAAGGAAATTTTTTGGGGGGTTCCCTACATGAACAGCTTCAGTCAACTGGGTTTGGTAGTTTGGTCAGTTCTGGTTGGTTGGTTTTGGTGTGTTGGTTGGTTGGTTTTGGTGTGTTGGTTGGTTGGTTTTGGTAGTTTTGTTGGTGTTGTTTGTTTGTGGGGTTTTGTTATTGAATAGTTGTATTCATTCTTTTTGGGCCCCAAACACTCCCTATGGTTGAACAAATAGATCCCATTATGTTGTACAGTCTTTGTCAGGTTGTCTTCATAGTTTCCACTCCATTTTCTGCTGGAAAACTTAGTTGCGAAGTATTGATAACTCCATATCAGGCCTGTAACTTAAGGCAAGGAGATTATATGGCAGTTACCTGATACTTTCAGTTACAAGTCCCCGCTTGAGTGCTATGGGACAAATGCAGTTTTTTATGAGATGTAAGATAATCCTGCTTTTCCCAGCCAGTTATGATTTTGTCTAAAGTTTTGGTAGTTAGTATATTTTGGGGGTCTGTCTTGTTCTTTGTAGAGACAGAATTCTTCTGGTGTATGATATAGCTACTGGCCTTCCTCTGCTAAAAGTAATTTATGAACGTATCATTTTACTCCAGATTTTCTCTCTAGTTTCTCCTGTCCTTAGAGGCATTATGCCTGCATCTTTTGCCAGCACCTTCCCACCAATTTAAAGAGGGGAAAAAGCCCCACAATTGTAAATGTGACTTTGTTCTCCTTTGCTCTGTCAATACTATGGTAGGAGAACTCATTGTAATCAAAGCACTTAAATTCCTGAGAGAAGAAATCTTCCTTGAAATTGTCTACAGTATGTACATCTTTTCACACAGTTTTGCTTTTGAGACACTTTAAAGGAAGGAGATGCCAGTTTTATGTTTGAATGGACCAGGAGCTTTCTTTGCAAAGTGTTTGAAATAATTACTGTCCAGCTGCTTTGTTGCAGTAGATTGCTCAGCTGCATTGCTTGGGCAGTACAATCACTGCTTGTACAGCAAATCTGGTGCAGACATGCTGAATTTAGATTTGTATATGTCTGTTACTGTGTACATGCTGTGRGTATCTGTAGTGTCTCTGACCTGGGACAGTCCTAGCAGGAGGATGCTTGGGAAGATGCTGCTCCTGCCAGGTATGTCTTTGAACTGGCAGTTTTGTTCCTCTCTTGAGGGACTTGAAGCTGAACTGTGGCATAGGTGAATTGAGTTTGCTGATGAACTAGATCAGCACCAAGATCTGGTTCCCTAGTTAACAAAACCTTTTCTGGCTGCTCTTCAAAACTTACTGCTCCTTTTCGTAGGATCTGGTGGACTTTGTGTAGTACTGGCCAGTCTGCATTGTAGAATTTGCCTGGYCTCTTCTGCATGGTGGATGTGTTCAACTGACTATCTCTGCTTTTACATTTAATTACAGCATAGACTGGATTTCTCATCATCCCTTTTGGCATACTTCCTGGAGTAAGTGGACTGTGAGAGGATTTCAGGAATGCCTGATGCTCTTGCTATGGAGAAATTTTAGTAGAAGCCACTTGTGGGTTCAATTCTAACCACTGGGTTGGACTGCATAGTCACAACTGATAGCCAAGAAAAGCGCACTGCTGAAATACTCAGATCCTATAATATTACATTTTGTGGCAGTTTGGTTTTTTGCAGGATGCACTTCTTTAAAACAAAAAATATGCATGAAAGGGAAAAGAAACCATATTTTAATGGAGTTTTCTACTTGTGCTGGGGAATAAACATTCCTCTGTGAATGGCAAAGCTGCAGCGTGATAGGGAAATGCTTCTGGCTTTCGCCTTTTCTATGTTCCAGCTGCAGCCAGCATAAAAAAACCTCGTGTTTTGTCATGAGGCTGCAGAAACAATAGCAATGCCTAACTTTTTTTTAAAAACCCTACTCTTTAGTTCTTAAAAAATTCCCCCATTTGTACAGTTTTGGATTGCTCATCTGTAGTGGCACATTCTACTGGTGCCTTTTTCAAACATGATACAGTGGAGTTAAAACCTGAGCTTTTTCTTTCTGGTGAGGTCTTAGTAATGCTGGGTTGGAATACTGCAGTCAAGAACTTCAAATCACTTTTTGGTAACAGGTTGCTGTGCCAATACAGAAGAGTAAAGGGAGATGGAAAAGTAAACTTCTTCATGCTACTGTATTTGTAGGCAGTAGGAACAAATAGTCTTGGGGTGATGCAGTTGTATGAGTAGCTGCATTATGTTGAAGATCAAAATCGTGATGGTGACAATTACTGGTAAATCTCAATCAGCTAAGATGACTCAAGTCTGTCTTGGAGAAGGAGTACAAAGTAATCTTTTTAATTCTTAAGAAGCAGTTTCTTTTCATAGGTAAGGAGGTAAAATTTCAGAGGAAACGCAAAAAATTAGTTTTGTTAGCACTAACTTGACTGGTTTTCAGCCTTCTTGATCTCATATTGGTTATTTTAATAATCATTTAGGTTTCTTGTGCACCTGCTCGCTGGCGGAGCAAGGGAAACTGAAAAGTCTTTGATTTAGAGTAAGCACTACTTAGCAACAACTGAAACATCAGTGTGTTATCAACATTATTCTTATACTAAATAAAAAACACAGCACTGTATCAGCTACTAAGAAGAAAATTAAACCAGGACACTAATCCATGTCTTAGCAGTTTGTCAGCAAGGATGCTGAAGGAGAACGATGTCAAATGCTTCACTGAAGTCAAGGTAGATGACATCCACAGCTCTCCTGTCATCCATGGAGCAAGTTGCTTCATCAGAAAAGATACTGAGATTGGTCAAGCATGATTTATACTTGGTAAATCCAAATTGGCATTTTCAGGTGCCATCTTGTTTTTTATGTACATGTAAATAGCTTCCATAAGGATCTGTTCCACAACTTTCTCAGGTACTGAAGAGAGACTGACTACAGTGGGGTTTCCCAGATCTGTCTTCTTGCATTTTTGCAGATAAGCATAGCACTCTTTACCTGGCATCAGGGGCCTTCCTCCAGTCTCCATGACCTGTGAAAGATAATAGAGCCTGGCATTACAATTAAAACAGCCAGCTCTCATAAGACATCTGGAGGCATCCTCTCAGATTCCTTAGACACCTACACCTGTATGTCTGGTTTGCACAGATGATTTCTAACTCAACCCTTCTTAGAGCTGTTTGTTTCTTGCTTTGTTACTGCTTTGTGCCAATCCCATTCAGTAGCAGACATGTATTGTTTGCAATTCTTCTTGCTATTGATATAATTATTAGTCTTGACATCTGTTGCCAGTTTGAGCTCCCAATGGTTTCCTAATTAAGTCTCTGCATTTTCAAGCAATATTTCTATATTTGTCTTTGTGAGTGTGCCCCTTTTTCCATATCTCTATTCCATCCAGCTTCTGGTGAGTCTAGCACCAAAATACTGGATTGTCTCTGAATTGGACACTCTGCATCCTCTAGTACCTTTTAGTGAATGAAGTTGTTGTTATTTGTTCAAAATCTGTTTGATGACTTACTGCATTTTGAAAAAAGCATGTACACTCAGTCCACTTCTTGTGTTTAGTAAGGCTGGTTTGACAGGGGAGGTACTACAGAAGTCCCAGCAGGAAGTGTACTAGCGTTTTTCCTGCTCCCTGTAAAAAACTTACGTGTTTAGTTGCCTTATTTCACTTGAGCCTTGATATACTCTAGACTTTGGATCCTTCGTTTAGAAGAAGTTTGCCTGAGGAATGGGATTGGAGGAGGGAAACAAGACCTAGAGCTTGGAAGTGGTGGCAGGACACCAAGGGCTGCGTAACTAAAAGTATCTGAAGTCTGCACTGAGTTATCAGGCTCTGCTTCTGTACACCTGGGATAAGCTAGGAAGGGAGCTCTCTTTCCTTCACTTCCTGGAGGCTGCTTCCCACATACACCTGGTTAAGGATTGAAAGCTTTGAGAAGAAACTGCATTTTCCTGATGATAGACTTCCCATTCAGGTTGAATTGTTTTTTATATTTTCTTTTGAGCACTGCAAAACCTCATAAATTTTATTTCAAAAGCCTGTATGGTGAAGGAATGTGAATTCATGTGGGCAGAGATGAATCCATGCCAAGTGCATTCCAGGTGGGAAAGTTATATGGTGTGTCTGTTGTTTCAGGCTGTACGGCAATAAAGAGTTCAAGTCTTCACAAAAAGACTGAATAGTTCTGCTCCTTTTTAGAGGCTTGTGCACTGTAGTGTTTTGAAGTTGCTTTTTACTGTGACTGTTTGAAACTACTGATAATTTTCCACCTCACAGAAAATAATTAGTTTTATTGTTGCCATTGTGGTTTGTTCATGATCTCTTTTGTTTAGTGTGTTTAAAGTAAAACATATCTGTGATCCAGAAACACCCTGGATCCTCCCTGGGCCTGACAGATATTTTCATTTAGCCTTACTTTTTCTGTGTCCTGTGATCTTCTGTGATTAATTCACTTGTATTGTGACAAGAAACCATGAGAACATGACAGGCACTTGCTCTGGATGACTCCTGTTGTAAGCACCGTCAGCCCCAGTAGATGGTGTTCCGCTGCATCTGGGAGCGAATCAGTAGAACTAACACCAGTGTTTTAGGGTTGAATTCTTAAATTCAGATGCTCATGTTGCACTTTTAGTTGATATCCCTGGTTTGGAAAAATATGGCATATTCTATCTGTCATGACCTACAGAGATCACTACAATGTAAGCTTGTGGTATCCAAGCAGAATCTATCAACTACTTGTGGCTTGGAGTGGTGGAGTGCTTTTCCAGACAGAAAGTTTTCTGTCAATGAAGCCCATGTCTTACTGGCCTTGGTGCTGATTCTGGGGCTTTTTTCTGTGTCTTAAATACATTTTTTTTTAGAATTGTGTTACTGGGTTGACACGCACCTTTAACTTTTTATTTGAGAATGCAGACAAAAACCTGCCGTGCCTGCCTTTTCATCCTCTCTTTTGTGGTCTTTTATGGGACTTGGATAGGTCTCCAGAACCCTTCTATGTTACTTTCTGGTCTTAGGTGGTCTAGAATTTGTATGAACTTTGCCACTACAAAAGTATTTTTCACTCTTCTCTGCTCCTGTCATAGATCTGTGAGTCTTTTAAAAATCTCTCTTTTGTTACATTTGTCCTTTTTCTGCCTGATATGTTTTCACTCTTCTGAGTAATTCAGTTCTGTAAGCGTGAAGGGATGGTAGCTGTCCAGAGGATGTGATGTAGGTGCTCAGGGTGATGTCAGTTCCTCACCCAGTCCCTGCCCCAGCAGCAGTGTCATTTCTGGTCACTACTGCAAAATCATGAGATTTTGTTATGCCTGGGTTATCCAAATCTATCTGTCAAAACAAAGGGGGAAGTATTTCAGTTTTGTGTTTCAAAATGTGCTGGTGTGTCAGAGGCAAGAGAAAACCTTAAAAGAGTAGAGATGCTTACCAGAGTGGGATATAACTTCAGTTTAGACAGACAATATTGAGTCTGGTTCTGGCAGCATGTACTGCAGAATTTTATAGCACAAACTCCTTTGTGGCTATGAGGAAGTAATTCTTCAGAGTTATGGAAAAGGATGCCTTGGTATCTTGGCCTTTGTTTCTTAAACTAGGAAAACTATATGGTATGAAGCTGAGTCGGGGGTGGTTTAGGTTGGATATCACAAAATGGTTTTTCACCCAGAGGGTGGCTGAGCACCAGAACAGGCTCCCCAGGGAAGTGGTCACAGCCCCAAGCCTGTCTGAGTTCAAGAAGCGTTTGGACAATGCTCTCAGGCACGTGGTGGGATTCTTGCCCTGTCTCTTGCAGGGCCAGGAGTTGGACTAGATAGTCCTGATGAGCCCCTTCCAACTCAGCACATTCTACGATTCTATATGTATTGCTTCTCTGCACATTAGTCCTCTGCCACAGAAAGTATGAAGGTCCTTATGGAGTGTTACCAACTGAAGTTGCAGATTGATGCAGAGTTACTTAGGGCCTTCTGACATACAAGTAAACCTTTACCTTGCTTCACAGAGGTATGTTTATTAATTGTATGCTAAACTGCCAATGGAAGTCAACCACAGATTCTGTTGGTGCACACTGCGTGTGAGTAGGTACAACTGACTTTTGTGATATGCATGCTGTAACAATGAGAATAAGCAAAAGGGGAATAGGTCTGGGAGACTTAGTAAACCTGAGAGATCACTAGTTTTTTAAAAAAAAAAAAGTCATGCCAACCTCAAATATGGGGTCAGTATCCAAAATGAATGAAAAATACCTATGCCTTATACCTCTTCCCTTATTATTTGTTAGAAGATAAAACACTTGATTAGTTATAGGAGGGTAAGCACAGGGGGAGATATTGGTCATTTGTTTTGGGGGAAGACTAAAATTTAAGAAAAGAATGGGAAGAATAAATAGGTCATATTTACAAGTTGTGATCACAAGACTAGTAAATTGGATTGTTCAAACTGTCATTGACTCAATAATGCCATTTTATTAAAAGCCGACACTGGATACTTGAATATGATTTCCTTGATGTGTTAATAGTTACACAGAGCTGATGACTAATGTCTTTGACATCTCCTTTATCTTTTTATCTCTTCATTTTTCTGAGTATTTTTGTTGGTCCTGTACATCTTCAGATGTACTGGAAAAAATAGTCTAGGACTGGCTTGGCTTTGCAATAAAGTGTTTTTTATTGAACAGTGCAATGTTTTTGTCAGTTGTCCCTTCCTCAAACATACAGGCTTTGAGGGAGTACTGCTGGCATAATATAATTTTTTCGTCAGTTACTCTGCTGAGATTCCCGTGCGATGCAGCAAAATCCTCGGGAGTTTGTAGCCTGCAGATGTACCTAGTAAGTTCTCTCCATTTGCCAGCACAGGACCTGCAGCATCCTGTTGGTTTCGCTTACTGCTTACACTGGGTTTTGCATTTGAGTTTGAGGTTTCTTGTGTGAAAAATCATTTTGCCACTGTGTGATGGTTTAATAAATTTCAGTCTTCTCCCTGCTTTGGTTTTCTGTGCACTGGTAGGAAGGTAGACACTCTGTGCCTGGGTCATTGGACTACAAAATGGAATCCAGTTGCCATGGTCATGTTTGTCCTTGCACAGTAATGGTAGTGGGCAGCATGGCTATGTTGAAGAATTCTTCTGTGACAGCTGCTTGGTTTTATTTGCTAGCCAGACCACAGCTTTCTTCTAGTAACTAGATCACAGTACAACCTTGCTCTGGTTTGTGAGTAAAAGTGAGTGTTCTAAGTGGGTTCAGTTCATGGGTTTGGACAAGAATTTGAAAATTTCCCTCAAGGTGAATACAGCTGTATGAATGGCCTGAGTCCTGTACTGAGGAGATGAGTTCCTGCTTAATTTTTCCCCCTTAATTAGCAAACTTGTCTTTCCTTTTTAGGTTCTTGCATCAGGATAGAATCAAGAACCTTCCTAGGAAAAGCAGTTCTTTGGACTGGGTTCAAGAAGCAGGAGCTGTTGGTATTTAGAAAAGGAGTTTCAGAATGCCATGTAGTCAGTAAATACTAAACTGAAGTCACCTCTTGCTATCAAAACTATTAATATGTCTCAGATCTCACACAGTTCTTCATCTTACCTGTTCTCCATTCTGGTTTCCTATTCCATGTTTGATTTGAAGTATTGTGCAGCTTTTCACAGACAGCTCATTTAGTTACATGTATTGGTCTTGGTTTTACTGTGTTCCAAAATTCATTCTCTGGATTTCAAACTTAGTGCCTGATACCTGATGCTTGATACACACACCTCAGATGATACTAGCCAATATGGTCGTGTATTTTGTCCAAGGYAGCTGTAAACACATGACACTCTTTGAATCTTTCTTAATGCATGCAGTTTTTCAGTCATTTCCTGGCTGATTCGGTAGAGTGAGATGAAAGGCTTTTGCTCTAGTTTTTTGACAACATACACATCTGCTGGAAGGGAGAATGTACTGGATATGCTGTCTGTTCTTACCTTCTTCTGACTGGAAGGTAGAAGCTCTGCAAAGCTGCACTAGAGGAGTGGCCATCCTTCATGATCTTTGAAGCTGCATATCAATTTTTTCATACAGTAGGACACACAGTCCTGCAGTTCCATTGTGGGGAACGATAGAGACAGGGAATGTGGTTGGTGGTTTGTCAGAAAGAGATGAGTGCCTTTTTAGGTTTCTCATTGTTCCATTTGGGTTTAAGATAGAGTCAAAATGATCTGGTAATTTCAGCCTTGGCAGCTTGTGCTGGCTTATGGTCTGCTGAAGGCAGGAAAAAAAATGATGTGGAAGCTTCCATTTAGGCAAAACTCTGCTCTTGGTGTATGATATGAACCTGGAATGAGACTTACAGGACATGTAGTCTGGTTGGTACCTTATTGTGTCCCTGATTGCTCCATTCATAGAATCACATAATCATGCATGGTTTGGGTTGGAAGGGAGCTTAAAGATCATCTAGTTCCCACCCCACTGCCATGGGCAGGGCCGCATTCCGCTAAACCAGGTTGCTCCAAGTCCCATCCAGCCTGGCCTTAGACAGTTCCAGGGATAGGGCCTCCACAGCTCCTCTGGGCAACCTGTGCCAAGGCCTCACCACCCTCACAGGGAAGAATTCCTAATCTAAACCAACCCTCTTTCAGTTGACTGTTACTCCATATCCTCTCACTATATCCATCTCCTGATAAAATGTCCCTCCCCTTCTTTTCTGTTAGGCCCCCTTTAGGCAGTAGAAAGGGCTCTAAGGTCTCCCTGGAACTTTTTCTTCTCCATGCTGAATCACCCCAGCTTTCTCAGCCTGTCTCCATAGCAGAAGTGCTCCAGCCCTCAGAGAATTTTTGTGGCCTTCTCTTTACCTGGTCACACAGGTCCACATCCTTTTTATGTTGGGGACCCCAGAGCTGGATGCAGTACTTCAGATGGGGTCTCAGCAGAGTGGAGAACCTCTCCCTCATCCTGCTGGGTCACACTTCTTTTGATCCAGCCCAAGATGTGACTGGCTTTCTAGGCTGGGAGCTGATGTTGCTGGGTCATGTCCAGTTTTTAATCTGCCAGTATCCCCAAGCCCTCCTCCACAGAGCTACTCTCAATTTTATGATCACTCAGGCTTTGTAAAAGGAAGAGTTTGGGTTTGGGTTTATACTGATTTGGGTTCAGCTTTGGGTTTATACTGATTTGCAGGGTAATGACTGCAGAGCGTGCTTGGTAACTCTGATCCAAAGAGCCATTCACACTTGGAAGCTGGTACAGAATAACAGTATTCTGGAGGAGAGTGGCAGTGGAAAGAAATCTTTTTTCCTTTTGGCCTTTTTCCTTCTTTAGTTCTTTTTTCTGGACTAAAGTGGGTAGAGCCATTATTTAATGTATGGTTGGGAAAAAAAGACCAAAGCTTTTCACGTTGTGAGACAAAGTATAGAAAGATCCTGAGCTGTTCATATGACATTTGTGACACTGTAATGCCTTATGCTGGCAGACATAAAAAAAGGGCAAAAGGGCGAAAGTTTTCTTTTAATCATCAAGACTTTTTAGGTGGTAAGAGTTATAGAGCAAAGTATTCTTTACCTGTTGGTTTAATGTTTGTCTGCTGTGTAACACTAACCCACATAAAATTTGTGCAGCTCTTTATAAAGTTATTTCAGACCTTCAGCAATCTATACAGATTTTGTAACCTTGGATGAAAGCACCTGAGTTGTGGTTTCGGTTTTACCCTTTTAGGCATGTGCAAAATGCCCCAGCATATTTCAAGGATTTTGAACTAGAAACTTCTTAGATATGGGTTATGGTTTCAAAGCTCAATTGATACACCCTACATCAAGGGAATGACATCAAGGGAATGGTTCTCTGTTTCTTTAGATACTTTGTATCAATTAAAGCTTTGTGTTTACTTAAAGGATCCCATGGAGTCCTTTTGGGGTTAATTATGTTGGCATATATGCCCTGGCAGTTTTGGAGAGAGCACTCTGCCTGACTCCGTCCTCTGTTTTTATGTCCGTGCTGAATAGTTTATCCATCAGATACTGAGTTTATGGAGTGGTTCATCTTCCAGTGATAATACTTGCCCCAAGCTTTTAACAGTAAGTTAAATTGCTCATCCGTGTGAGACTCAGCAGTATGTTATAGTAACTCATTTAGGGAAAAAAAAAAAGGAGAAAGGCTGAGTTAAGAGTTGGGCAGAGGATTTTACTCTGTCTGCCTAGTATATCATGGATTGGTTTTTTCTTAGAATGGATTGGTGATGAATCTTGAAAAATAGTGAATGATAGGAAAATCCCTGTATTGTGTCAGTTCACCATCATGTTTCCCATATTTTGCAGTATTACTCAAGTTATTCGGAAAGTTAGGGCCCCACAAGATAATATAAATAGCATTCCATTATTGTATCCCTTGCAAAATGGAAGTCAGGGTACAAGACATGGGAGAAAAGGAGAAAAGGACAGAACGACAAGCTGGTGATGCAGAAGTGATGCTAGGATTAGGGGCCATTACATGGTGCTGCTTTGCATGGATTAGTGAGGGGTGTATATATATGTAAATTATTGAGCAGTGTAATCTCAGCTACCAGAAAGCAGAGTTGTCATAGTGTTGATATCAGTTTGTGGTTTTCTTCAGCTTGTTTGATAAAGCTGAGATTTAAAGAAAGGCATGAAACTGGATAAAGTACAGACTTTTTTTGCAAAGACCTCTGCATATAGTTTAAAGCCTGGGAAACAGGCAAGGCTCTGTGAAAAATCTGAGATTTTAGTTGAGGAGAAAAGAGAACAAGGAGAACACAGTATAAAGTGTAAGAAGTAAGATGTATGACACCCTAGTTTATACACAAAGATATTATCCTAATGAAGGACAGCAAATTTGGAAAAGACAAAGAAGGTTAAAAAAATCAATGTGTAGGAAGCTTCTTGCTGTAATAAAATGTGAGTAACTACACAGTGTTGGAAGGAGGAGAAACAGATTTAGTATCTGAAATTAAAGCAAAGACATATTGTTGCCTACTGTAAGAAACACAAATATCTAAAAGGAGAGTGAAGTTTTTCACTTCATGATAGCCTTCCCCCTCCGCATCATTTGGGTTCAGAAAAAAACAGAGAATGCTTCACAATAGTTAGGAAGTTTCTCTACTTTACTTGAACGTACATGATAGGCTTGTTTCAAAGGATGACAGCCTGTTAATACTGTGCAATTATTTAAAAGAAAAGGTGATAATGGCTCTGAAACATGGGGTCTGGATCTTAATGACATGTAAAGCTTTTATGAGTGACTCTGCGAAACAGTTTGTATCATTTCTGTCAGTTTGCAAGGAAAGGTGGTTTGCAATACCAAGGGGAGCTCTGTAGTTAAGTACTTTATATCTGAGCAAAGGACTTAAAATCACATTTAATTGTTAGCCTTAAATGATTTTTCATAAGCAAGATGACAGTAAGCTTACATAAAGTTGCAAAGATTTTGTACTCATAGCATGCTTCAGAAATGCACTGAATTCTTCATATATGCAACCTTACGTTTCAGTTACCTTAATAAATGAAAATGTATTTGTTGTAAGTTAAGGTATTCAAAAGCAATCTATATGGTTTTTGAATTCTAATGATTGGCTAACAGTTTCTTTCTGATTCTATTTCAGATGCATCCACTTGGACTGTGTAATAGCAATGATGAGGAAGACTTGTATGAATATGGCTGGGTAGGAGTGGTGAAATTGGAACAGCCAGAGTTGGAGCCTAAGCCATGCCTCACTGTCTTAGGAAAGGTAAGGGGATAGTTTGGGGCTGCACGTAACTGTTTCTTGGAAGGATTAGGTCCTTTCCAAGAAAAATCAGCAAGAAATAAATCAAGGGAAAACTCCCTTTAGTCCACAAAATATGCCTGTTTTCACATTAGGTACTGCAGGGAAAGATACTGTCATTACTCAGTTGATAGAGATGATGATGGGGAGCTGAGCACACACATTCCCTTTTTAAGCTCTGTAGGAACCTAACAAAGATGAAAGCAAAAATGGCTGTTTAGCAGAAGCAGTATTGGAGTAGAAAGGCTGAACTGCAACTGTGATGCTTACTTGGTCAAAAAAGTCAAAATGAAAGCATCTTACTGGTTTTTCTTAGGTACAGTTTTCTGAGAAGACGTACATTAATTTCGTCTTTTTGGGGAAAGAGAAGCTTTCAAACCTGGAAAGATTTCTTTGCTTTCATTGCAGGATAGTTACCTCTAATAACAAGTGAATCTTATTGTATTGGTCAAAGAAATAAAAATTCTCATCGTCCTGGAATCTCATTGTGGAATGGGCCCTCTGGAATCTAAATTAATTGCAAAACTTTCGCCTTTGTTTTGTGGGGTGAAGTCACTAAGATGCCATTACTGCTAGCAGATATGTTAAAAAAGAAAGCAGAAAGCTGACCTTTTCTTGTTCACACCTTAGAAGTTTTGAGTATTGAGGTTATTATATGTTGACATTTGAAGTCTAGAGGAGTTGAAAGTGTGTGAAAGAGCATAGGCCACAGGTTCTACCAGCTGAAAACTACTACATAACAGGGGTTCATGCTAAAATCTAGCTGGCTCAAATTTGGTAGGATAGTGTTGGTGACTTCAGCTGAACAGTGTATCAGGCAGAAAATAAAATTGTAGGTTGACATTTTTAGGTAAATCTTGTCTATGTAAATTTATAAACAAAACTTCTAAAAACTTCACCTTCCCAAGGAAATGGGAAACCATCTGCTTGTCCAAAAGTTGCTGCAGGTTTAACTTGTGGTGCATGGGGAAAAACATCTCTTTAAGAAGTGACTTCCCTTTCTGCTGAATTTCAGTGTAATACAGCTTTTTTTGTCCTAACTTGGAACACTGTTTCTGTTTCACAGAAATTCTAGCTGTTGCTTCCTTATTCTTAGAAAGATAAAATCTGAGGATAAGGTCTTGTAAGGATGGGAATTAGAGAAGATTCAGTCCTGAAACATGCATACTAATCCATAAGTAAACTCCAGGAGTAAGTTTAGTCTTGGGGCAAGCCATTTGAGGAAGGAGTCTGTTCAGTCCCATCTGTCAGGGTCTTGAAAATTGTGTGAGGAAATAGATGTGCAAAATGGATGAAGAAAGTTGAACCATAGGTACTCTGCACAAAAAAAAGGCTAAAAATATATACTTGACCCACTGCTATGCACCCAAGTCCCACCATGAACTCTATACTCCGCACATCCCCAAAGCCACACCAGTCTCCAGAATGAGTTCAGCTCAGTATCTGCTGATGTTAACTTCCTAAAGCTTGGCCTGCTTGAACAGCAGACTCTGGCTGTCTTCAGGAGCTCTGTAGCATCTACTTTGATGCATGATGATGGTGACATGACATAGAGTGTGTCCAGAGAGTTTGGGCATAGGGTTTCGTATGTGTCAGTTTGTGTAGCAATTTCAACAAGTGAAAAAAGACTGGCCAAGTTTCTAATCAATACTGCACTGCATTTCATTCTTCTGTATTTTCTCTGTTTATTCTTCTCTTCCTGAAGTATTTGTTCCTTATTTCATGCTCGCTGCTGTAGTTTCTCCTCTCCATCTTTTGTTTGCAACCCTTCTGCTCAGTTCTCGCTACACTCAAGATATGTCCTGGTTTAGAAGGACTTCTCAGAATTCTTGAAATATTGTTGAGTGCTGATAGCAGCAGGAGCATCAGCCCTGAGCTTCTTTCAGGTCTGTCAATTAAGTCAGCCTGGTTATCTTACCAGTGGGCACAAGTTGTATTGTGATTGTCTGGGTCTCTGAAAAGTTTGGTTTTCTTGAAATTTGGTACAAATTGCTATGTGAGGATTCAATGTGGCCTGTAAACTATTTTGCCTGGGTAAATATCAAACCTGCTGCATGTGTATATATGTCTTCTTCTGGTTATTTTTAGGATTTGGCAGCTGGCTTAAAAGAAAACGTAAAAGGGAAAGGAATGAAAAAGGGAGAGGAGAGGAAGGGAGAGAGAGGAGGAAAAATAGAAGGAAAAGGAAAGGACTAGGGAAAGGAAAAGAAAGGAAAGGAAAATGGGGGAGGGCTGGACTTGAACAGGGAAAGGAAATGGAACTTTTTCCATGTAGAAAAGGAGGAAGAAATCAAGGAGTGCAGACCTACTGTTTGTTCCTCATAAAGTTTGATTTAACCCGTCCCCAAGGTGTGGCATCATAGAGGTGATATTGTTGAAAGTCTGTAATATGGTGAGGCAGAATGTAGACTAGTTAAAAGCTGTTTGTAGAGGTAAATTGCATGACATGAATCTGGTAAAAAGTTGCATGGTTTCATTGGTTTTGGTTTTTGAGGTCTTTTTTGATTTAGGGGTGGTTGGTTGGTTGGTTTGTTTTTGTCTGTTTGGAGTTTTTGTGTTTGGTTTCGTTTTTAGTAAAACTCTGGTCTGTGTTTTCAGAAGTTCTACTCTACTTGTTTATCCATGGGTAGCTATACAGAATTTAGTGTGTCCATTTTCGTATTGATTTTCTAATTTTCACATTGATTTTTAATTCATATTGATTTTGTAATTGCTCATCCTTCTTAGTCATTGTGCTCATCCTTCTTTATATGACGTGATGGAAATGAAGGTGTTCGAAAAAATGTCTCTGCTGTTAAGAGTGCCCGTGAAAACTGGGTCTTGGTTGAGGCAAGGAGTGTGCATGGCAGCTGTGTTTTACCATTACCTTTGATCACAGTGCAGCCCTGTTTGAGGCCTTGCTGCATGCGGGCAAAGCAAAGGCCTGGGTTTTACTGATCTTATGAGCTTCTGAATAGGGCTAGAAGGGGAATGACAGAGGAAGAAGAAAGCTTTTGGAGATGAAAAGGAAACCCCGTGAACCCGACCAGCATTATTGGCTGGATTTGCCTACCAGGGAGCCGCTCAGTTTCTGCCAGGCTAATTCTGCTTCAACTTCTCTCCTCCACACCGCCGACACCACCTCCCCCTCTCTCCTTCTTTCAGACTTTTTTTGTTTTTGAGGCATGGCTGTAGTAACTTGGTTCTCAGGCTGGGAACCCACTGAGCTGTTGCCATGGTCACTGGGAAGCTCTTCGTGCCATGTGCTTCAAAGGGAACCTTTCCCCTCCTGGAATTCCTGCCTTCTCTCTGCATACAGCACAATGAGACTCCTTCACTGCTCCAGTAGTGTAATTCTACTGGAGGAAGGGAAAAGCAGGGTTGCCTACAATACCGATTGCACGTCTGCATGCTGGCAGGGCTGGGGAGTTGAAACTGGTTGTTCTTTAAGGTCCCTTCCAACCCAAACAATTTTGCTATTCTGTGATCCACTGTACTGTGATGGCAGTATACTTGCATGTGTCCTGTACATTCCAATATGCAGACTCGTGTTCTTCGCCCACCCCAGTATATTTTTAAAGCAAATTACATCTTTCAAGACTGTGAAATGCAATTCAGGAATACCATTGTTTTTTATTTCAGTACAGGATAGATAGTGAGAAAATGCTGAAGATTTGCTTAAAAGCAGCACTTCTTCCCTTTCTGCAGGATTGAAAGTTCACAAGAAAGGATTTTGTTCTTTCTCTTCCAGGGACTGCTCTTCTTCTATATTAATAGAATATATATATTTGGGGATGTGCATCCGAGTATAACCTAACAAAGAGAGGATGTCCCTGCTACTACAGCTTCCTGTTTTCTTCAGATGAAAGAAATCTGTAATGTGAGGAAATTCCTAGCAGTTCTTCCAATATCCATTCACTTATTTTCTGTCTTTTAGGAGCTTATTTACAAAAATTTACAGAAATACTAACTAACAGAATCTCTTGTTTTGCCATGTCATAATTATGATTATACTAGTTAGGCTGGGGCCAAAATCATCATGACTTGGAAGTGCACTAAACAGTTGAACTGTGATTCCTAACCTTTTGTCTAACAATTTGGTTTAAGTATAAAGATTCTTATAAGGTAGTCAAACGAGAATTTATGGGGCTATGTTGGTAGTTTAGTTTAGTTCAGTACTTTAGTTTAAAGAGAGATCTGTTCTAAGACTTGAGGAACAAGAAGGCCTGTGAGGAGTCCACTTTAATCTTTTTCTTTCAGAGTTACCAAAACTAATAAAGAAAGAAAAGCAAATTAAACAAAATTAACTTACACCTTTATATTAATAGGCTAAATTAAGCATACAATTACGTGTTCAAATTGGAATTGCTGACAGTATAAGCATACCTTTTTTTTCCTGTATAACATTAATACTTTTATATACAGTTTGGATAAGTTCCTGTAGAAATGGATTCAGTTCAATTGTAGAAATGCATATTGAACTTAGGCAAATGCTCTTCCATGCTAAACTTATTCAGAAATTAGGACTGAACTATGCCATAGAATAAGATCTAAAATTAATGAGAGACATGTCTAAAACCATTGGTCAATGTTTCCAAAACTTTACTTGTTCAGATACTTTCAACTGGTAGTGACAGCTGCAGTAAGGCACCCTGTTATGAGTCTTGTGCTCCATGCAGTAGGAAATACTGTCACTTCAGGAAAACTTATATCCATTGAAGTAGTTGACATTCCACTTACGGTATCTGTTCCACAGTTTGGGGACCTTTTCTGCCTTCTGTTTGTTAGCCTATGTTTCTTCTTCGCAAACAGCATYTAAAAAGCAGTTGTGTTTCATTTTGAGGCAGTAGTCTCAAAAATTATGGCAATATTTAATCAGTCTGGCTGAAAAGTAATAGTATGAGTGATTTTTAAGCTGGTTGGTTGGTTTGTTTCACTGTGTGGCTACCTGAAGGTTTGTGTTGACAGTGTAGTGTCCAGTGGAGGTAGGAACAAGTAAGAAGAGGTAGGGTAAAGGGACTGCTTTTTCTGATGGCAGTGCTGGCATAAATGTATGTCAGAGTTCAGACTGAGAAAGGTTTTTCAGCAGTATAAACTTAATATTGGTTGTTTTGAACTCCCAGACATTCTGTGTTAAGAAGGAAGTTGTTATGAAGTAGAAGAAAGTTTCTTAAATGAGACTAGACTCCTTTGGCTGTGGACTAGTCAATACATCTATATTGCAATGTCAAACATGGCAGAATTCTGATCAAAACAAAAACTACATTTTTAATCAACCCTGTTGTTCTGTAATGAAAAAAAAGTATGAGTTTTGATGGGGAAAAACAGCATCCTGGCTAGTGTTAAAGACTCAGACCTTCTGAATCAGGCATGTTCGTTAAGAGTCTCCATTAACTTTGCATTAAAATTTTTTATTTCCAAGGTTTGTTGTCTTAGCTCTACCTAAAAGTAGGATTTACTGCGAAAAAACATACTATATACAATTGTAATCCCTGCCACATTTGTGTTTGTCTTTACTGTATTTGTTCTAAAGAATATATTGAGAAACAGAAAATGATCATTTTCCTGAAGCACCAAAGAACATCTTAAGTGCTGTAATATCATAATGATTGTTTCTTGTTATTTCTCACTTCCTCATCATTTATAATGTCCAGGACATCTGAAATGTTAACATCCATTTTAAACAACCATAAAACATCTTTAAAAATTATATTTGAAGTGATAGTGTTACTTGTGCAAATACTTTTGGTGTCATTTATGTTTTGATGTTAATTTTTCTTATTTTCCCGGTGCTAGCAGTGTGATCAGACCTCTGCACTATACAGACACAATGATTTCTAGAGTTCTAACAAAATTGCATCGATGAGGCCAGAAGAGGGGATTATACATGTTTTTTCAGGAAGAATATGGCTTTTCATAATGGCAGACAGAAAAAGACATGGAACAAGCGTGTATTTTTGAAGAAAAAAAAAATCATGTAGAACAAAATGCTTTTGCAAAAAGCTCAGTGTATTTCTGCTTCCCATCTCCTTGCCTCTTCATCCCCCACAAACCATACTCTAACAACAAGCCTATTTTAACAGATGAAGAAAGGGATTTGAATGGGAAAGAAAAAGGGAAGAAAGGATGCATCCAAGAGTGTTAGAACATGTGACCATGGCATGAAACAGCAGTGTCATCATTATAGCTGAAGTCTTGAGTTTATAAGCACCTTTCTCATGCATTCTCTCTTTAAATCCTCTCATTCCATGACTACTTTCGACTGTAATTTCTGCAGTCCCTTTGAAGAGAGAAGGGAGAGGTTGAACACAGGAAAGAGAACTGACAAGCAAGCCAGTTGAAATGTGGAGAGAGGAAAGATTTGTGTTGTATATGGGTCATATGGTGAAAGATGCAGAAGGAAAGAAAAGAGCTGGATCAAAGCCAAAGAAAGGAATGGACAAACAAGGACTGAATCAGGTTATGCAGTTCAGAAGTAGTAGTTCTATCAGGTTTTCATTCAGGGGTAGCGGTGGGCCCTTTCCATTGACAACTAGTGCCAGCAGTCTGCTACTGTATTATTTTACTGACTTCTCATATTCACTGCACAGTTATGAAAAGCATCATATGAAATTCATGAACAAAGGTGCTCTCTTATGTTTCTCTCTCTGGGCACTCCTTAGATATGCCATTGTTGGATTGAAATAAATGTCCACTTTAGAGTTGAGTCCTTAGTAGTCCCCACCACCATCTTCACTCCTTTGTAACCAACTGTGGAACACAGCTGCTTCTTCCTTAATCTAAAGAGGCAGCTGTTGTTGCACTACATGTGTTACTGGAGTTCAGCTCAGTCAGATTTCCCAGTGAAATTAATGGAAGTCAAAGCTGAGTAAAGACTAAGGAACAATTATTTAAGGCATGCCCCACATACTACTACTACTACTACTACTATGTAAATGTTTTATGTCTCTTAAATTTTTGGACCCTCATTCTATGTGCCTTCTGAGCCTCTCAAACATTGAGAGTTATTTTTGTTCTACATGCAGAATCTACCTGTTTCTCTAACAGGAGATAACATAGTAGCAAACATGGAAGAACTATAGAAATGGAGTTTGAAACAAAAAAGTGAGTGAGCAAGTAAGTGCTGCTATGTTGGAATATAGAAATGAGCACAAAAGAAGGCTGGGAAGCAGAATCAGATAAATGCACTAGAAAGTGAAGAAAATAAGGAGCAGATATGGAGGCAGGGAATGGAATTATTTAGGACTTCACAGATGAGTGACATGCCTAATTTTGGTGCACTAGGAGACAGAAGGCTTTGAAAGAAATTGGAGAACTTTGGAATGTGACCAGAGCTGCATCAGACGGACTCCAATATTCAGAATAAAAGTTGGGCAGATACAATTGACAGTGGTAAAAAACTGGATCCTAAGAAATTGCAGACAAAAAGTGGGAATATTTGCAATGATTTTCACAGGAGTGAAAGGGAAGAAAGAGAAAAACTTAAATATAACACAAATTGTGCTTCATATCGTACTGCTTTGAGATAATTTGCCAGAACGTGTTTTTCTGCTCTAAACGTTTTATCTTCATGATGACCAGGTGATATCTAGAGGTGCAGTTTTGGATAACATGATGATTTAATGTTTGTAAGTTCAAGGAAACAACTCCAAATGAATCAAGTGATCATGCTGTGGACTCAAAATGAGTAGGAAGTGGGCTTTCGAGTCAGTGTAGGGGCATAGACCAAGCTATTTGCAGTTCTAGCAGGTTAGTTTTTGAATATTAGAGCTGGACATATTTGTGAAATGAATTAGTTAATACAGATTAATTATGTATTATTAGTATTTGCATAGCTGTTGCCTTAGAATTGTTCAGTAGGGATCTGAAACTCTCACAGAAACTCTTAAAAATATCAAAAGAATGTATATATTCTAGTGCATTAATGTCTCAATTCTTGCCCCATTGGTGTTTTGTTCAATTGGTAAGCCAAGAGAACACATCACAGACATGTAATTTTTCAAAATGCTCAAAGAACTTGGTTGCCTTGGGATAGGAAAAAAGATGGGCCTTAGCCCTGAGGATCCAAATAGTGAGCTTTTAAGTGGGCAGGGGGGAGGAGGCATTTGCGAAGAGCACAGAATCCATAGACTCCAAGTCCATGGACACTGTTAAAATTCCCAGAGGGTCTCTTCAGCTGAGTGTAAGGGACTAATGAGCCAGTCTGACTGTTTATGGGCTGTGGTTAACCTCTTGCAAGTTAGGATTTCCTGTCGCCAGCAATGAGCTGTGACCGCCAGCACCACAGTGTTAATGATGAGGTAGGGGCTGATGAATGGCRGGACTCCAGACAGCAGCCTTTACTGGCAAAGAATCAAGTGGCTAGAGGGAGAAAAACATTGAAGTCTATGAGGGAAATAATGCAAACTCCAGAACCTATAATTCCCATGTTTAAAAAAAGAAAAGGATAAAGAAACTGGCGACAAATTCAAAACAAGTGAAGCTTTTATCTCTGCATTCTGAATAGAAGATTGTTCTTCAGCAAAACTGGCTGTAAAAGCCAGGCCAGTTAAAACAATATGCAAGCTGCTTGCCTCCAAGTAACCAGAAATTGTTGGCTCAGAGTAGCCTGTTCTGAGGAGCCAACCTGCTGGGAGACGTTATCCAAGCAACGGCTTGAATGTAATTCCTCCCGCTGTGGAATGGCTCTTTGGCAAATGAAGACCCTAATTAGAGATGGAAGGGTTTCTATTTTGTTTTTCTTTAATCCTTGCCCCGAGGCCTCTGCAATACAGCCATGTCTCTGCTTGCGTGGAGAGAAGTTTCCAGTTTTCCTTTGTAACAAAAATCCTCCACCTTTTTCATTCTTGTTTTCCCCTTCTTTTTATCTTTTGCATTCTTTTTATTTAATTTTTTTTTTACAGAGTCAACAAACTAACAACAAGGGCCCACCACAGTTTGGGACCTTCAAACTAAACTAGTCCAAAACACAGGATAACTGTTTGGAAGAAGGGCCATATCATCCTATATTAGCCAGCCATGAACACAGAAAGTTGCTAGCTAAACTGGAATACTGGCCCACCATGCAGATTTTTTACTACTGAACTTATTACCCAAGCTGATTCTTGTAGTAGAGAAGGAGCAACTCACAGAATCAGCAGTATTCTACTGCATTCCAAGGGAATCTTACATGCTTTTGTTCATTCAGAAAGATTAAAGTCCCTTACTGGGGGTTACATGCATTTCTGTAGTCTTGGATGCAGATGCTCATCCCTGACAAAGAGGACAGAACCTCCAGGGCAATGTGCTACAGCACTTTGATAGGTGTAGAAGTGAAAATACCTTTGCTGCTTCTCAACTCACCTTGGTATATATGATGTCTGTCTGAACATACTGTTATGGATTGCTTGCAGGCACTTAACCCTGCAAAGAGCACTGCATTTTCTGTGACTATTGAGATATGGATCTRTTGTTTCATCATCTCAGATGATTGTGCTATCTAAAATGCCCTTGTTCACAGTAGATACCAACCTATTGATGAAGGTCAGCTACCTGAGGATGAGGCTGAGCATGACAGATGATACTGAGCAGAAGTCACTCTGAATTCCTACCAGTTTCTTACATTTGAAAATAGGTATATACCCCAAGGTGGCCTGAATCACGCCTAATTTTTTGGGCTTAGTTATGCTTGCTTTCATTTCTTCTTAGCATTTTTGGTGTGCTGTGGTTGTATTTGTATCGTGTCTTATCTTCCAGATTGAGGATAGCAGTATGATACTAGTGAACAGAAAGCTCTTCAGCCTTTTGAATAACTTTTGGTTAATTTAGATGTGTTAGTCTATCTTGGATCAGCTGCTGTAAATGCCTCAGACCTATTCTATAATCTTCATATAATTTCACACAAGCTGAATCTATTTGAAATTCTCCTATAATATTTAAATGCAAAAGGCTGTGGGTTGGAAACTATGGCGCAAAACTGTTGTTTTGTTGAACTTTCTGCAATAAGGTGAGGCTTGTTTCTCAGGAGGATTAAACTTTCCCATTAAATTGACTGAGGTTAGATGGAATTCTTATTTACAATTTTTGAAATAGTTTTAAATAATTTGCCATTTCTCATTCTAAACACAGGGCATAATTCTTATAATTCTTTGTTTTCCCTTTTGATGTAGATAAATACCAATTTATAATTTTAAAGTTAGTATTCTATTAGAGCACATGCCTGTAGGAGGAACTTTGGTAAATTCTTTTTACACAGCTTAGGTACTGAAGGGATGGCTTTTTATAGTGGTCTGCATTAATAGTTTCTTTAATTTACAACTCCTCTAATGCTTTTTTATATCAATCTTTTATTAACTTCTCTCAGCACCACAACATGCTTGCATGTATGTTTACACAATTATCTTAGGTCTAGTTTGTTGTTTCTACTTCATCTACTTTGACTACACCCTCAATGCAAAAGTTAAGATTTATCTAGGTTGGCTGTACTGGTATTTTATAGCATATGATATAGTACATGTTTAGTACATAATTTCTTAAATATACTAATCTTGTGACCATTATATTTCAAAGGTAACTGTATATAGAAGTTCTGGAAAAAGTTTGAGGGGTTGTAAGATACAGCTGCATTTCTGTTTAACCATCAATCTTTGTGAATTCAGCCACCCAATTCTTGCTTAGTGTGCTAGGTTCTCTGTGAATATGTAATCTAGTTCAGGATGCCAGTCCCCTCCTTTGATCTCTTCCAGTGCTCACCCTTCTCTCTGTGACTGTGTGTTCTTATAGCAACAAGACTGCTGGCCTGCAAAATGGTCTGTGATAGCAGAGGTCAGGGTTTTGGGAGTGGAGTCCCATGACTGAAATTTATCTTAGGAGATGTGCAACTGGCAGGCTTTGCTGTGTTCAGGATTAAATGTCTTTTTCTTACTGTTGTTACTTGGTGTAGACTCAGAACTGATTGCAGTGTTTCTCCCTAACCCCAGAAAAGAGAGGGACTTTAGTTTTCTTTTTCTTCATTTTATCTATCTGAGAACCTCTCAGTACTGAGTGGTGTGAATCACATTGGTGTATGTATATTGTTGATGTGATTATATATTGCATGAGGTGATAGTTTTCTTAAAACTACAAGTACATAGTTTTTTAAGGTTTGGTTATTTTTTTACAGAAAGGTACATTGGATTTAAATTGCGATCATGCTTTCAAATTTAAAAATGCTGCTTCACACTTTCTATACTTCTTAATTGGTAAGCAACTGTCATAATGCCATGTAATGCAGAATCTGTAGGGCATGTGTATAAAACATGTCCCAAAGTGCTAGAGAAGTTGAGTATTCCAGTCAGGAAGGGGTTTTATGCTGGTGTGATACATGGGTATTTGATTGTCTTGTTTTGATATTCTGACTGCTTTCACACAGAAATCTGAAAGTTCCTTTTTCATTATCTCAGAAAAGGTTTGAAATGGCGTCCTGCTTCTGCTTTTCTTAATTGAGTTTCTGGAATTACCAGGGAATTGTACATTAACAGGTCTGAACCATCAGCTGGTTAATTTGTAACTTCTGCTGTTTGCAAAGTAGATGGATGTTCTTTTCTCCTTCCTCCTCTGCCCTGCAGAATTGGTCTGTGGCCTGGCTTGCTAGCTCCAGTGGTGGTTTAAGGGACAATATATTTTTTGTGATTGATTGAGCCTGACAGCAGTGTAGGGGGAGAAAAGAGAAAAGGGGTGCCTGTATTGCTCAGATGTTGTTGTCTGTATTCAGCATAGCTCTGAGAGAAAGAGAGGTTTTTGCATTTTCACAGTTGTAAAGAAAAGGTGTATTTGACATAATGCTGTGGGATTTACGTAAGGTTCTTCATGATGAGCAGAGTGCAGCAGACTTTTTCACCAGAGTGTCTTTGCCTGTGGCTGATGTGCCAAGCTTTTGCAAGTACAGTTGTGTGTCTGCTCTAGAAATGGGTTTTATTCAGCTAATGAGATAACATTATATTTTCTTTTTTCCCAACAGTAGCTGCTGCTAACCAAATATATTATGGATAGTCAAAATGTCAATAGGAAACACACATTCTTGCTTACTTTAGGAGATAGTTTTCTAGATTTGACTAGTAATACCCACTGTAGTTGATGGCTTAGCAGCCAATATAATGGTGTTCTTAATCATACTGACAGATTTTGCTGAGCTCTTTTGGTTTTTTTTCCCCTTTCCTTAATGGGATGTCTCTTTTGTGCCAGTTACAGGGAGGAGCATCTACTCCCAGTAAGGAGTACTTTCCTTTTTGCAGTAGTAGATACAGTGCTGTAAAGCCTCTTGTGTTGTGATGTGGAATCAAGGTGGAAAGAACCTTCAAGATTTTTGAAATCCATGTGCATCATGGTCCTGGTAGATTTCACTTGGCTTTAAGAGAGAACCTTTATCTGAAGCAGAAGTCCCAATCATAAAAAAACCCAAAACAACTGCGTTTGGATTTTATTGCCTAGCTTCATGTGATGCCATTTCTGTTACGCTGAAAATCTAATGCTGCCATCCATAGAATGGGGGTGCAGTTCATACCCACTGCTTGTTTTAATAGGGTTGTTTAAGGTATTCCTCTCTCTTGAAGAAGTAAAGGGCTTTGAGAGCATCAGGGTCAGAATACCATTCAGCTGACTGAAATGGCAAACTGGCAGTGGCAACATCTGCTTGTCCCAACCTGCAGATTCATCAGGCATTTTATGTAAGAATCAGTGGTCTCTTTCTCATCAGTAGAACTTCCTGAGTTTGTCCATACTTAACTGAGCATTTCTCAAAACTGCAGAAGTTAAACCCTGATAAGGTAGGCTCCTAATGCTTAATTCAGCACCAAAGTTGTCCTCTGCTAATATAAAAAAAATCAAATTAAGACAAGTCTGCGGAAGTGTCATAGTTTAACCACACAACTACAGCAAACCTGTACTAGAAAAGCTAATATTCTAGAACATGGTACTGCATATTCTGTATCATACCTCTGGTAATATTGTCTACATCTTTGTAGTCTCACTTGTTGATATGGAGAAAACAGGTGCAAATCAATTGATTTGTGAGTGCTAAAACTTACTGGAACACACTTTTTTACTTTTGAGTCTGCTCAAGAGAAGACCAAGACCACTGAATTGCTATATACATCATTTATTTTGGTGAAATATTGCCGATGGAAATCTCATTCCTTCAGCTGTATTCCCTAGCAGTCAAGATTGTTGAAATCCTTGAAATGCTTTTCCAGAGAAATAAAGCAAGATACTGCACCTTTTCATTGAAAATCTTCTTACTTGGAGTCACAGAGTATGCAAGTTGCATGTTACTGAGTGTTGACTAGATGTTACCAGTATGCTATGTGAGAGGCTGACTTCTCTTATTTCAAAGGACCAAAAGACAGCTGATGATAGAATCGGCTATGAAAAACGTTCCACTTAACACCGCTTGCATAATCCCACTCTTTTGTCAGATTAATGACCACTGACTCCACAACATAGAGAGATCTGACATAGACTATTGGATCTGATGGGCTGGGAATATCCAGAAAATATGCCTCAAGTTCAATAATTATTAGTTCATAGAGAAACTGAGGGGAAAAAATCCTCAAAAGCTGACAGAGGAAATTCAGGCTGGCTCAGTTCTAAGCTAAATAAGGATGTACAGGCCAATTTTATTGACTACTCTGTTCAACAGTCTCTGTACTGATCTAGAGTAATACCATATTTTCTGCCCCCCAAAACAAGATGTATTGAAAAAAGGAGAGGCAAGAGGAAAAAGACATTGTTATACCTGTTGCAGCTGTGCTGTTTGCCTTTGTTCTGACTGAAAGCAGTGTTTTGCTTTTGGGATCCATAGTACTGTTTTCTGTATACTCTATCCTTGTGCTTCCCATCTTGGTTATTTTGGAGAACCAGCTAATAGTGCTGACACCTGATGGAATAGTTTGCTAAAAGGAGTTTACTGGCATCTGTACTGGTTATTCCTTAAACCATTGCTCAATATCCCCCATCTTTATGATTTTCTTAATCCAGGGAATAAATCAACTCCCTTAGGTAGCACATACCGTAATTATAATTACTATTTGTTAACTAGAGTGTACTAAGTTCCAAGAAGATAATACCTAGAGTTGGGTGAACGATTCAGCAAATCGAGGAAGACAGATAAGTAGTTTTTAATGTAAAAACATTTGTGAGAACATAATGTTAGAACAGCAGCATATATCTGTGGTTCACACAGGCAGTCAATACTTTTAAAGCATCTTTTTCTCCCTTTAGTCCATCAGTATTATCTAGGATGTTAACTTAAAAAAAAAATCAATTATAAGTAGCAATCTAGATCTACCAATAGCCATTTTTAACAAAAGGTACTCTCTTAATAGATGTGTAATGCATTAGCATGTTGATGTAAATGGCAGAGTTTACAGTGCTTAATGAACTTTGATCTCCCCACCTATGGTTCAAGCCTCAGTCCTTTTCTCATCTGTAATTTATTCGCTCTCTGCAATCCATCAGATTAAAGTGTCATGTCCTCAGGTGTAAATACTACTGAATATTGTCAGGAAATTCTAACTGTCAAAGAAGTAGATGTAATGAATAAAAGCTGATGTTGTTGGTATGACTTTCTCTTAAAGGGGGACCTTGTTAAGCAGCTTTTCTTATGATCGTTTCTCCACTGTTGCATACTACCTGAAATATTAATTGGAATGAGACCATACTAGAAAGCAGAGGAGGAGATGCTTGCCATGTTCATATGTGCAAGCACTCAAGGTCCTTCAAGGTTTCAGGATGTAGCTGAACTTCTTACTGTTTTGATTTTTACTGTCCTACCTGACTTGAATGAATGAGAGGAAGCAGTGCACCTGTTTAATAATTATCTGGTCCCTTGAAAGTTCGCCTCATCAAGGAAGTTGTTACTTCCTTATTGTACTTGCCTGGCCCATGGGAAGGGAGTAAAAAGCTCTTAAAATCTTTCTTTGAGGTAATAACTTAAAATTCCTCATGCCTGAGAGAGATGTGGAGAGAGATTTTTCCTTTCACTTCTGTGAAACGTATTTCCTCTTATCTAGATGACAAGGCCTAGTAAATTCTGCCAGATTTTAATCTGAGACAGTATTTAATGTGCATCTTATTGGTAAAGGTAATCAACAGTGAGTTCATAACAAGTAGGTGTCTAAAATACACTCTAAAATAAATTTTCATCAGCCTTCTCCATGAGCTATGACAATCTCTGGGCAAATTTAAATGCTGCAGAAACATAGATGAAGCCAATATTATGTATTTTCAATAAAGTTCCTTTTAAGGTGTGTAATAAACACATCATATCCTTCTGTGTATGTTTTTCTTTGAGTATAAAGTAGCCAAATGTATTCTTCAGCAGAGAGTTTCTGATAAAGTCCGGGCTGGTGAGGTTTAAGGAATTGAGGAAGAGCAAATTCAAAGGTGGCTTTTGTGTTCCTGATCATTGTCATTATTTAGAAGCACCTACATACAGCATTCAAATACAGAAGACAGTCAAAACCAGGTGTTTGAATGAAATCTAGCAAATGGTCAGTCTCCTTTTAATGCTCATGTACAAAGAAAAACTTAGGGTATAATTTGAAAAGATTCCAAAGTGGTCACAACTCTTAACAATAGTTACAGTCACGGTGAATATTCTCTATATTTTGTTAAATACAATAGTATTACATATATTGGATCCATGAGCCAAGGCCAGCTGTATGAGCTTCAACAAGGTGAAGTGCTGGGTTGTCACAACAACCGCAGGCAGCACTCTGGGGTTGGGACAGAGTGGCTGGAGAGCAGGACATCGTAGAAGGACCTTGGGTTGTTAAATGACAGCGGTTGGACATGAACCAATGTGTGCTCAGGTGGCCAGGAAGGCCAGTGGCACCTGACTTGTGCCAGCACTAGTCTGGCCAGCAGGACCAAGGCAGTGATCATCCCCCTGTGCTGGGCACTGCTGAGGCACCTCCAATCCTGGGGTCAGTTTGGGGCCCTTCAGGACAAGACAGACACTGGGGTGCTGGAGCATGTCCAAGGAAGGGAACAGGGCTGGAGCACAAATCTGATGAGGAGCAGCTGGGGGGCTCAGCCTGGAGAACAGGAGGCTCAGAGGGGGATCTTCTGACTCTCTACAACTCCCTGAAAGGTGGTTGTAGCCAAGTGGGGGTTGTTCTCCCAAGTATCAAGTGACAGGACAAGAGGAAATGGCCTCAAGTTGTACCAGGGGAGGTTTAGATTGGATATTAGGGAAAACTTCTTCATGGAAAGGGTGGTGAGGCATTGGAACAGGCTTCCCAGGGCAGTGAGGGAGTCACAGTCCCTGGAGGAATTTAAAAGATAGGTAGATGTGGAACTTGGGGACATGGTGTAGCGGTGGGCTTGGCAGTGCCTCGTTGGACTTGTTGATCTTAGAGGTCTGGTCCAGTCTAAACAACTGAGTGATTCTATAAATAAGATGCCAGGTGACTTGTCTCTATCCCACGACGACCTCCTTATATCTATCCTACACTTTGTGGTTTATTATGTTAGTATTTAAGAATAAAAGTATTTTTTGAATTGCCAGTGCAGGCCTTGCTGAAGATTGTTTCAATTTCCAGTTCTGCTTCAAGGACCAAAGCATGCACAATACTCTCTACATCAGTGTTTTTGCGCAATTGAGCCCAATGCCTACAGGATGGGCAGTTAGCTGCTGATCTACAGAGAATATGTATAACTTCTCTGGAGCTTTAATCGGGATGTGGTAGCACTTTACAGGATGATGGTGCTTGAATATAGAGGCAACCTTGCAAAGCGAACAGGTCAGAGTCTATTGCTCTGTAGTAGTGTAAGCTGTAGACTCTGAATGCAAAGACAGACTGGGGCGTTGTTGTCACTATGAACAAAGTGATCGCTTGAATTACGAAAAGTGCAATTACCTTTGTTTGTTTGTTTTCTATTACTCGTTACAAAAGACAAAGAATACTGATATGTAGTGATAGTCATTTATTTTAAGCCACAGAAGACAATCACAGAGAGATGCCTGTCAATTGCATGGGAATTGAATTGTGGAAATGTCTCTTTGCCACAAGTATTAAAAAGATAAAGCATGTGCCGTATAGGCTTTTTTTGCCCTCCTCATCCATAGTGTGTTTATTTTTAATCTAGGTTTCATCACTTTGCTTAGAAAAATGATTTGGGCGACAGTCTTTAAATGCTGGATAGCCTGAAATGGAAAAGTCAAGATGCCCATTACAGACTGGCATTATTTTAAGTGTGACTTAACATTGCTGTGTTATTTTGAGCTGTCCCGATTACTGAGTAGTGGACAGGGTATTTTCAAAGACGTTTTGACTTTAATTATCCTCCAGTATTTTTGGGGATGAAGAAGGAGGGCCGCAGTGGCAGGCACGTGTTTCAGGGTGCCCCTGAGACCTAGTCCCGGTGCACTCCGGCCCCCCCGACTGCCATGTCCAACTGAAGGGAAAGAGGTGAATGCCCAGGGTGAATATTTTCTATATTTTATTATATGGACAACAAAAGTGTTTGCACTCAGGCTCCCGCTTGCTCGCACTCGTTTACTTCCCTCCACGGTGCCCGGTTTTAAGGCAGAGCTGGAGGTGGGGGGAGGCTATGCTCCGATCTCTGGCCAGGGAAACCTGGACGGTCGGACGGCCCCCGCCAAGCCGCGGAGCCGGAGCCTCAAGAATGCTGGAGAGGGCTGGCGCCCACCTTCCCTTGCGGGCTGTGGCTCCCGGGCTGTGCCCTGTGGTGTTCGGGGCGGCGGGAGCGCCTCGGGACCCGAGTGCGAACATGGCTCTTGAGCACCTGTCTCCCCAGTGCCTCCGGCAGTGCCCGGAAAGTTTCGCAGCAGAGAATGCAGCGTCTTATCTTGGGGATCGGGATTTAAACCCCAGCAAGGAAAAAACTCCACGTTTCGCCGTTCTCTCTGTGGCCGCCCACCCTTTCCTTTCCCTCTCCATCGTTTGGGACGGGCGGTACTTCCGGGGCGGGTCGCGTGCCCGCGGGAGGCCATGCGGCCACACGGGGGCGCTGTGCGCGGGGCCGCGCGAGTCCCGAGAGCCTTGCGAGCCCCGCGTGGGGCTGGCGGTGGCGCGCGCCGGGCGGGGCGGGGCGCGCGTGGGACGGCCGCGGTGACGGACGAGAGCTGCGGGGGAAGGCGGCTGGAGCCTTGCGTAGCTCGGGCCGAGCACGGGCTGCGAGTTGAGCTTGGCCAGAGCGAAACGAGCTCCGCAGTTTGCTGGAGGATTAGACGGGTCGCGCCGTTTGCTGTTAGCTTCTGCAGCACGATTTTTTAACTCGGTGCTTTTCATTTCGTAACACCTGGTGGTGGAAACTTGCTGTGCTGTATACTGCTCATTCCGTGTATTCACACAATTAAGGAATTTTTATCAGCATTGATCTGCAAAATCTCTTTAAAAATGTCTTCAGAGATCAAGGGGCCTTGCTCGTTGACTGATCATCCTGAAAAGACAATCTAAATGGCCTGAATAGTTTTATAATCACTGTGTGTCTGTAAGGGATGCCTTCTAGGGAAACCTGGATGTGCCTTCACCTCAGGGCTACTTCAGTGGAGAATGGGTGGTGGATTCCTTTTAACTCTTCCTCCCCAACAGTTCTTAGTCATTAACCAGGTGCACGGACTTCAAAAGGGACAAATATCTGGCGGGCTGAGAAAGCTCCCACCTGGGAGCTGGTTTCCCTCATGTGCTGTCTAATGGGCCTTGTTGATTTAAAATAAAGAAAGTGATCTGTAGGTATTCAAACCAACTTCTCTGTATTGGCCAACATTTTTCCTGGGAAGTGCTGAGTAATATTTCGTAGTTTGTCTCTTTTATTGGTTTCTCTTATATCTCAATGTAAGTTCAGGTTCTTCTAATCTCTGTGGAGGGCCAGTGCCTTCTTGGTTGGTATTGTGATGGTGATAGCTGTCATTGCTTGGAGAAATTAGTTTCTTGCATTTTGCATGTTGAAAGGCAATAGGATTTTGAAAAGTTACTGGTAATGTCTGCTTTGTGGAGCCACTGAGCAACATTTAAACAGTACACATAGAGGCACAGTGGCAGAAACAGGTTAAAAAGCCTTGTGTTAGCTTCGATGGCTAAAATACTGTTTTCTCTGTCCCTGAGGATTTTAATATCTTGTAATACCTTCTCTGTGCTATTGGTAACTCCAGGTTTGGACTGTATTTGATGAAAAGCCACGCATTTACATAGGTCTGATCTTACCAGCGCAAGAAGCATATGCAACAGTTCTGACCTCTGATGGTCAGAAAAAGCAGTATTCTCTGAGGCACATTTTGCAAAGATTGTGATGTGCTAGTTTGTCAGAATGACACTGAAAAAGTGTAAAGAACCTGGTTCACCTTAATTTTCTACGCTACCGAGCTTGTCTCACCTCCAGTCACAGGGAAGATTGTTTTCAATGCACTTCCAAGTAACTTGGAGAGAAGAGAACATAATTTAAGAAAACTTTTTATATTTAAAGTCTTAGAGGGTCTAAATCTCATGTGAATTCCTTCAAAAGGTTGTTGAAAGAAGAGTTTGAGAAGGAAGGAGCAGAGAGACTGTAGAAACTCTAGTGAAGTTTGACTATGTTCCATGCTGGTTCAGGAACTCCTGTGTTTGTAATTATTCTGTCATTTGTTTTAACTACACAGAAACACAAAATGTTAAGTTTGCTATCTGGAGATGAGGAGAGGGAGTAGTTTTTGAGTTAAGAAGTTATCTTTTGGGGTGGGACTGAGGATGCTGTCTTTCTTATTGCAGGCAAAACGAGCAGTACAGCGAGGAGCCACAGCGGTCATCTTTGATGTTTCTGAAAACCCAGATGCCATTGATCAGGTATGAAGCAATGTCAGGCAGGAAGCAATGTAGGTGTTGGGAATCTGGCAGAAAGGGAAAACTTTGGGGAGTTAGATTTTTCTTCTAGCTTTCGCTAGAATCCAGAATCCAGGTCTGGGATTAAGGTTTTGAAAGAGGATGAAGGCACATTTTTTGTGGCCCATTATCTAATTAAGGAGGTTTTCTTTGCCCAGCTCTGTGTACAAAACACAGGATGTTTGGCCCTATCCAGCCTGTGAACAATAGTGGTGTTGAACAGCTGCTATTTTTGAGATTGCAAAATTACTTTCAAACCTGACTCTAAACAAGTTTCCTTTAAAACTTATAACCATTTCTGTCTTGTTTACAGCTGACGATTTCTGCCTATCTATTTTGTGGACAAGCAGGATTTTTCTTTGTTTTCTGAGTCTTGCTATAACTTTCATCTTTTTATTTGAAGTGGGTGAGGTAATAGCCCTGTGAAAGGCTTCAACATACTTCAGCGAATTCTGAGTTATTTCAGTGAAGAAACATAAGCACAAGAATAGTCTGCCTTTGGTTTAGTTCTGTTTTATCTTGAAACAAAACTGCTGTTTCTATTACAGCAGAAACAAGTGGAGCTGAAGGTTTTTAAGTATAGCCTGTATTTCTTGCGGAAAAAGAGAGATCATCAGTGTTTACATTATAAAAGCTGGCTTTAATTCTGAAGTGAGCATCTGTTGGACAAAGGAATGCAGAAGACCCTGTGCAATGGATGCTTTGAGAACTGTGGTCTGCATGTGCATCAAAGTTGCAGCCTTGATCCTGAAAGCATTGGCAGGGATATTTTTTTCCTGTTTTCTACACAGGAAAAACAGCTTCACAAAGATGTGATCTGTCTTTTTCCATTTCTTAACTCTACATTACAGCTTCTTTCAGCCACCCTGCTCTGGA
Organism: Amblyornis subalaris; assembly: GCA_018881555.1. NCBI lineage: Eukaryota > Metazoa > Chordata > Aves > Passeriformes > Ptilonorhynchidae > Amblyornis > Amblyornis subalaris. Next base: position 9,008,515 of record JACAXG010000023.1, read on the forward strand.
TTTGGGAAGCTGAGTTACTGTCTCTTGCTCTTTTCCCTCTAACAACAGCAGCTTTCCTTCCTTGACTATAAATAAAAAACTGGGTGCATCTGTCCCCAATAGCTGGGAAACTAGTCTAGTGGATGTTTGAATATTTCGGGTGTACCAATAAAATGGAAGGAAGTTAGTGGCTTAGAGCGGTAGCTGAAAAAGTAGGTCTCTGTTAGATGGAAGAGCTGTAGCCTGTGCAAACATTTGAAAACAGGAGAGGAATGACTAGATGTAGCTTTCATACTCTAAAAGTAAGAGTTACTTGATTGGCTTTGTTCTCATGCTGCTCTGGACACTTGTTTTTAATGGATTTTGATTCTCATCTGGAGTCTTCGGAACCCTTGACATTAGGGGTGCTAAGTAATTTCTCTTTAAAATAGGTACCATTTTGGCACTCATAATGGAATTGTGGAAAACGACGACGGATAACAATGGGGGAAAAACTGACGAGTTAATCTGGAGTATCTTTGGTTCAAATAGAAGTATCCTAAGACACTGAGGGGAGCTGTTTAGGAAGGTTTCTCAGGTATGCTTGTTACCAAGCTCTAGAACAAATAAGGGAGGTTGCTTTGAAAGGGAGGAGTGGAGTATTATGAAAGGCAATCCTTCCTGCTAGTCCATGAACAGAAATAGGAGACAGGCCTGACCAGAAGAATTGTCCTCAGATAATTGGTAGATGCCAAATGAAAGTACTTTGCCTACAGATTTTGTAGGGTTTATTCCCACTGATCTGAGTATCTCCTGCTGTAAATTAAGAATGAAACTTATTTTTAGAAACACTCTCTGAAGTCTGACTTGGTTCTTAGTTTTACTTTTGCATATTTGAAGAGGAGCATCATGCTAATAGCACCTAGAGCATCATGTTTAGCAAGAGTCTGACAATGTGCAAAAGTGACTGAGGAATTGGGTGAATTCTTTCTTAGACAAGAAATCATGAGAGAGAGTATGTGTCTGGGAATGTAAAGACGATTTGATTTGGCCCTAGGCCAGGAAGTCTTGTAGACACATAGGATACTTCAGCTAGTTTTTAGCTCATCAAAAGATACCAGCCTTAAAAATAGTTGGATCAGTGTTCTCAAAAAACCTGTCAAATGCTAGGAAGAATCAATTTTTAAATATCTCAGTGAAATCTGTTATCATCATCTGGTCATCTTAAGTAGAATCATCATCCTGTAATCCGGATGGTGGACTAGTCAGTTCGTAATTTCTACATGGTTTAGCTAGAAGTAGCAGGTAGATAACAGCCATGCAGATACATTAATCTCAGCCATAAGACAGTCTTGTTCTATTTGCTCACATGCCTGTCATCTCATTCCTTTCCCTTGTACCATTTCCATCTGCTTGTCAGTGCATTGCTTGTTTTGTATCAACCAGCTTCTATTCTAGCATTTTTCTTGTGAGTCAGAATAAGCTATATGAATTTATCATATTGGTGCCATTTTGCAACACAACAATTCTCTTGTCTAGTTATTACCATCTGTGATATATAATTTAGCCGATTGTTGTTCTGGATTTGTTGACCGGAGAAGTTATGCATTCTCCACACTTGAAGGTTTTCAGCATCTGTCTGGATAAAGCCCTGAGCAAGCTGTTTTGATGTCATAGTTGACCCAGCCTTAACCAGGAGGTTGGGCTTATGACATGCCTTCCCACACACATTATTTTCTGATTCTATGATTTGGCCTTTCTGACAAAACGTAGCTGAACCTGAAAGGAAGTTTCAGGGTGAATTACGTGGTCTACTCATATGCTTTAGTCTTTAAGGCCTGCCATCCTGCAATCAATAGGTCTAGTGGTTGTGAGAACCCGAGTAATTTTGAATGAGTTTGTTGAGTTAAACAGCAGAAATTACTAATTTAAATAAATTGACTAGATACAAAGAGCCTGAAAGACGGGACTCTGATACGAGATTGTTCAGAAAGCTGAAGAAATTTCTATGTGAATAATGTAACTACAAAGTTGCAATTAAAATATTGATAAAATGTAGCAAGGACAATTTTCTTGTAATGTGCAGATTTTTATTCTTCATTGTGAGGTTTGACTTATTACAGTATTAATATATGCACTGGTACGTAATGCAGCTAAGTTAAAGCTGCTGTTCAGAAATAGCATTTGTGTTTCCTTAATCTTAGTTTTGGTCAATTAAAAAAAAAGCAGCATAAGTCAAAAGTTTAATTCATGTTTAATTCTGTGGAATACTTAATTAAAGATCTGTGCTAGAAGAGAACAATTGGTGCTTGAAATCAATTCCACATTCATATACCTTTACTGTTTTCTGCACTGTCCAGAAGAAAGGTGGTTTTCCTGAAACACGCCTTTTGAGCAGATTTTTTTGTTGTTGTTCTAGCTGAACCAGGGCTCAGAGGACCCTCTGAAGAGACCAGTGGTGTATGTGAAAGGTGCTGATGCTGTCAAGCTAATGAACATAGTTAACAAACAGAAAGTGGCACGAGCCAGGATTCAGCATCGCCCCCCACGGGTGAGACTTTCAGATGCTTTTTCTGGGTATTACAGTGCTGTTGTTACTACACGCAGTGCTTGCTTGCTACACTGAGAGTAAAGATTGTTTTGATGCTCCTCATGTGCATTAATACATGTGAAATTCTGTTGGCCTAAATAAACTGAGTAACTGCACTATGGACAAGCAGCTACACCTGATGTAAGTGTAGAATCCACAATATGGCATCTGCTGTCTTTCATAAGGATACTTTTGACGATATAAATGGCTGAAAAATTTACATAATAGAGGTTTTCCTTTTTTCATGATTAAGTAACTTAGTTACTGCGCACTCCTGGTGATTCATTTTTGTAAGGTGGTCTGCTTTGTGTTAACAAATAATTCTGTGTGGTGTTTTAAACATGGATTTATTTTTTGATTATCTGATTAATTATGAGATTATCTGATATTTGTAATGGTAATATAAAATAGTTTTGCTAGACTTTTTTTTCCCCTAACATTCTCTACATATAGTTTACAGAAGAAGAACAAAGTTAGAGGTCATCCATGTCCAGGTTACCACTTAGGCTTTGTTTTGTGGGTTTTTTTGGAATCCTTCTGTTAAGAAATGTATTGGAGAAGTGGGCCATTTGTTGAAAACTCACATGTTGATTTTCAGTCACTTACGTGCACAAGCAACCCAGTAAATTATAAAAATTAATGTTGGTGTGATTCATGCAGTTTAAAAACCTGGATTTTGCAGTTCAGAGACTGTAAACCTGACATCTTGTGATTGGCATTTTGTGTATTCCATTCACTTGCAGTGGCATATGAAACTCAGGTTTTGTCTCCCAGAATTCCAATTAATGAACAGAACAGTGTGTATTTTGACCTCTGCCATTGTGACTGTGTACATTTGGCAATGACCACTGAGAAATYAAAAGAGAAAGAAATGACAGATCTGAGCATGATCTAAAGGAAGGAAAATAATATTTTGTTTTAATTTTTAAGCAACCCACCGAATACTTTGATATGGGAATTTTCCTGGCCTTCTTTGTGGTTGTGTCTCTTGTTTGCCTCATTCTTCTTGTCAAGATCAAACTGAAACAGCGACGTAGTCAGGTAAGAGCAGTAACGGGATGTTCACTGAATGCTGAAAGTTAGCTTCTCTTACTTTGTCCTAAAGCTTGCTTCCCATTTTTGGAAACGCTGGACGCTGACTTATCATAGCCATCTTTGTGGCTTTGTGGTTTTATCCATACCTGTAGGCCTTTGGAAGAACTTGGAAATGTCTTTAAAGGAGATTTACATTGACCCATGATGTTCATTCAGTTAAATCCTGAAACGACAGTACAGAAGCAGTCCACTTAGCCATTGGGAAGAAAGAACATTTCTGGTTGCTCACAGGTTATCAGTAGCACTGGTATACTTCTAAATAAGTCCGAACACCTGTTGCTGTATTGTGGAGAGGATATCAGGATTGAAAATAAATCACAAATCTTTTCAATAGGATAACATCTATTGAAATGGGTGAGGTTTTCAGGGTAAAAAGTTTGGTTAGGAGAATTCCGGGTGACATACTTGAAGTTCGTCCTGTCAAATACGTAAGGGAAAGCAAATGGAAGCTAACAGACTTTGAAGTCTGTAGTTGTAAACTGCCCAGTATATACATGCGTAAAAGGAATGCAAAGCATTGTAGATGTTTAGGACTCTCCTTTGGGTATGTTGAGTAGGAGTTCAAAGATGTTAGGACCAACAGCAGTGTGAAAAAACAGTGTTAAAAAGGGAGATGATAAATTCTACAGTAAAATGAGAACAACACACTGCGTCCTAAACTTTACTATTGATAACATTTGGAAAGAGGAGGAAATGATACAGCTAATTTAGTAATATTTCATTTTAATCACTTTCTCAAGCATTGTTCCTGGTAATACGGTGGTAACAGCATATTGGGGCATTACAATCAATAGTGACATTTAAAAAAAAATTCCTGGCCAAGTTTTATATGTTGGCTTGAATAGTTGCTGCCTATCAGTTGAGCAGTTGCAGTATATCCCATTTGTCAGCACCTTCACCCGGTTTTAATTCAGTGTATCATTTCACTATTTTCAGTACTGCATGTGGCATACATTCTTTTCATGAGGCTTCTGATCTGAATTCTAATTAGCCTTCTCCCTGTTTAATTTAAGAAATTATGCATCAGTTGGGCCTAACATGATTTGTAAGATATGTTATGGTTATGGTGGTGTTTCTCTGCTACTACACTCTAGTCCGTTACGCAGCAGCATTGTCTTTTTTTTTTCCTTTTTCCGTGTTTTTTTTTTTCCCCCCTTTCTTCTCGTGTAGAATTCCGTGAACAGGCTTGCAGTGCAAGCACTGGAGAAAATGGAGACCAGGAAGTTTAAGGCCAAAAGTAAGGGACACCGAGAAAGTAACTGTGGAGCACTGGACACACTCAGTAGCAGCTCCACCTCTGACTGTGCCATCTGCTTGGAGAAGTACATTGATGGGGAGGTAAAGGATGAAAGGTTTCTTCAGCGTGGGCTGGGAATGTAGGTGGTTATAGCACTGTGGTACGTGGCTGGCTACTGGGTACATTGTGTACTGAGGTGGTGCTGCTTGTCAGTCTGATCACATTGAGCAGCCAACTCAGCCTCAACTGAGTATTGTGCAGCTCCAGATTACCCATGCTGCAAAGTGAGAGATGAGGGATGCCATTTTGCAAGTTGCTATCTCCGATGTTCTTGCTTTTCTGTAGAACAAGTCATGAAGTCAGGGTTGCCTCAGCAGTTAGTTCTCTGGGTATATTTGACAAGTCATGTACTAAGGTGATGATGCATGCAAGCTCTGTTGGACATAAGGGATACACCTACTGTTTCGCTTTTCAAGATTTGATGGCACCCTGTCTTAAAAATGTCAGTACACAGCACTGCTGGGAAGCCAGAGGGGGAGAAGGAGGAGATGCCAGAAGGTTCAGGAACAGTTATTTGACTCCTCAGTTACCGTCACTGTATTGGTGTCAGGGCTTGCTGTCCATGACAGTTCTACCCAGAGGAAGCAATGAAAGGGTGAAATAGAAAATGGGCTCCTTAAAATAAATAGAGTACAGGCATTCAATATTCATAGCTATGAACTTCCATTAGAAAGATTATGTGAGGACATTTTATTTTGAAATGATTAATAAAAGAGTCATAATTTTTAAGTCAATAGAAAGTACCAGATGCGTATTTGAATGCAAGGTGCAAATAGAAAGTTAATGAAGTTAGTTGATAGGAAATCATTCAGAGTAGCAAGGATGAAGGTAAACAAGGACTTCAAAAGGGCTGTACAAAACTTACTAGGGAGGAAATTCATGCATGAACTTCAGCATGAAGTGGTAGACATAGGGAAGAGCTTCACATACATCAGGGATGGGTTGAGAGCTGAGCATTGCTATTCAGGAACAAGATCTTGAAGCTGCTTTAGATAGCTTTGTGAAAGCAAATCGGTGCTTTGTGGCAGATAAAAAGGCAAATCAGATATTAGAAATGAGATGGGAAAGTCTAGAGAACTGAACAGAAAACATAATTCCACCACTGCGTAAGTTTAGTCATGTTCTTAATTTGAGTACTGTGTTTTTCTGACCTCACTTGACAAAAGATACGGAATGGAAATGAAGGTGCTTCAGAAAAGGGTAGTCACAAAATGATCAAATATTTTGGATGGTTTCTGTAGAGAAAAAAATGACTGAGTGGGCTGGGACTCTTTAGTCCTAGATTACTTGGGGACAGAGGGAATACAAAGTTATGAGTGGGAAGTGTGAATAGGAATCACACGTTAATTTTTTTCCAATAGAAGATGGGATGCAATGAAAGGAAACTGCTAGGACCAAATCTGAATCAAAATGTGGTGTTTCTCCACCAGCAGTAGTAGCCCTTTGGAACTTCTTGCCAAAGCATGTTAGAAATTGAAAACATAAGGTCATGGGGAGATATGAGCAGTACTTGGAAGAAAGATTTGTTGCAGGTAGATATCCATCGGGCTCAGGAAATCCTGTAAAGAGATCATAGCTGAAGGATAAGAGTGCTAGGCAAGGGAAAAAGTATCCTATACACCTTGTTGGTTTTGCTTTTCCCTGAGTGTTTTCCTTTGGGAATAACTGTAGGAAAGGTACATAATTACCCTTGATTTTTTTAAAAAAAGTTCATTTAATATATTAGGGAACACTTTAATGATGGGCTTCTTCAAGGCGTTGGGTCATAGGGACATACAGCAAAGAGTCCTAAAGAAATGTACTGTATCTGCATGGAGTTCTAACGTGCTTGCAGACTATTACTTTAGAGACAGCTGATCACTAGCTGTTGTGCTCTTGGCTATCTTGATGGCATTTTTTTCCTTCTTAGCACCTCAAGACTAGGCATTGATCCATTTAGTAGCTAGGTTGAAAAAACTAGGAACAAGCTGTGAAAAATTCACGTGTTAGGAAGAAGTACTTTTTCATGGTCCTTCATCTGTTGCTGTAGGAATTGCGTGTCATTCCTTGCACTCACCGATTTCACAAGAAATGTGTGGATCCTTGGCTGCTGCAGCATCATACCTGCCCTCACTGCCGCCATAACATCATAGGTAGGTGCTGCAGTGCGGATGCTCTGTTGTGTTCGTCATTTCAGACATAACAGCTTACAAGATGAAACAAAAATTGTGCCTGTTCGTGAATCTCCATGGAGCTCTCAGTCCTTATTGTAACACAGCCCTAGAAATACAGTTAGCCCTAAATTCTTGAGAACAGCCGAGTGCCCCTGGCATAACCTTGCGGTGGGGATGATGCCCAGCTGAGGGCAGTGTTGTGCAGCCCTGAGTGCCAGGACACATGGAGAAGAGGGATGTATTTTCCCTTGGGAATTATAAAGAAAATAATGCATGGGCTTTTATTTTTCCATGATGTTGTAACTTGGAATGTGGTTTCCCTTACTTGCCCTCTCTCACTTTCATTTCCTCTGTCTTAAGAAAGTTTTCTGTCACTGCACATTTATGTAAAATAATGTGTAAAGTGAAAATTTGAGCAATGACTTTCAGCCTCTCTCAACCTCTGCAAGATGTAAGCAGAAGATTTTGTATACATGGGAACAGTATCTGAAATAAATTTACTTCTTTTGTTTTTTAAGCAGATACATTTGAGTGTTTCAAAGTCTTCCAGACAGAGGCTTTTGGCTTTTGTTTTGTTCTTATTTCCTTCCTACCATTACATTGGTACTTAATGTAATGACACGGAAAAAAAAATACCCTTTTTCTTGCATAATGTATATTCCTTTTTATTCCCTGCTAGTTCTACTTCTCCATTCTTATTTCTCTCATTTAGAACAGAAGAAGGGAAATGCAGGTCCAGTCTGTCTGGAGTCCATCAACCCAGCACGCAGCCGGCAGCAGAGAGTGATTCTGCCTGTCCATTACCCAGGCCGAGTGCACAGAGCAAACCAGATAACAGCATATCCCACTCGAACAAGCATGGACCCTCACGGAAACCCTATCACATTACTTACAGTTGAGCGACATGGTGAACAGAGCCTCTACCAAGCCCCATCGCCAGCCTATATTCGAAGTTATCAGCCTGTTCATTTGGACCATGCTTTAAACACACATCACTGCAGCCTGGAACATAGGGCTTACTCTCCAGCTCACAACTTCCGAAGACCCAAGTTTGGTGGACGCAACTTTTCCAAAGCAGCATGCTTTTCCCGATATGAGACCATGTATCAGCACTACTACTTCCAAGGCCTTAGTTACCCTGAGCAAGATGGACAGCTTCCAGCTGGCATTTCCTCGAAGGGTCCTTCCCGTGCCTTTCAGCCTGGTAGCAGCATGCTTTTCCCTCCTGTGGTACATGTAATGCCCTCATCCCGCTTGGAGAGTGGCAGTACCTCCAGCTTTAGCTGCTATCATGGTCATCGTTCCGTGTGCAGTGGATATTTGGCTGACTGCCCTGGGAGTGACAGCAGCAGCAGCAGTTCTGGTCAGTGCCACTGCTCCTCTAGTGATTCCATGGTTGACTGCACTGAGGTCAGTAACCAGGGGGTTTATGGGAGCTGCTCCACCTTTCGCAGCTCTTTGAGCAGTGACTATGACCCATACATTTACCGCAGTAAGAGTCCTTGCCGAGTGGGTGAGGTTGGTGGTGCAAACAGGGGTGCAATTGTTCTCTTGGAGAGCCCCCACCAGGATGACCTTCCAGCTCATGGTCACAGTATGGTGGGTGCTGACTGCCGGCCTGTGCCAGCTTCTTCCTCAGGGGACCAACTGTCTAATTGCAGCATGGATATGAACTATAGCAGTAATTCCTCACTAGAGCACAGGGATCCAAATGGCACTACCTCAGAGGGAGGACCTGAGGCCACTCCTGGTGCTGCCTTGGATGTTAAAAGGAACTGGAAGAATCCAGAGATAGCAGGGTCGATTTCGGAACAAGCATGCGCATGCTGCTTTGAATTGCAGCACTCTGCCCTGGAGCCTAGCAATGGGACAGCTGACTGTAGTGCACTCTTCCTTAGCTCTCCACTGTGGGGGACATGTGGCCAAGGAATTGAACCACAGTCAGGGAACACCCCAGGCTTGTACAGTATTAACTCAGACCACTTATATAGGACAGATGGGGTGAAATATGAGGGGTTGCCCTGCTGCTTCTATGAAGAGAAGCAGGTAGCCTGTAGTAGCAACAGTGGCAGTGGAGGTGGTGGCTGCTATACAGAAGACTATGCAGTGAACGTGCAGTACACGCTTCCTGACGACACCTTGCCAAACTGCTGTAAGGGTGTCTGTGATCTGGGTCAACGCATTCCCATAATTCCTGAAGACAGAGACTGTGAGCTGATTCTACCAACTGAGCACCAAGGGACCCGCACAGGAGGCTGTAGTTCCTGGGATGGAACACCTGAGCTAGATACTTACCTGCACTGTCAAGGTATTGGAGAGGTACAGGTCGAGAGGGAGGTGTGCTATGAGGCAACATCATTCCTGCGGCAGAACTACTCTCAGGAGGAGGAAACCGGAATGCCCTTTCCCAGTCCCACTCTGAACTCGCAGAAGCTTATGATGACCACAAAGGCCACAGGTAACATGTGTGCTTTTTTTGATTACTCGCTACCTTTCTGTCTTAATGTATGAAATGTTGCTGGCTACCTAGGTACCTGCAGCCATAAAGGTTACTCCATCCTTTGTATAGAGCAGGTTATTGACTAACCATTCATCCCAAAGTGTCAGTCTCTTGTTACCTGTGCTCATTTGGTCATAGCTAGAGGAGGAGAAGGGTTACTATTTAACCCTATGAAAGCTTTCATGCTCATCCTTTGTGGGGAGGGGAAAAAGCAACTGCTGGTACCAGGCCCCCATTAGACTTCCCACAGCAAGGGACATTGTGCTAGTCATGGCAGCTGTGGTGAGCTGCCTAAGTAGGCAAGGCCACGATGAAAGACGACAGACAAGCTGAAGGCTTTTTTTTAAGGTTTTTTTTTTTAAAAAAAGTGAAAATCTTGGAATTGCTGCAGAAGAATATGTGGGAAAGTCTCTGCTGTGGGCGTAGACAAGGGGAAAAAGTAACCACTTAGAAAAAGAAGGGGATATTCCTTACCTACCTTGCCAGGGTTATTTTAACAGGTGCTCATAGAATCACAAGGTACCCTAGGTTGGAAGGGACCTCAGGCCATCGTCTAGTCCAACCTCCTGCTCAAACCAGAGCCAGCTCTGAGATCAGACCAAGTTATGCAGTTTGTCGGATTAGACCAAGTTTGTCCAGTCAGGTTGGATAAACCTTCAGGGGCACAGAGTGCACTCCCTTTCTGGTCTCTTGTGCCTGTGCTTGACTGCCAGTACGGTCAGAAGATTTTCATTATATCCGGTCTAAACATCTCATGGTTCAACTTCACTTCTTCACCTCTTGTTCAAAATGCATGTCTGTGAAGACTGTTGTTCCAGCACTGTGACAACCTCCATGTACATATTGCAGAGCTGCTAGGGATGCCCCTGACGCCTCGTTTACTGCAGGCTGAACAGCCCAAATCCCTCAGACTCATCACACAGAGTGCTCCAGCCCTCAGAGCATCTTGGCTCTCTGGTAAACTCACGCCAGTCAGTGAGTGTCTTGTTCTGGGGGCCCAAAACTGTATGCAATATTCTAGATGCAATGTTCCTTAGTTTTCTTTATCCTTCAGGTGCTGGATCTCATCCGTTGGAGAGAAGCCAAATCAGTGACTAGACCTGTCCAGATGATCCCAGATGGAGAAGCAGAGCTTATCAGAGACTCCAAATTCTCATGGACTTAATTTTTTTTTAAGCTTTGACAAACACACGAAAGTGGTAATGTGGAGAAGCCCCTCCCCTACTTCCTCTGTGTTCACATCAGCTTGATTGTCTCCTTTGTCCCTCCAGTCTGAAGCCTTCAGGCCTTGATTTGTGTGCAAAGCCCATATGGGACATGGTGTGGAGCATTTCTGAGCTCTAGTGCCGTTTCTATATTAATGACAAAGTGTTATTTATATTTTCTTTTTAGAAGTGGCCTCTTGCTGAGAGGTAACACAGTTTCTTAAATAAGCCAGGCTATGTGTAGATGCTGTTATCTCCTACTTAAAGGAGTCCAGCCTTTGATAAGCTCAGGGCTACACCTGCCTTAGAAACCAGATAGCACCTTGAAATATAGTAGTCCAGAGGGATACAGCTGCTGAATGGATGCTCAGATACTGACTGATAGCAGTAGCAAATCCTAGCAGCCAGCAAGTTACGTGAGCGATTTTGAGGGAGGTGAAGCATTGGACTGTCTACTTTCTCCTCTCCCTTGTCCCCCCTTTCATGCTGCTCTGATGGTTTGGCTAGGAAGGTATCCTGCTGTTATGATTAGTTTCAACAGAGTGGGGGTAGGGAAGCTGATAGCTCAGAATATTCTCATTCTCACTTCCTGTATGTAAACTGTGGACCTCATTGTATCGGTGAAGAATGCTGGGGACCTCTCCCTGAAACAGATGCTAGAACAAAGTGCTTAGAAAGGGTATTACCTTTGTAGGTAATGAACTTTTCCTTCCATAGGAAGTTTTTCAGGCACCTGTAGCCCCTGTTACGGCTGTGAGGAATGCTGGCATGTGCAGAAAAACAGAGATTGCAGGGTGCTTGCAGCTCATTTTGGAAACAGGTCGGAGGGTTTCTTGTTTCCTTATAGGCTGCAAGTTTGCCTAAGGGAAGCAGTGCTTGTCACCTTTTGTGCATGTGGGAAAGTGAGGGACTTGGTTTAAGCATTGTTTTCTTCTTTGCTGTGGTTGATGTAGCTTCCATAGATTGATTGATCTGGTCTAAAAGTTTCTTGGGCCCAGCCAGTTGTGCTTCATTTTTGTCTTGTGTACAGAGTGCTCTCTGTACCCCACTAGCCTGGGCACATACTTTTGTTCTTGTTCTTGTACTAGTGGGGATGTTTGTTATCTTGAGATAACATACGTCGTCACTTCTGATAGCAATTGTTTCCTGTGGAAACAGCAGCTTCTGAGTAAGAGGCTACCATAGCATGGGTTAAATTGCCTGTCATGCTGCATGTGCCTGAGGACACAGTGTCATTCTGTGGTGTATTCACAGCAGGAATTCTTCTAAAGGGAAACTAAGTATTTAGTGCCCACGGTGCCAGTCTTCTGAAAAGATTTGTCCAAAGGTCAGTATAGATACTTAAAAGACATGAAATTGAGATGTACACTTCATGTTACATATTCTGCCAAAGCAATGTCCTTGACAGCACTGGGCTAGTTGTGAGACCCAGCAAAGCTAACTTGTATTCTCTATAGTCCCAAATGAACTATTTTAAAAGAAGGAAACATCTAAGAAATAACAAATACATTCATCTATTTACTTTTGCTTTCTGTACCCACTAAGTTAGGGAAAAAAAGTTCTATCTAAAGGAATTCATGTTACATATTTTTAATCAACAAGCACCAAAATCCAGCTGTTCAGAGAATTAATACAAGGCAATATCTGGGTATAAAATTAAAAGAAAAATTTCAATAAACACATTTTGTGTGTATAAAGCTTATTAAAAGCTTATTCATTCTCTGAATGACTGAAGTAAGTGGTATGTGTTGGGAGAATAAACTCTAAAAGTTTGTGATTTTTTTGATTTTTTAAAATTTTAAAGTCTTACCCTCTCCTTCCTCCACTAAAAAAGAAATGCGTTGTAGAAGCTATGGTATACTAGCTTGGTTATTTTGCTTGGTGTTTTGTGAGGCACTGTAAAGGCCACCTAAGATACTTTGTACTCTGTAACTATAGAACATGTTGTGGTAAAATGTGGTTCTTAACAAGATTTGAATATTCTGGCTCATGGTGATCCTGGATGTACTGGTCTCATATACACATTGTAGAAATCTCTGCCAGTACAGCAGTCTCTGCAGGCCATACCACAGACACCCTACACCTGGTTTCTGTGTTGGGTTTTACATTTAACGTGTAGTTACTTCCCTGCTACCTGTATGTCCAATGCAGACTTAACAGCCTAGCTGGCCATGATAGATGGTTTTTATAACAAAATGCCTTTCTACTACTTACATGAACAGCTGTCATTGTGTTTGGCTCATGAGGCACTATTTAAAATGTTTTTAATTAAAACTGTCTTATAGCACTTAAAATTGTTTTGTATAAAATTTGCTGTAAAGATTTGTAATATGGTCAAAGGGCTCTTTCTCCTTCATTACCATTTTTAAAAATGTTTTAAAAGCTAGAAAGCATCTTGTATATATTCTGTATATGTATAGCAGCACATTTCATGTATGGAAATATGTTCTCAGAATATTTATTTACTAATATATTTATCTTAAGCCATGTCTTATGTTGAGAGTGTGTGACATTATTGTAATAATCATTGAAAATCACTAACATGAGGCCCTGTAAATACATGATAATTGCACACAGAGATTTTACAGTACTTGCCGACCAAAAATGATTTAAGAAAAGTGAGTTACTTGCAGTTTTGTAAGAAAGTGTACAAATGTCTGTATTAAAAGAAAAAAAAGGCAAAACCACACAAAAATACAGTTTTATTGCATATACATGTGGGAGTTGTCCTTCTTGTTTTGGGGGAAAGGACATAGATAGCTGTTCTCCTCAAAGTATAGTCCTGGATATACTGAGATGAACTCTAATAACATTTTTTCCTTTTTTTTTTTTAAGTAATAGATAGGTGGATTGTATATACATACACACACATAGAGATCGTAAGTGTTTTGATTTTTTCTTTTTTTCTGGAGGCAACCCATAATATTCTGTCTCAGGAATGTTCAACTTTCAGCAAGTGCCACAGCTGAATTTACCAGGTATTGTGCACAGTGTACGTCCAGTACTTCACCGTTTTAGCTGTCTTCCTAATGCTGTTCCCAGGTAGTCTCACCCAGTATTTGTGTTACATGAGGGCTGCCTGGTGCTTCAGTTTCCCTGGTCACACCTGACTGATGTTGCTGTTGAGGTGGGGGGAAGCTCGATTCATTGCAGGGAAACAAAGATTACGTAGAAAGCAAGGCACAGAGAAGGGTTAGGAAAGTAGTGCACCGGGTTATGCTGTGGAAGAGACGGGTGCAGATGGAAATGGGGAAGGAAATGCGGTGAAGCTGAGTGCAGTGTGGCAGTCCATAACTATCAGGACAGTGCATGGGTCTCTACACAGCACACAGGTTATTGGAGAGCAATGGAAGGTAGGTGTCACACAAGCTTCCGAACCCTCTAGGCACATTAGAAGTACCACATCTGCTAAAATAAATCCTCACTTATGTGTGGAACCTGCCTGTTCCTTGTGGCAGGGGAACTTAACTCTTGTTTAATTTCAGTTAAAAGTAATTTATTGTCCTGAAATAAAATTGTTTTGAAACCACATGATACAGGTGGACACAACTGGATAAATCATAGCTTGAATAGTCAAGCTAGATCCAAGTCCTTGCCCTGGCTTATGAAATCAGTGGTCCTGCTTAAGTGAAAATCAATACTGTGGTACTTGTTTTGTCAGCAGAGAGCACAGTTTGATCAAAGGTGGTTATGCAGACACCAAAAGAGAGGAGCCTGTGGTATGTGGCTCTATGTGTGCATGTACATATTTATGTATGTTATTATGTATTTGTGTATGTTATTGTGGAAGCAGTTTACCTTCATGCATTATTTGTTTCCCATCCAGTGACTGACACACAGACACACACAGTCTTTTCCAGGGTTCTCCAGTTTCTTCCTTTCCCCAAAGATTTTCACCCTGGATTTTCCCCATCTCTCATCCATGTTCAAATGCACTGTAATTCAGTCACTTCAGGATTCAGCCAAGAAATGAGCCTTGCTTCTCTCCAACCCTCCTTGTTTCATATGTGAAAACTCCGTTTGGGATGACAGACTGTTGCAGAGGATCATTTTGTATGGGACCGTTTGTAGCATGAGGACCAGTTATCCTCATTTCAGGTATGATGGAAAAGCCTCGTCTGTATGCGAAGACAGGCATAATAGTGGAAGAGCAACAGGGAGGCTGGAGTTAAGCAGCAGGAGCAAGTGCTTCCCAATTAAAGTACGTGTCCCTTTTTTTGCTCGGTGGACAGAATCTTGGCAATTGCCAGTGATTATAGATATGCGTTTTATCTGCAAATTGGATTGTGAAACTGGTTTTACAAATAGCATAGAACTTGCCGTGTGTTTATGGCTGATAATGTGTATGTTGATGGGTCACATGTGAGTCTCCTTCCTCTTCCCTCCCTCCACCCCCCGTTTGCTATTGCTACTAGTGTTCCGTTTTCTTGTTCCTTGTTCTGAAGAAAACTGTTAGGTGATTGTGCTTTTAAGAACAGGACATACCATTACCTGTGGTGTGCCACACAATAATCAGTGAGCCCATACTCTGTCTCCAAGAAAGACAGTTGTGGGCTGCTGGCTGAACTTCTATGTGGTGCTTAGTTGTGTGTAGGATATTCCCTCTCATCTTTGTTGTGGCTTTTTTTAAATGACTAAATGTAAATATTTTCTATCCAAAATGAAAATTTTGATATTTGGCAGGGGGGAGGTTCTTTTTACTTCAGGTTCAATGTTTAAGGAATAAATTTGTGACAAAATGAGAGTCCTGTGGGCACCACGAACCTCAATAGAACCTCAATATGGTAAAAAAATACAAGCAGGACCAGACTCTTCTTAATGGATTGTACATTACAGTAACACTTGGTGTTTCTGTAACACTATCTGCAATATCATGTGCATCTGTCAAATCCTATGACAGCTGTTAGGTAACGTTTGTTGTTACTTGGGTAGTGTGAACAGAAAAATGCCCTTAAAAGGATGCCTGGCCTTTTCATACCCTGTGGAGCCGGCTTGGCCTAATTCTTTGGCCAAGGAGACAATAGCATACCTGAAACTAGAGATTTCATCTTGCAATGGAAGTGCCGTGCTCCTGTGACTTAAATGCTTCATAGAAAAGTGTCTCTTTCAGAATAAAGAACACATTTCTCTCATGGGGAATGAAACTGCTGCTTAGGAAACAACCAAGAAAAAAGAAGGCAACAGTTCTCAGAAAGAACCAAAATGCAAGAGTCTCATAACTAGAATGGCAAGAAAGGAGAGCAGAGTAACCTCCCCTGTGTAAGCGGAGGCCAGTCCCCTGTGACAGTTGTGTTTCTAAAAGAAAAAGGAGTCCTTACATGAAAAGCCGGAGACAGTTCTGGTATTTGTCACTAGTTTTCTGGTGTTTATATAAAAGGTTGCTGAAGGTTTCTTAAAGTGTAGCATTATTTTGGTCAGGAGGAATGAATTAAAGAAAACATGAATCTTGCAAGAAAGTGGAAACAGCATTACACATTGCTGCAATTTGTAAAAAAAACACTGAAATTGTTACAGTTCTTTCTAAAATGAAAACTTTCAATTTGCTGTTACCTCAGAAATTGCATCTCAGAGCAGTATCATACTTTATATAAGTAATCATTCAGCATTTTCAGCTTAAATACTCTCTTCTAACCTCTATAGCAGACAGTGCTGTTCTAATCTGCTGGCGAACTGGAGCAGTTTCTGCCTCCTTTATTCTATGTTTGTATACAGTTTAGCCATCCTAACTGAACTCCTCCTGGAGAAGTACACTATTTTTTCATAATTATTATTTACAACCATTTGCTGAATGCAGGATGACCAGTTACAGCGCATACTTCAGTAGTGAGTCATCTCAAGTTTTATTTACTCTGGTTTCTTGACAGCCTTATGTGGTTCATGTGATAGCTTTTGGATTTGTAGCAAATTGTCTTCAGACTGAAATGCAGAATGCCACATTTCATCCCAAAGCACAGGTGCTCAGCAAATTTGAGAAAGTATGAGTTGCGTGAAATGTATGTGAATTGGGGATGTGTTGTTATAGAAAGAATGGTACGGTCTGAAGGCAATTGCATTTTTCACTCTGAAGGTAGCAGAATTGTTCATAAATGTCTAGAAAAATATTCAGGTGAAACTATCACTGAACTATATTTCACTRGAAGATTGTGAAATACTGCTGCAAGGTAGCAAGAACTAGTTGGACAAGTATTTGTCAGGAGTTGTTTTTGTAGTTCACCCTTCCTTTAGGCAAAGTGGGGCACTAGAAAAATCTGTTCTTCCCACTGCCTGAGAAGGCTTATTAAGCAGAAGATGAAAGTGGAATATCTAGTCATGCTCATTTGGTGGCAGCCATCTGTCTGCTGATGTGTTTTGCCTGTAGTCATACAGGCTGCAGATCCAGTACAGTTTGCAGGACTATCCATAAAAATCTCCTATTTATATTATTGCAAGGGGGTGTTGGAATACATAGACTTTAATTCTGCAATCCGACTGGATTGTCTTCGGGAGCAATGTGATAAAAACGTCCTTAGCATTGTCCCGGCTGTAAAAAGTCTGGCAGAAACAAGTCCTAAAGAAGATTATATGGATGCTCGACTGAAAAAGCAGATTATGTGTTTGAAGGTAAAAATTGTCCAGAGAGTATATGCACATGAATTTGCAGAATCTGATGAACAGCCTAATACAATTAACAAACTAGAAATGAGATTCAAAGAAGGAAAGTGTTTCTTACATCAATTGTTTTATCAGCATCTATTCTGCCACAAAACTGAGTCTGAGTTACCCTTGTCTCAATGTCCTTCTATCATATATACCAAAGAAGTATCTTTGATTTTTTTTCCTATGGTTACAGTGTATAGAAAATTTATTTTTCCCAGAGTGTAAACTAACATCTTGTCTTCCTATAAAATGTTAGCAAGATACAAGCATAATACGCTGTATTAAATAATGCATTTCCTATACATATATAAATATATATATTACTATGATAACACATCACACATTTTTACATAAGCCTCTATTTTCCCACAACATAAAAATATTAAGACAAAAATACACATAAAATCATTTAGTCAACAAACTAACCTAGTTTTAAATGTAATTTTAAATGAAGGAAGGCACTTGTCCAGCTGGCCTCTTTCCACCTGAGGTCCAGATACAGTGTAGGCTATTGGAACTGGTATGCTGTGTCAAGGCGGCAGGCTCAGAAATGGCTGCTGTGGCAGTTCCAGCAGAAGTACTTACTGCCCCAGCTTCTGGGGCCGACAGCTGTCTTTTTCCTATGGCTTATTGTCTACTTAGCCGTGGACTCAGATGAGCTGTCAGCTCATCTGCCTGTGCAACCACTCAAAAAACAAGATCAGAGAACTCAGCTCTGTAAAAAGTAACTCAGGGAAGAAAAAGGCATGGCAGTTTTTGACCTGATCCGTTTATTGCACCACTACACAGCTGGTCATACCAACACAAGAGTGAGGAGGGGGCCAGAACAGGAGCTGAAATGCATGTATAGGAGGAGACAGCTCCTCATGATGATTTTGTCAAAACAGTTGCTTTTGTAGCCACTGTCACATTTGCAGCCTGTCCAGGGGCTGTTGAGGGGACTTCTAGGCAGGAGGTCAGAAGGCCATTCAGATAAATTTCAAACAGATTCTTCTGCAGTTATTTTCAATTTGTCGAAGAAAATGGTGTAAACACTAATACCCTGAGGTGTCCCTGCTCTCCACCTGTCAGCTCTCAGCTGGTTGTGCAGTAGGGGCATTTCTTTATGCTGTATCATGTGGGATTACAACAGTTGTGCATGTCACACTTTTTGCTTCTTTCTCCCCCAAACCCTTACAGCAAAAATCAAAATGTTAATGGATAACATATATCTTGGCCAGAAACCACTATACCATGAAGAGTTTGTACTAGGAGTGTGAGTGACCATACCACATTTTGAAAAAATCCATGCCAGAGATCTACCTGCTCTTTATGGTCTCAGGCCTGTACAGTAACAAGTGCTATTTAAGGGACCCTGTCCATGCATTTCCATTTATTGCTCTGTTTGCTAGCACTAGAGTCTACTAGACTCCGTCTAGAGTCAGACAATCTGAAAGATTGGGGGGGAGGGAATATAATTTTCTCTATGCGTTTATCGGTGTATTACCTGTGCCTTCTCTAAATATCTTGTGCATAGTCATGTTTATTGTTGCCGTGACCAGTTAATCTACTGTAACTGCTGGTTTTATGGGGTTTTTGTATAGAAATTTGATAAACGTTCCCTAGGAAAGGCCCATGAAATACAAATTTATTGTTTAAAAAATAGTTGTGGAGCTAAGAGACCAATGCAAAAATCTCACTTTCTAAATTCTCTAGATTTTGCATTAGTAGCGTCAGTCTTTGTTGTTGCTTATAATTATATTTTCTCTAATATTATAGTGAAATTATATTCTTTACTAAGGAAGAGAAGCTTAACAGTTCTGTATTTTTTCCTTCTGCAGCAGGTGTAAATCAGTCATAGGGTGTTCCTGTGTTTTTTCAGTTTATCTCCATTAGCTAACTGCTTTATGAATGTCTCTCTGACTGTATGTTTAACTTGCATTTGATATGGCAAGCAAACAAATCTTCATCACTTTGTGATAAGAACTATGTGCTCATAACAACTCTTAGGGATCTAGCACCACACTGTGATTCTCTCTGCCTAGTTTTCTATTATTGCACCATATTAAGGATGCTTAGGAACTAGCCTACTTTGTTTTGCTACGAATCTGTGAGGTGGACTCTTTCTCTACACAGCATGATGCAAAACCTGACTGTTAAAAAGGCAGTTTAAGAACTTTTGTTGGATCTGAAACAGGTAATGGTTTTTGGTCCAACATGATGACACATAAGAGAGAACCAGTGTATTTTTTACAACTCGTCCTGTCTTCATTTTAGCTATACTGTAATTATATTTTCCTGTATTCTTTCCAGCAGCTCATGCAAGAAAGTATTAGATGTTCCCATGATACTCCATTTTTAATATAAACAATTCCATAATTGCTGACTTAGTAAAGTCTGGTTTCTTTTAAGCATGCATTGTTGTATTGTTCAGCTGTCTCTGGCACTCATCTGTGGTACATAAATACAGCTGGACTGAATTCAGGTAAAAGACTAGATCTACAATGGGGAGTAAGGCACAGTATTTCATTGCTTAATTCTTTGATGCCCTGTTTTTTCAAGGAAATCTGTAGCCCTCATGAAGGGGAGGGAGTTGTATGTTAAAAAGCATAAAGGCAGATACTAGAATGAATTTAAACTCGGTGACCGTTTTCTTACTTTTCTTAGTTACCTTTTGCAGATGCACTTAATAGGTGTTCTCTGACTGCACATCTGGTGTATGCAGACCATTGGTATATGTTTAAACTTAACCAGAATTACTGTAGTGTAATGGTTCTCAGTGAACTTTCTCTAACTGAGTTTGAGGAGCTGCCCACTGTAAACTTTGCCAGTCTATTTATCTGACTTCTGCATTGACAGTTTTTCCTAAATACCTTGCTGGTCTGAAGTTGCTGAGGCTGAAAGACTCAGTGTTGATCCCTGGTGGTGGGATGAGAATCTGAGTATTGTGGATGGACAGATTACCAGAAAGAAGAAATAGTTAATGCTGTCTGATGCAATCATGGAGAAAATAGTTTACAGATCAGAACACCACTGATGTTTTAGTTCTTTGACAATTAAGGGCAATTATCTTAAAAAATCAGTTCCATTTTAATGTTGCAGGCAAGGAGACACTTCTCACAGGTAAGTATCAAGGCAACTGGTACATACGTATTCAGCTGCACAGCCTGGCATAGGCAAATTGGTGATAGCAGGCTACAGCTTTGTAAATAGTTTAGGCTGCTGAGATTAACATGTAACTGCTGAGATACATGTAACTTCAGAGTTAAAAATTTGTTAGTCAGGCTCACTGTTAAAAAATTCAGTGGTTTACACCTTCTTTGGACAATGCTTTAAGAAGCCCTAAGCTTATACCCAGAATGAATGCTGGATGTAATACTGGAGTACAGTGGTTTTTTAAAGGATCACTGTGAACATGAACAAAATTATTATAAACATCAGTGAATGATGGGTCAGACACAGTCATTTAAAAGGCCTCAATGCTCGTGCAGGCCTTGACCTGGTAAGCATTACTCCATCAAAATGCATATTTGCAGCTGAAACTTTTTAGTGTGTCTCCTGAATTTGATTTGACTTTTACTTCTGCATCTCTGCTTGTAGACAGGAATAGAAAATGTAGAAAGAGCACAGCACTCAGCCTTGGGAATAAAAGGACTAAAGTAGCCTGATACAATACAGGAAAGCGGTACACAAGTCCTCAATCTGCAGATACCCATTTGGTTACCTTTGGCAGGGGTACAGGACATTTTGAATTTTACAAGTTTTTACATATAGTTGAAGTGAAATGGTTTAAAGGCAGTAATTAACAGCACTACAGATTTGAGGAGCACCAGATATTTCAAAACTATTGCCACAATTAAATCCATTGTCACTAGTATACCCAAGAGAACAGATAGACAAAGGCACTCAAAGGCCTTTGGAAATGCATTTTTTGGAAAACAAGTATGAGATTGGGAGTAAAAAAGAAAGATTAATCTCAAGTCACCTGGCTTTTAAGAAAATCAATTCTTGTAAAATAATAGACACTTCAGTTTCCCACTAGTGGGTTGCAATCATCTTGTTGATTTCGAAGCTTTTTCTTGAAGATGGATATTGATGTGGATGGCTGGTAAAATATACTCCAGATCTCACCAGCAGTAGTAACATCACTGCAATCTTCTGTTTCAGTTGCAGCTGGAATCTGATGTGACCTAGGAAACAAGTGTTAATTCACTCTTGTGTTAACGTGCTTGGGAAGCTATTGTTATTAGTGTGTCTGCAGTACTTCTACACTGGGAATGCTCACAGCTTCCACTGCATCTGTGACACTTTCTTTCTTCCTGTTGCACAATATTTAGGTTTTTGGAGTGTTACTTGGTTGTCTTAACCGAATGAAAAGTTAGGTATTCTGTTGTCACCCTAATGACAGCAGTGACATTAAGCTAAGAGGTCTCTACAGACTGTAGTTGCTGTTATTATTATAGTTGCTATTAATACAAATTAATTTCATTGTATATTTAAGCATGTCTGTAGTATGTAAATACAGTATTGAGCATTTTGATTTGCTGATAAGTCACCCATCATTTCATTTAATGAGCGTCCATCTAGAGGACACAAAATTTACTTCATATGAGTGTGGAGAAATACAGCAGTAAATTATATTTTTTTTATTAATAGGCCAAAAAAATATTCTGTGTGTCACACTATAATACGCATCTTTACTTTTGTGATTCTTTTTTGAGCCATTTTCAGTTTTTCAGAAAAAGAAAGTAAGTATTAACTAGCCAATATCTAACTTTTTTCTCAAGTTCTCCAGTCTGGGATGAGGTTTTCATTTTTTTCCCTGCAAAGTATTATCATAATTTGACCTCTTCTCACCAAATCTAGATGTCTGATTACATTTTCCTCCTTCCTTCTTCCTGCTTAAAATACGAATCTTGTCGAATCAAGAGAAGAAGAGATATTCTAGCAGCAAATGCTATCCTAACCGACTGGAAAATTAACTAATGTGCTTATTTAGTATCTTTTCTGAGGATACAAATATGTAATAAATAACTTGGTTTTGAGTATGACCAATCTGACTATACCAGCTCTGTACCAGGTTTGGTACAGAGTTGAGGTCTTAGTTCTCTCCAGTCAGTTTTGCTCCACACTCACCTCATGGTAATGTGGAGAAGTATCTTTGCTATTATGGCTGTAACACTAAGGATGAGCAGTGCTGTGAGACTATATATTGTCCACTCTGCAAAAGAGAAGAAGAGGGAGAGAGGGGGAGCTCTCAGTACATTAATTTATTTACAGTTTTTAAAGTAAGAATATTGCATGAAAGAAACAAACAGCCTTCTGATGCTTTATTCAAATCTGTAATTTGGCGATGCCTTAAACCTACAAGTATTTTCTGCAGACTGGCTGAAACTGTACAACTTCCAGTCAGAACTGTTTTTTTCCCTCCCAGGACTCCTCTCTTATCAAATTGAAAGCTGGCAAAATTCAAAGCATATACCAGTAAAATTATCTAGGAAAGGAACCAAAACTCACTCAGAAGAAAATTTAAAAGCAGACTAGAATATATGCTCCCAGTAGTAGTAACTCTTACGATTTCAAGGAGATGGTCTAGTTTTGTGTCAGTAATTATGTGGTTACATAAGTAATCACATGTAAGTATGGAATGGGGGGGTGTGTCCTTTCTAGAGTCATGAGACAGGTGATCAGTATATGTGGTCTGCTCTTGGCCATTGCACTTTATATTTCAATTTAATTCTGGTTGTAGAAGCAAGTCAAGCAGGACCTAAAGAATAGCTTGATCCATTGTGACAGTTGAACTGTTTAAGAGATACTCAAGGGAGTCAATTTCTAAATTGTTAGATCACCTTCATTTGGACTTCGAAGATCTTGCAGTGGGAGTCTACAGCATGTTGAGGTGGGAAAAAGAATGGCACTAGAATGTAACTGACGTACTTAGCATGGTGAGAAAAAAGCCTTGCAAAGACCTTGAATTATCAGAACAACTGAATAAAGGTCATTGCCATTGCCTTCAGAAGTCCTGGGCCTAGTTCCAGACTATTCCTAGGCACGTTCTGCAACCTGGCTAGTTTGGGTACATGCAGCTCGTGTCCTTACGCTTCAGGTTTGGGATGCAAACAGTTTAAGGACTGTGGGACTATGAGAGTGTCCATAGTGTGATCGAGGCCCAGCTTCGACGATATGTAAAAGCAGATGTCCAGGCTAGTTTAAAAATAGGAGAGACTAATAGTGATATTCACCAAGAGTGCATTTCCAGTCTTCAATTATTTACAACTCAGTAATTTGCTGAATTAAGTGATGCCTTGAAGGCGAGTTCTAGACACAACAGTTCTCAGTGGCATCTCCCCTGCACCCGTTAACTTGCTTAGTCCTCTTTGTACAATTGATGAAGCTTTTGTTAATCAAAGTAACAGGGACGCATCCAGCATTCAGGCTATTCTAGACTCCACAAAAGTTTGCTCCTTTTTCAGCAAGTTGTGCCCTTCTGTGGCATGCACTGGTCACTGAAGCTGATTTTAGTAAGGAGGCTGCTCTGACTCACATCATATTTTGATGTGCTTTCATTCTCAGGAACTCATCATCTTCACACTGTTTCTGACTTAGGCTGAGAAGTGTTTTGAAATGTAATGAGAGAATCACAGTTAGTGCTAATTAGACTAAATGAAAATTCATCTATTAGTAAGATGCATAGTGGATCTGATAATATGGAGGAGGCGGCAAAGGAAATAGTGACTCCAGATTTTGCTTTGGCAAAATCTTTTTCCTATTTCCGCATTTTATTGTATTATTACCAGGCATGGAGCTAGTAGGATGGCTTGGGCTGGTTGTGATGACATAGAGTATCTTTGATGACCGGGCTGCATTGATGCTGAGATTTGCTTGTTCGTTTGTCCTCTCTGGAAGGGTGTGATTCATTGGAATCTTGTTTTGATGCACATTGTCCTTCACAGCTGAAAACACAAGAGTATGATTACAATAACAATTTCTTAACAAATGTAATTGGACTTTATTTTGTGCTTGTAAACTGACATGCTGCTCTCTGGTTTACTTAAGAGAATTCAAATAATCAAATTGTATCTGATTCCAGAAAAATCCTGTACTTCACCAGGTTGGGGTTCTCAGAATTCTTCTGGAAGCTAATTGTTCATCATAACAGTAGGTACAACTCAAGGACCAAAACATTTTCTCCTGATGACTTCCGATCGGAGAGTAATAGACTGTTGGAAGGAGCCATGATGAACCAACATGCAGATGGATTACTGTTTGTTTCCCTTTGTCATTTTCCAATCTGTTTTGACAGGCAGGAATAGAACTGAATTTTTGAAAATCTGAATTTTGCTATTTATGACATAGCTGACTGGAGTGTTCCAAACGGAGAGAGATTTTGGTGAAGCTTTCACCTACTGAGTCATGGCAACAAGAGAGATGAAACACCTGTTAGATGAGAGTTAAAATATTCGCTCTTTTATTGCCACTTCAGAAATCTCCTGTGTGAATTAAATGCTTCATTGCAAGGTAGAAACAGCAAAGGTAGCCTCTTACCTCTATACCTGATAGCAAATCCCTGGGCTTGATTGATGTCATCTGAGAAAAAGTACAAAATGACAAAATCCAAAGAGATGTTAAAGGTGTGGGGAGGCCGGTTCTTGCCGTTAAAACGAGCTAGAACATGATAGGTATAGCCATCCAGCAATTCCACCATATCTGTAGCATCTTTGATTTCAAAAAGGGCAAAGCTGAAGTGGATTTGAGATGCTCCTGGAACTTGTATGGTCCAGTAACAGACTTTGCCTGTGCCGTATGTGTCAGGAAAATCTGGGGAATAGATCACAGCTGTAGCAGAAGTGTAATTCCCGCCACAGGCACCAATAAGGGCTGTGAAAACAAGAGGGAAAGGAGAAAAATGGAAAGGAAAAAAAAAAAGGAGGTAATATATTAATTTTGCAAAGCTTTAGCACCCTGTAGATTCTAGTACTTAAATGTAAATTGAAGGTACAGACTTGCTAGACCAGCAGGATGCACTGTCAGTGCAACTGGTATTCTTTACCTTCTTTACAGCACTGGGAGCACAGCCATTACATTGCATTTGCTTTGAATATGCTCATATATCTCATTACTCTGACACCTATGCATCAATCTTGAATACTGCAACTATACTTTGTCCTCCTATGTAACCATATATCCTTTCCCACATCCCTGCAAAACAGGATAAATCACTGATTCAGGGGCTTCTACTCCATCCCTATCAGGCAGGCAGACAGGCAAGTGGATTGCTGTCTATTAACTCTCAATGTTGAATTACTGACATTCCTTCACAGCTGTATGAAACTGAAAAATCCAAATCTTCACAGAAGAGGTGAAGCTGAAAGGGACCCTGAAGATTGTCTAGTCAAATCCCCCTGCTCAAAGCAGGAGACAGTGTCTAGTTGTGTTTTGGGTCTCCAAGCATCGATGGAGACTCTTCAGCATCACTGGACAACCTGCTCCAGTGCCACCCTCACCATAAAAAAAGTTTTTATTTATGTTTAGGTGGATTTTCCTGTATTTCAGTTTGAGCCTACTGCCTCTTACCTATTCACTACACAGCACTGAGGATAGCTTCATCTTTACACTCTCCCATCAGTTCAATATAAATTGAAAAGTTTCCTCCACAGGCCTTCTTTTATCAAGGCTAAACAATCCAAGATTTCTAAGACTCTCCTTGTATGAATGATGCTATAATACCTTAGTCACCACTGTGACTTTCCAAGCACCCTATCTTGTGATCTTGT
Source organism: Amblyornis subalaris (assembly GCA_018881555.1). Classification (NCBI taxonomy): domain Eukaryota; kingdom Metazoa; phylum Chordata; class Aves; order Passeriformes; family Ptilonorhynchidae; genus Amblyornis; species Amblyornis subalaris. Next base: position 9,034,702 of record JACAXG010000023.1, read on the forward strand.
CCAAGTAATATTTGACCTTACCTTCACTACGTAACTTGGAAAAGATATTCATATGAAGTCTACAGAAAAGATTTGTTGATATCTTTTATATTAGAAACAAGTACATTCCCAGTAAATTGTTATATTCCTTGAAAATTATCCAGATTCCCAGTGCAAACTTAATTACCAATGAATCCAGAGAGCAACTCAAATGCCAACCAACTGACAATGCATATCTATATATGCACATAAATTTTTTTAAAGTATTATATATAGGTATATATGCTTATACATGTATTTATACATATACCCCCTAAATACAGAATATTATATATATTATATAATGATGTATTTTATGGCAAAGCCATTTGGATCAGTTATCATTCCCCCATATTATAAGCTGGAAGACTGAAGAATTGAAGTAGAATTATTGTCTCTGAAAGCTTAATTAAAGCCCTTTAATAGCAACCTCTGAGAATTGAAGTAAAGGAAGTGTTTTTGAAGTGTCTCAGTTTTCACAGGCCTCTGAGAAAAAGCTTTAATAAATACAAATTAAAAGGGAACTGGGGGAACAAGAAGTAGCATATGTCTGCCAGAAAAACATGTGAAAATATTTCTCTTTTTCTGGAGCAGGACCTGATCATAGCCTTAACAAACCTCATGCTTCAGTGTGCACTATGAAAGACCTTACAGAGGAACTGAAAGAATATGGAAGAATAAGAATAGAAAGACTGTAACAAGCCGCAGAGGTACTAAGGGCCATAGGGGAATTTGTGTTTGGCACTTATTCCATGCGAACGCAGCTAGTGATTTAATTGAATAGCTAGAATTGTTTGAATACATAAAACAGATAGACTTGATATAATTGAAAATTGTCATCAAGATACAAAATATCCTCTTTGAAATCGTCTTATAGGTATTTGATTGTGCTGTTGGTAATTACTGAATCACAAGATGTTATTCAAACCAGCAATATTAACTAAGAATGACTAGTGCTCCACAGATGCCTAGTAAAGCACAGCATTGCCCCATATGGAATGGCAAAATGCTTTCCCTCTCCCACTTTGTTCTAGAACTGGCAGAGTTTTGCCTTGTGGGTCTGAATGTTACTGCATTAGGCTGTGATAGTAACACATAAGGATAAAGTTAACGGGGTGAGGGAGGGGCGTGTGTGTGTGTGTGTGTGTGTGTGTGTGTGTGTGCATGTGTATACAAGGACTGGGGTGAAGGTTCTGGGGATATGACATAATCTGTAACAGAGAAATGAAGTGAGCAGGTGTTGCTCATCAGGAACAGAAAATAGGTGGCAGCTACTAGGATGACCTCTCTTACCCAGCTATAGCTGTCTGGTAAACCTTGCCGTTTACCAGAAAAGACACTGTAGGTCCTCAGGGTAACATTTTGCTGAGCACTCGGTCACTCTAGAAAAGGAAAGCTACAAAGGAAGCCTTTACCCATCAAGGATTTGGCAGGCCAAGAGCACAGGGCAACAGAGGATGCTGTGAAACTACATGCTATCTCAGCATTGAAAGTAACGTGCAACTCCGGTATGTCTTTTCATATCTTGGGGAGAATTTGAAAGTGAGCAGAGTGACTAATTTCTGTCTTGCTGACATGTCTTTCTGTTTCACTAACCAGGAATTTGAGTTTTAAAGTATGGAGATGGGAAGTTCATTTGTGTGATCAGAAGGTGGAATATGATGGTTCTTTCAGTTCCAGAAAGTTTAAAACTCAAAAGGGAGCTTCTACATCAAAGACAGTTGAGATTGAGAAGCAACGGTATCTTGGTGCATACTGTGAACTTTTCCAGTACTCCGAGCTATACTGGGAGCCTGTCGTACAGCCACACAGCTGGGTATTCACATCATCTACGTCTGAAGTTACACAATTGGCACTGGTATGTATACTGTAGAAAGGAGGATTTCTATGTATAAGACATTATAGAATCAGCGATGGTCATAATAGCAACTTAACATGATTGTACTTTCACGGTACAATTCTCTATCAGTTCTACTGCGTTGCTTTGCATTGTGTTAACTGCATCATAGCAAATCCCATCATGTTTAATTAAAAAGTTGGTGTAGATTCAAATTTTATTTGAGGTGCCTTATTCATATATTTATTCTCTAGTAAGATCAATTCTTAGGGAGTCTTTCTGTGACATGCTGTTTCTGACAGCTGACTTAGTACCACTTGTGAGGAAAGTAAGAGAGCCTCTGGAGCATGAGCAGGCATCATTTCTTGGAAGAGCTATTTCACATTATTAATGTATGAGAACTTTATGCAGAAATGGAAAGCAACTTTATTGTGTACTGAATTGAGGTGTTTTGCTGTTTTGTGTGCAACAGTTCTCACTGTATTTAGAGCCTTTCCCCTAATTTGCTGATCATGTGAGGCCTCTCTTTTGGGAAAAATTGAGCCTACTTCAATACTTACTGTCAAAAAGAATGACTCTGCCATCCCCACCGCAAGGCTGAGTATGGTCTCCAAAGCAAACACTGTTGCATTCCGTACTGGCTGCCTCCCCATATTTCCAGTAGTCAGGATTATTTCCACAGAAACAAGCATAACCTGATTCCATGCCTGCAAACTTTGACAACAAAGATGCATAAGGAAGGGAGGAATAATATTTGAGGGAGTGACAGTGGGAGGTTGTTGGAGCAAGAAAGCTGGCAGGAGAATATGTGTGTTTTGAAGAAGTATGATTAGTCAGAGGAACCACCACAGGCTATTTTTGTTTGAGCTGTCAGAATGCTACTTAAGACTAGGGATAAAGATGGAATGGAGGGCACCCTGACACTCACAACTGCAGTAAGCAAGCATATTTTCTCCTGGCATTATTGATTAGTCATTTGTCCAGATTCCTCTGGATGCAGAGAATGGGCTAGATCTCCTGGAGTGGAAGTGCAAGCTTAGACCTCCCAAAGGTTAAAAAAAATGGGGAACAGGAGAAATATGATAGAGAGCTCTAGGCATATTGCCATCTTTGTCTTTGAAAACATTTTGTAAATGTATGTCAAAGAAATCACCTTAAATTGTTGACTTCGACAGGAACTGATGCATGTTTGGATAGTAAGTTTATTGGAGGTCTCACTGGTGCCAGTCAAAGGTGGTGGCTCTCCATGGTCCTTGTAGCATCCTAGATTTCCTGGCACTGGCAAGAATAACACACAACAGTCATTTTAAAGGTGTACCTGTAAACATCCAAGACACAGACCACTTTATGCACTACCTGATTACCAAGCAACTCTCTCTATATTTTGGTCTCGATTTTGCAGTATGGGAAGTGTTACTTTATGTTACTCATACTCTATGTGATTCTTGTCATGTTTTCCAAACATACCCAGGGATAAGTGGTGGGGCAAAAGAGTATCATGTCTTTTTAGCAATATACCTGTAAGACTCTCTAGTTGGTTTCAGTAAGCTGCAGTAAAATAGACAAGATAAATACCTTGTTCATTTCTCATGACAGAGACAATTAAAAAAACCCAAAGGCATTAAGTGGGTTCAGGGGGGTTGCGGGTTTTTTTATTTATGGGCATGCATATTCTGAAAATGTAAATGAAACTATGTGATTTCTGTCTGATATTCAAAACAATGACATGCTGGAAGTTTTCAAAACAGGATATTTGAGGAAGGGAACCTAAACTGTTTTGGGATGAAGTTTGGCAAGTTTTATATAGGGGAATTTCCTAATATTTAAAACTTGAATGAAGTTTCTGATATGAAATTGAAGTATCATACAAAGAGATTAGAAATGAGCAAYATTACTTTAAACCCCCCCATCTATTTACATTAATACAATGTTTTAAGGCTCCTAGGTCACTATGGGAGATCAGCATTTACCCACTTCAGAGCATAATTTGTCCTCTGTTTTTGTTTGGTTTTGTACTTTTCAGCAAAGCACTGGAATTTAGCCATGACCACCCCCCAGAGAGGATGTGGAGTACAATATAGTGCTGTGCTAATGGCATAAAATGATCCCTTGCCTACTTGTTACATCTGCTCACATACTTGAAATTAAATCTATTAGCAGCTCTATGTTAAGTTTTATCCCTGTGCCAGATTGACAAGGATTCTTTTTTGTCCACCTAACTGCCACAGTTCTGTGATGTGATGTGGTCAGAGACCTGTATGAGTGCTTTATTTATTCAGTCATTGGTTGTTACAGTACCCGGTAAACTTATTATGAATAATGACATAATGTTGCTTCAAATATTGTTCATAAATTAATTTTGTTTTCTAAGAATGATACAATTTCAATGATAAATACTTGCATGGAGTTATGGCTCTCTGATATGCCCTGCAGCAACATGCGTATAAGTATTGAGACTTCAAGTTACAGCCTGATTTAACATACCTTTGGAAATCCCCATTTGCAGCCCCACCCCAGCTGAGTGCAGCTGGGCAGATAACTCTGAGAGAGATCATTCTTTTTTGTGTTGTGCATGATTTCATTGCCCTGAAAAAGCTTCCTAGTTATCCAACCTAGCTTATTTTCCTAAGAGACCTGGGATTTTGAATTTTTTCTTTTTTTTAAGTAGCTTTATTAGTGAGACGTTTCAAGCTTGGCCCCAGAGGATTAGTACTTCAGTATGTTCCATGCTAAGAAACCTGAGGAATTTGAAAACTTCTTATATTTTGTAACTAAATCAAGTGTACCTCCTAAAACTAGTCTCTTTGGTGTCCCAGCAGTATTTTAACTTTCTTTGCTCTTAATATTTAGCTTACTCAAGAAACTTGGCAAAAAATGAGGTAGTCATTGTTCTGTGATTACTGTTCATGCTGACCAGTGATGTTTTACTATTACATTGTCTTCATCCATTTGTGTCATTTGTCTTCTTGTGCTTAAAAGGTCACCTCTTTTGCACAAGCATATTATTTTTCTTTTAAGCAGCATTTGACATAATGAGGTCCTGGAAAACACCACAGCTTCTGCATTTTACATGTTAAGGCACATGTATTAAAATATGGAATTAATCATTTTGAGCTCAAAACCATGTTTCAGCTATGCTCATCTGGCTGTCTTTCAAGAGCCTCCTAGCTTTTTGCAATGGTAGTATGCACAAGCATACTGTCTCAAGTTGTTTGAGCTGTCCTTGTGTTCCATACAGCTCTGTAATAACTTACCTGGCTCTGCTATTTAACACTTCATTGATATTTCAGTCAAATTTATTATATTACGTACATGCACACTGGAAATATGATTCCAGTAATGAAATCTGTTTATGGGGAGAGAGTCATGGGGGTCATAAACATGAAGATGTAGTTAAGTGGTATAGAAAGCCTTTCTTTCACGTTTTGGGAGTGTAAATTGTTATTTCCTTTGGACTTAAACCTAACCTCATTAACAAGGAGACCAAAAAAGTCAGGAATGGCTGCAACACTGCAAACAAACCATCTAAAGCATTCAGTTCTGAATTCTCCATGTGAGATGCACATGTTCTCTCAGGACTCAGAGCTGCCGTCTTGCCTTTTATTTTGTTTATGTCCATTCTGGTCTGCTTAGCAGACAAGACATTAAGAAGAAGAGAGGAAAAAAAGGAAAGACTAAGCCCCTACTGGAGTAACTACCACTGTCTTCTGTGATTAATGCGAAATTCAGTACAGTGTGTTTATATATGCAGAATGTCAGAACACATCTCTGACTGAAACGTTTAAGTGTTATGTATAAATATTAGTGAATGAGATGTGATATAATCATGTGGATTCATCATCATGATGAAAAATTCTTAACTGTAGATTCTTAATTATTTTTACAATGAATCACTGCATGCAAATGTCTCTAGGCAATCAAGATGCTTCATGTTGTTAGCATTGTCATGGTATTATGTGGGCATACTTAACAGGTAACTTATGCTCCAGATACTTGTCTTTTCTAGTAGTAAATATGATTTCAGAAAAGAAGCTTACATAAGAAATTTTTGGCTAAAAATTTTCCAATAGGATTTTTTTACACAATTGCTTTCTTGCTCCATCACAAAACTCAAGTTTTGTATTGTGTACTTCACAAGACAGTTTTGATGGTCCTATGATTTAGCATCATGATAACTGAAAACAGAAAATCTGGTGAAGAATAAAAGATTTTTTTACTTACACAGCTTCATAAACCATGAGGTTTGTATTAAGATTTGGATGGGCTTGCAATGTACAGTTTGCTCTAAATTGCTGCAATTCCTTTTTCTAGTATCGAGTTTCAGTGCAATGCTTGAAGCAGCTGCTACTGGTCAAAAGGACATTTTGTAAATGTAAGTCTGGATTATCTGTGCAAGTAAGTGTCCAAGTTTAAATCCTCTGCTCCCCACCACAGAGAAAATGAGTGAGGCTGGTTTTAAAAGGATCCTTTGTGTAGAACAAATGGAGTGGAGAGAATTTGCCTTTCAGCTTTTTTCTTGGTGCCGTATCCAGATAATTTGTTAACATCTGTGGTCTTTAAAGAAAATGCAAATTCTTTCATCTTAGACCAAGTTAAATTTCTTAATTAGGAAGGTCAGCTTTCTGAATCAGGCCTGGTATATTAGAAAAATAAGAGTAAGATGTCCTCTGAACAATGAGTATTGAATGATTTTGTGTTATTTAAATTAGACCCCTTAATCTGTATTTAAGTCTAGGTAAAAGGCATCTTTAAGGTCACACTTATATATTTGTTTGCCTGGCTTGAAGATTTGAATCACTCACATTCATAAAAAAAAGAAAACCATGAACAAAGTGAAAAAAACAGTTTAGATCCATTTTTCTTGTCTGGTTTTGTTTTCTTAACTGAGAAGCATACTTCTTCCAATCGAACGTGTTCCTACATATGTACAACTGCTCTCGTGCTTAACAGTGAAGACCTAAGTTATGCCTTAGAAACAGAGAGTACTTGCACAGAAGAAGTTAGAAAAGCAAGCGAAGACATTAATGATTAGACTTACTAAAATGTGTAGCTATGGTTGCTTGTTAACATGCAAAACTAGAATACCTTTTTAATATTCAGGCATATTTTAAAGAATGTGATTCAGGAAAGAAAATTTTGGAACATACTGACAAATCATGACATTTTGGACATGGTAAAAAATATAATACATTAAAAACATTAAATACTGGAAAGAAGCTTGAGGCGACTAGCTTGTGAATTATCTGATTTAAAAAAAAATCAAAGAAAGTCCAGGTTGTGGTTTCACAGCACTGCAAGTATCTGCACCTGCCAGAGACAGAATCCTAGCCCAGAGTTCCCATATGCCAAACAGACACCTTTTCCCTATGTCCTCTCAAACCGCCTTTTGTTTCTTCCAAGCAATTCTGTGTATGACGCTCTATACACATTAAACTAATGTAATCCAGTTTACGAGGTAATTGCACATGATGGATACAAATATACCTTGTAAAAATTTTCCTTTTCTTTTTTGTCCTCTAGATTTTAATTAATTAATATTTCTATAGATTCAAAGAACTAGTAGTACTTCCCAAGTTTTGTGTTATTCTCTGTCACACAATACTATTTGTAAATAATATAATCCAGTAATTCTGAGATAAGATGAAAAGGATAGCAATGGAGGAACAAGTCAGTAAGGTTGTCATTAACTCTAAAAAACCTGTTTAAAATATAGCTTAGTCTGCAACTGAAAAGAAGCTGTTTTGCCTTATCCTAGTTTCTGTTTGAAAATCACTACCCACTGTTGTATAACTGCCAATCTCTGTTCAGCAGAGAGGTAGGCCTAAAAAAAATGCATGGTGCTCTTACTTCGGCAGGATGGAATCTCACAGTATTTCCAATATATGCCATCTTCATGTTCTGCAATATAGCACCATGGGCTGACGTCCCCATCAGGGTTTCTGAAAGAGAAAAACAGTTTGCAAAAGTCATCAATTTTCTTTCAAAAACCACATAAAAATCAATCTTATTAAGCTTCAATGGCATCACTTATTTTTGCTCTAATACCTCCTGTTGAACTTATATACCAAAATAAGTGCAAAGTTTTGCATTATCAGGAAGTTCAGATAACTTTGGTTATTACAGTATACATGAAACATAAGATGCTAGTAATGCCTAAAATGTAGAATTTTTTTACTCTAAGTTTAAAAGGTGCAGAGCTATTTCTGGTAAGTACTGACAGAGAGGAAGATTTTCTATCCCACATCCTGTGTACAGGTTCCATAGACTCCTAAACTTGCTTTTTTGCCTTGGTACAAAATAGTACGGGCTCCAACTTTCTGTATGTGTGGTGATAAAAACGCTTAGCTGATAAAGTCTTCTAGGAAAGACTGAGTTATTTTCTTCCCCTTCAATTAAATGGACTAAATCCATTCCAATGATCTCTTTATATCGATGGATAATTCCTGATTTGTCCATGATGATGATGATGATGATGATCACTACTATTATAATTATTTGCTGTTGTGTATGCAAACCCATACCTAATTAGTCATTAGGTTATTTAAAGGTTTTTCTATGTACACTTTGAAAAGCTGTTCACATTGTAAAGATCTGTTTAAGAGAATAAATTGTTATTTTGGACAGTCAGGTTGAAATACGACCTTTCCTTTTAACTAGGACCAGTTACAATCTTTTTATCGTGTACTTTGGCATGAATTCTATTAATGACACACCCCTGCTGAAGTGTCAGTTCAGCTGCATGTTGTCATTTACGCACGTTAACAACTCCTCTGTGGGAGATACAATTTTAGAAATTCTGGGGATGTTTTTTGGTCAAATAACAGACTGCTGAAAACAACTGGTGAGTCTGAGTGCAGTTTAGATGACTAAAATGTAGCGAGTTAGGCTTTCAAACAGATTAGTAGAGGTAGTGGACAAGGAAAGTCTAAGACTTGCATGCTAGGAATTTAGGTGTAATATAAGAGCTTCCAGTAGCTAAAGAAAGTAGAAGACTAAAATCAAGTAAAGCTTGTACTTGAACTAACCCATTTGCCCTTGTTTTCAGTTATAGGAATTTTTGTGTTTACATCTTCATGACAGAAACTGTATGTCTGGAATTGAATCATGATAATGGCACTCTACATATAAATGCTTTAAAATGTGAGGAAATTGTAGAGAAACATGATGAATGTCCTTAGAAATCTTTGTCTTGAAGCTCAGAAGTGCATACAGTTAGAAAACAACCCTCTGTCTTTCAAAATCTCCGAAAACTTCAGTCTTCCTAATTTTGTGCTGGTTGAAATGAGGTTTAGTGGAACATTATCAGGCATTTCCATTTTAACACGGTGTCTTGCAGTAAACAAAGTATTCCAACTAAGGACCACCCACGGAGAGGTACCATGCTTCTGATTAATACTTTAAGTGTAAAATTAGATTGTTCAAATGTTGTCCCTAAAGTCAAATCTCAAAGCAATGTATTATGCCTTAAAAAAAGCCTTGTGAGATATGTGCTGCCTGAGAGAAAGGAAGATCAACTTGTCCATTGTCATCAAGCAAATGAATATCAGAGAAAGAGCTAAAACAGCTGTATCACAGGCCTCAACAACATTTGCATGCTAAAGATATACTCTGGCACTCTTAGTGACTTTCCAAGCTTTCTTTCAAGAGAATGTGAAGTTAAAAGTCATCCATTAGTCAGGATCGTCATTCCATACACCTGTGAGAATATTCCTATGCCAAGTGATACAGCATAAGGAAGAAAGTGGCTAACCTTCCAGTCAAACTCCATCTCAACGAGGATAATCTAATACCTAGCAGACTGAATTAAACAAGCTCTGTTTGGTAATTAAGTAATTTCTCAGGTTTACATATCAGATTACAGGCTTCTTGCTCCTTGTAACACCAAATCCTCGTTTGCTAGGTAACGCCAGGCTCCAGTAAGAGTTTTTTGAGTATCTGGATAAACATTCAGTTTCTCATGCATGTTTTTGCACAGCTTGTACAGGTTTTGTTTTGTACTAACCAAAGTATTAGCCAGAGATGACTGCCAAAAGTAAGATCCTGTAGATACAGTCTGTCTAGAATATTGCCACACAGCAACAATCAAAATTACCTTCTCGATTCTGCTATTTGTATCAGAGAGAATTCAGTGGCTACTATATTTTTCACAGCTCTGTATAAGTATGCCTGCTGAGACACACAGCTCTCTACATGTCATGAAGATTGTTATGCATTTGATGCTGCTGGGCTGAGGGAGCTTGTGAAGTTAGTGTGAAATGTTTTTGATGAGAAGACAGTCTTTCCAGTGCTCACATGCCAATCTGGTACTAGATAGTTTGATATATCTGTTGGGTTTCCAGACCATTTTCTAAAGGGAATGTCCAACTTCTTGAGTTTCTCTTGTAGGTAGTGTATTTTGCTTTGCTCCTGTAACATGCTGAACTGATAAAAAGAGAGTCAATTCTGAACTTGGCAATAATGCTTTCTCTTCTGTGGCTCTTCTGAAAACAGAGTCCACTGGTGCAACGCATTGAAGTGTTATTTTGAAACACTGCTGCAACCATGGAAAAGATCATGAGTAACTCTTTTTCTTCCCTCACCAATGTTCTTCAATGAGAAACTGCCTCCTGAGTCATTGAATACTCTGGAAATGCCACTAACCCCTTTCATCAAGGTGGTTTTTTGTCTGCTGCATGTCACAAGACCTCTTTTCTGTGCTTTCTTACTTACTTACTCTGTCTTACACTGTCTGGATCTGGCTCTGCTATATTTTCTTGAATGCCTGTTTCTGATGAAATATGGAAAAGTTCTTGGATCAAGAACCAGGACCCTATCTCCGTGACATAGCAACGCTGCTGAACTCCTGCATTTTGTCCCATTTATCCTGCTTTTTCTGACTTACAGTGAAATGATTTCAATATGAACGTAGCAAGTGTATAGGCTCTACCCCAGTAAGCCTATAACCTGCTAAGTAAAAGCATATTTCAGAAGAACAGAGGTGTGGTTATGAACCTTCTCATAAAGGAAACATTAGAGGTTTTCATGCTATGCCTCAGATAATTCTTTACCTCTTGGTTTAAACATCTCTGTCCCCAGTTCCCAGCGAGAAAGAGACACCACTCAACTTCATATGTGTCCTGATGAGCTGATTATTATCCCTGTTTGAGGAATGTATCTACCAGGTTATTCTCTACCTATATCCACAGCAAGTATAGAGGCACATGGAAACTTAGCTGATCAATCCTGCAAAGGCAGAAGCGCATGTAAATGTTACAGGCTGAAAAAAAGCCTGCAGAGCCTAAACACCTCTGAACTAAGGTTCTGCTTTGGCTTCTAAATTCTGAAGTTCGTATTTAAGTTTTGTTCTAAGTTCTATCCGTAGTTATGGAGGACTTCTCTAGAAGGCAAGCAAACAGAAGAGCATCTGCTGTGGTTTAAGCTGGTATTGTAACCCCTGACAGCTGAGCTTCTGAATTCAAACAACTCTAACTCACTGAATAGCTTATGCTCACTTAGAATTTTTAGTGACTACTTAACTTTCATTAGCACAAAACTTGGAAACTTGGAAACAGGCTTGTGTGTGAGGATAAAAACCATCCAGAGACTCCTCCAGACACTCACTCTGCGGTTGTACTTCTGATTTGGATCGATTTTTTTATCTCCACCTTTTCATTTAAGTAATCTACAGTCTTTCTCTGTCATGCCAATTTATGGATTGGACGCATGATAGGGACTGTGCTGAAAAAATGTGCGAGCTGGGTTGAAAAAGTCACTTTACTAATGGTGCTCGTAGATCCACGGTACTGATTAAAGGATAAACCAAAACGTGTTATATATCCATGGTTCTGACATTCTTCACTGCATGACAGGAAGTTTCTTAATTTTCTATCAACTGCTTAAAGTAACACTGGGTATACAGGCAATGTCAGTAGCAATGTGATATTTCTTACCTGCAATAGTTATGCTCTCCAAGCCCTCCCTCCCCGTTGGGATATTTCACAGTATTATAAGGATGCTCAAAGGTCTCATTCCAAAAAAGACAAGGTTTCCCTGCATATTGAGAGGTCTGGTTCTGAGTGCCACGATAGTCAGCCCCATTTGCTGTATAACATTCTGGGAAGAAAGACAAATGAAAAAAGAAAGAATGTATGTAGGTTTAGTGTTTGTTCTTCCCTCGCCCTCCACGCCATCTCCAATAGACCATGTTTAATTTTATTAACATGTTTCCTGCATTGTTTATGCAGCTAAGGATGCTGGCTGGGATTTAAGGTTTCTCTCAGAGTCGAACATCTATTGAAGAGATTATGTTGTCATTACTTTAATAAACAATGTATAAGACAGGTCTGAAGAGAGGTTTACACAATTAACATGCATTTGCTGAATAAGCATAATACTTTTTTTACTGTTTTCCCTGTGTTTTACTCATTAGAATGACTCTGTAACTTGTTAATTTTCCAAAAATGAAATTACATGACATAATCAGCCTGTTACTTATCAGCATGTTAACCAAAATCTCATGCCACTTCAGCTAAAGTTGTGACTATCTGTACTTTATAAAGTGAAAGACTTTGTCGGCACAGATCTTACAAACATTTACATTCCAATCTAGAAAAATTCTCTCAGGCATTGATTTGCCTTAGAAAGGGGCCTCCTTCAGTAGCGTATAATCATGATACTGTGATTTGCTACTGAAGCATTCATGCTTTCATATTATAAAGTATGTCAGTATTCTTCTGCCTCGCTCATATTTTCTCCCAGTTATGTTTGTTTGCCTAGCTTCCTAATACTCAGCAAGTTAGAAATCAAACTAGAGAATGGTTTCTCTAGTTACTAAATACACTAGCCCCTTCTCAGCTGAACTACAAATTTCATTCTGCCTGGCTTTGCTGGCTCTTGTTAACCACAGAATCGTAGAATGGTTTGGGTTGAAAGGCCTTAAAGATCATCTAGTCCCAACCCGCCTGCCACTGGTATGGCCACATTCACATCTTCTGATCAAATAAATATTCAAATACATGAATAATTTTTTTTTTGCTAAACTTGCAAAACATTTTTGATTAAATTATGCAATGTGAAGGAGACAGAGGATGGGAACAAGTTGCCCAGGGAGGCTGTAGAATCTCTGTCCTTGGAGGTATTCAAAAGCCACCTGGACACGGTCCTGGACAACCTGCTTTAGGTGATGGTGCTTGGGCAGAGCAGTTGGACAAGATGACCTCCAGAGGTCACTTCGATCTCAACCGTTCTGTGATTATCTTCCAGACAGAGTCATAATTAGTGTAGCATGAATAAGTTCATCCTCTTTATAATTAATACTTGCTAATATTTATCATCCTTGCATTTATTTCAAAATAGAATTAAAATATAACACTCCATGACAGAATTAAAACTACTGCATTACGCTGCTGTAAACATTTCTTTGTACTGGACAGCATTACTGGGGAAAGTCACAAATGCTATCTGCTATCTGCTAACTACAGGCTGTGAAACCACCTGTTTTATCTGATGGTATTCTCTGTAGAAACCATTTTACAGCTGCAGAGACATTCTACTGCCCTGAGGGAATGGGAGAGTGCTCTGAAGTATGTGCTGATCTCAGGTGTCCCTCATGAGATGTAACTTACAAAACAAGGCTAGAAAGACCTGTGTGGGTGCAGTTGGAAGAGGAAAAAAAACCCACCCACACCTTAATCCTGATATTAACAGTACACTGTTTTCATATTTAGAAATACTGTAGGAGAAGGAAAAATGTATTATTAAAACCATGCCTCTGAGATTAGTTTAGTCTGGGCTCGCAAATATCAGAATGGAGCAATTATAATAATTATTTCACACTTTTATTACACAGCAGATGAAAGACAATGGTTTTGTGCTTTTCACTGTGCATTTTCATGCCTAGGCAAGTTTGGATTTCTATTAAATGAAATTTTGTTGCTAAAGGCACACAGAAGAGGTGTCTGCACAGCCATTAACGTATTCTGCTGTCATCAGTGGACAGAAAGCTATATAATTTAACAAAAAGAAGCTTCAGGTCAATACTCCTCCTGAATGTAATCTACCTGACTGCCTTAGCAACACAGGTGGGCTGCATACATTTCCTTGAAAATGCAAATCTGAGTTTCCAGTATTCAGGCCACCGTGGGTATTTGTTGTTACCACATTAAAAAAAACACTTTTAAGTCACAACTGTGTTGCAACTTTCTTCAAGACCTCTCTTGTTTTGCAGTCAATATAAAAGCTTTTGTATGCAATAGCTGAAAAATATAAGCTGATGAATTTAGCAGAAAAGAGAGAAAAACATAAACTAGATAAACAAAATAATATGCAGTACAAAGAATTTGTGAGAAGTGATACATGCAGAAAAGATGTCGACATCAGCTTTGTGCCATTACCTTTTTTTTTGCTTCTCACTTCTAAATGAGAAGCAATATATACTACCATCTACTCAGAAATGCCAGGAATGCTACAATACCTGAATTTAGTCTGGCACACAGACTAAACTGAAGTTAACTTCAGTCCATTTTAGGATCTACTAAGACTGGCCCATGCTCTACCTTGCAGTAGCGACTGACTTACATTTTCATGTCAGCGTTTTTTGATTTTCTTCAAACTTCATTGCACTAGTACTTGAAGAAGAAGAGGAAGAGTCAGATCTCTCCTCATTCCTCCTAGCTGTAGCTTTTTGTTCCCAAGATAATAGGTAGCTGTATCAGTGCCTCCTGCGTTCTTTCGCACTATCAAGAGATTTGGTGCAAATGTGCCAGCTGAGTTGCAGCAAAGCTCCCCTGGCTTAGTTAGCATCTAGGCATGGAAGGGGGAGGCAGTGAGACACAATGCAAAATCATTGATTATCCCTGAAACACTGAAGTGAAACCTTTAAGTTATGGAATTTAGCAGCTGTTATCAAATGAAATACAAAGCCTTTTGTGTGACAGGGAATTTGCTAGGAAATTTTGATTTTGTTAAGGATGATTAATAATTTTGCCACAGCGCTGGAGTGCAATCTTCTCAAACAAATATTGGCATTTAAAAAAATCAAGTCAGTTGTCCTTGCTATGCTCCCTCTCAGGTTCTTGCGCACCTGCTCACTGGCTAAGCATGGGAAACTGAAAAGTCCTTGATTTAGAATAAGCACTACTTGGCAACAACTGAAAAATCAGTGTGTTTTCAACATTATTCTCACACTAAATACAAAACACAACACTGTACCAGCTACTAAGAAAAAAAAATTAACTTTATACCAGCTCAAACCAGGACACAACCCTACATTCTTGTACCTTGAACAGTCAGCTTTGAGATCTGCTGAGATATATTTTATACAGTTTTCTGTAAAATTCCTAGTAGGATACTTACAGATGTCAGCACATTCAGTATCTTGGCAGTAAACAACTCAATTCTTCTATTTATCACATGCAGTGATTTCATCGTATTTTCCTGCCTGACAGCCAAGACACTACCTTAATGATCTCGCCATGAAATTAATATTCCCAATGTTTTGAAGGTGCAAAGTGAATGTTTCATCTGCAGAAAGACTACTATCCTCTCTGTTTCAAATCCAAGTCCTAAGAGATTCTGTAGAACACGAGGTTAGAACCTCCACCCTATTTTTTGTCTTGCACCACTAGTGCAATAATTCTGTGAAAAGACGAGCTTAAAATAAGGTCACCTGGATTTGTCTGCACAAAACTAATTCAGAAGAGGTCATCTAAATTAAACAGTCGGAAAAGACTGGGCTGAACACTATTGGTAAAATTCTTGATCTTACTCAAATTACCTGATTTCTCTTTGGTAGATTATGTAGAAGGGAGGGGGAAAAGAGTAAATCAACCAGCAACAACCACTTCTCTACTGTTGTGGCACTCACGGGATCCAACTGTCTTAGGTTGACTGATACTTACTTCCATGATACTTTAGGCTATGAAGTCCTTCACTTGGAATGTAACATCGTAACTGTGACTCAAGAAAATTAATACCGGTTCTATGAATTTCAGCAAGCCTTATTTCTTAAAGTTTTGTAAGACTATGGTAAACTATGACAGAACTTGCACTGTATCCAAGTCCTCTCCCAGTGGCAAAGACAGCAAGGGAAGGACAGACACCTTGTGGACACTACGGCTGACAGCCTCTGAGAAGGCGTCAGTGCCACTGTGCTCGATAGATTTGCCACGTGGTTTTTGTTCATGCACCCAAGGCTCAAACTATCCTGTCAGCCATAAACCTATATTAAAACACTAAGCTTTCAGACAGGACATGGAGAAAGCTGTGACCACTCAAATCTTGAAGTGTCTGACTCCATATTTCTAAGATCTTAACTGGGTTTCAGACGTTGTCTGAAGTAGACACTTACGTCAAAGCTGTGATTAGAATCAGTGTCCATGATGATTTCACTCAATTAACTGCCTAACGATCCTTGTGCTTCTACTGTTTCATGCGGATGTCTGTAGACAGAATTAATCAGAGATTAATCAAAGATAATTAATCAGAGAACCTTTGCGGTGGTTCTAGTCACAAAAGGTTCCAACAAGTGCTGTTCAGGATAATGTTTGTGAGCCTTAGTGAGAAAACATGGACAGCAGTTTGTTGTCAGGGCTGTTTTGTTTTCCACACATCAAGTGCCATGGTTGACAGAAAAGTAACTTTTTAAAAGGAATGCTGAGACTAGGTAAGCATGTACTGAGTGACAACTGCTAAAACAAAAAAGCAGAAAACCAGACTAGGGATGTTGTCCGCTGTAAGTGAATATTCAGTGTGTGATACAGGTTCACAATTAGTTTTATTAGAGCCAGATCAACATTTGGAAGATCAAACAGCAGCTGTTGTAGAAATTCTTTCCATCTGTGTCGGTTTCTTCTTCAATGTAGGGACCTTACAATGATCATTTTCCTTTGTTACTTTGGGACTGCATGGCGGCCTGCACTCCACATGGGCATCACTTCAGGATCATTTGAAAAATTAAGGTAGTGCAGACTATAATAGCCTGACTTTTTTACTGAGTGAGGCACTGATGATAAATCACTGACATTTCAGAGTCTGAGTGGCTTCCAATGATTTTCTAAGATGGACCTCCAAATATTGGCTTTAACCTCTGAAGTCCTTAGTGGCAAAAGGCCCAGTTACCTGGGAAACTCTCATTTTGTGCCACATTACCACAGACAGAAATAATACGAACATTTTAATTTCATTTGTACAAGTGAGATGAAAAGCAAAACAAACAGCTAGCTACTTCTCAAACACTCTTCCTGTTCTGGCTGACAAGTGGGAAATCTTACAAATCTTGTAAATCTGAGTATTCTTCAAAGTCCATATTCTCAAAGACGTCTATCTAGAAACACTACAAGTTGCAGACGGAAGGGATGAAGATTTCAGGATGGTTTAAATGACTTAGAGCACTTTCCAAGTTTGAGGCCTGCACATTGCTTTTGAGACTGAAAATTCAGAATGACAAACTTCCTCCTATTCCACTGGAGAGGAAAAAAAAAATTGCTTTGTTTCTTTGCTTTATGTTCTGGAAGCTACTTGGAGTTGACTAGTGTCCAGTGAGACTGACAGCAATCATCAACCTGAAACTAGCCTACCCAAGCCAGAAATTATCCTATCAGCTACTGCCCAACAAAAAGCAAAGTTTTATTTTTAAAATCTGCAGATTAATAAAAGATAAATGAAAGTAGCTGCTATTTAAATCTTGGGTTTCATTACAGTGGTGTAATTAAATGCTCTGTGAGGTTGGACCAAAAATTAAAGGTTCCTTGAATTTACATGCTATAACTGCCTGCTCAGTTATCATTTGTTTTTCCTACAGCCTTTTAGAACAGTCAGAAAAATGCTTAAGCAGAATATAAGGATATGAAACCAAGGGTGCCAGGTTCGATAATGACTCAGTGTGGGTTTTTCGATGCGTGTGCTTGCATAGTGTTCTAAGAATAGTTTTAAGTCATTTCCATTCTACCTAAATTGTTCTCCTAGTTCTTGCAAGAGATTGCAATTTAAGCACTCCTCCTTAAATGAAAGCACTGTATCTAGGTGCAGATGGCAACAGTTACAGGCACTAACCAGATGCTGCAGTCTCTAATTTGATTGAAAGGGTATAATTAGACAGCAGAAACACTTCAATGAGAAAGTAACGCACAGAGGAAAGGACAGAAACCACTTAACTGATGCCAAGATACTCCGGCAGTAACAGAGGCAGGGGCCCACGGATGGAAGGGGCAAAACACCACATCACCTTCTTCAAATGAGAACATTTTTGTTTCCCTAGAGTTGTGAATAGGGATTCTATTATCATAGGTTGCCACAGTTCTTCATGTGGGAACACTGATTAAAACCAGAAGAAGCTTCAGGAGATGAAAGACACAAATATGGCTTCTGTGGTCATTATTAAAAATATTTTTAGCATTGCAATGGTTTTCTTTGAAGATGCAGTTTTATCGACTGAACCAAAGTTAATTTGCATACTATCATACGAGTTGTCAGGAAAAAAAAATCTCATTCCGTATTATGTTATGATATGGATAAGTTGATACTTTTGGAAAGTATAAGGTTCATTTAGATCCACGCAAGTAAAAAAATAGCGTAGTATTTTTACATTTCAATACTTTTCTATTTCAATTCATACTAATATAACACAAGCACTTATTGAAACGATCAGGCTTCTGTGCCTATGCTGTAACAGTAAAAAATCCCCACAACAGAACAGTTGATACAAGCTAAAGAAAAAATGTCATGCAAGAATTATCTTTGTTTAAAATTGCCATTTTCAAAATTTCTAGAAAAATAACTCTGCATTTGTTAAATCAGATAGTTAAATTCTGATGTGATGCTATGAGGGCACTTCGTTAGCTGATAATTTTTCCTTTACAAGTAGGGGCGCTCCACGTGTAGTTTAAAAATCGTTATCTTGCTTCTTCTACATATCCGTGTAAACACAGACACAGACATACACATATAATTTTTGAAAGTCCTCAAATGCAGCCATTGCTGGTCAGAATTAGAGACTTAATTAGCATTGGTCCAAGCCAGAGAGTAGCCACAGTGAGTATTTGATTATATTTGAATTATGCCACCTGAGATTTGATCAAACCTTGACTGAAGCATCTGTCTGTCTTGTAAAAATGTACATTCCTGGAAATGTACAGACATGCAGCGCTCCACAATTGTGTTCCCTGAAAGTGTGTGACCTGTTATATATGTGAACTTGCTATCCATGTGAAATTTTGACTCTAATCTTCAAGCTAATCACTTTCTCATCACTTTTCTTTCTTTTTTTTTTTTTTAAGAAGGGAAATGCTATCTGACTGGCCACACCTTTTCTGGAATATGTTGGAAGCAGGCAAGTTAGGTTATGAGCACAAGAGGCAGTTACCATTATTTCTAAATGCTTAAAAGTATGTATCCTGTACCTTTTTTCTTTTTATTCATACAATACAAACATGCTATATTAGCCACAGCTTTGCAGCTGCTGGCTGGTCCTCAGCCACAAGATGATCCTTTATCACTGGAAGTAAGAATGCATGATGTGGCTCCATAAGAATTTCTGTTCCTTAATACACCCATTTGTTTTCTTTCTTTGTGAAGTTTTAAAACTGTTGTTCTGTTGTCAAATGTGGCAGACTGAATCCCTTTGGCAATTTTATCAGGATGCACCCTAGCCACTGTGTCGATGAAGGGAGTGGTCAATTGCACAACCAGTATGGTGTGATATGACAAAGAATGAAAATTTTGCAGCTGGCAGCATGTAATCCCTGCCTCCCTCCCACTTCTTTGGCTCCATCCTGCTTAAATCCATTCACATAACTCTGGATTTTGAGTTACGCTCCATGCATGTACAAGCATGATATGCTGAAATGTCTGACTATTTCATCCCCTATCTGCCTAGTTAGAAAGAAGGAAAAAAAGAATTGCTTTTTTGAGTATTTCCATGACGCTTGCTTATGGCATATCAAGTAGAACTGCTTCTCTGAATCAACAAGACATAGGCGGAATAAGATGACAGGAGATACAAGGTTTGTAAGAGAAGGCTGGAATAACAGCTCAAAGGAAAGACTCAGCTGGGAAGAAAAAAAAACAAGGACATGGTGAGCCAGTATTGCTAAATGGAAAGAAAACAGAGAAAGGAAAAAGAGATTGATAATCATATACATTTCTGATGGGGAAAATAAATGAATGCTATAAATACAGAAACTAGAAATTATAACTTATTGCACTTAGTATATAGAATAACATTTGTTCACCAAAACTAACATTTACTGAAGGCATTTCCATTTCTTTGGCCTTGTAACACAAAACTCATCAAATTCAAACAGTCCTTTAATCGTAGGCATTTACTTATTGATTTACTTGAGAAATGTGGTATGGCTGATGTTTAAATGCACAAATGCCAGGGTTTGAATGCAGAAATGTCAGTGTTTGAATAAACAGAAACTGTTAGACATCACACAGCGAAGCAGAAACGTTCTGTGAAAAGTAGCAGAGTAGTATGTGCAAAAATGATTGTTAGTTCACGTGACAATTGAAGTAATTTTTCATATAGTAATTCCAGAAGTTTCTCTCCTATCTTAGCAAATGATGGTGACACAGTCTTTATTTTGACTGCATTTTACAATAAACTTATTAAGACGTGCATTAGGGAAAAAAAAATAAACAGGCATTATTGCCTTACAATAGCAATAGTAATGTTTGTTATTTCAGAATTCTGCTAGTTTCAAGTGCAACCTGACACAGCTGATCCCATTTCAGTTCTGTAGGATTTAGGATCACGAAGAAGATCCTGATGTATAGCTTGTGCAGATAAGGAACTCTGCAGATCTTGTACATGCCACACAAATTACAGGTAGTTGTTGAAATGCAGATTTGCACTGTTTCCAGGTTCTTTAGCAGTATTTTGGCAGTACTTTCTAGATCCATTCTCCTTTGCTACACCTTCATTCAGAGGCATTATACATTCTTCCCTCCTCTCCCTGCCCCAGCTGCTTGTGCTCAGGCATTTCTGTCCCCTTTAGTGGCAAAACATTTATACTGGGCTATACCCTCCACTTGCTGCCATGGAGCCCACTGTGAGGGACCTGGTTACACATGGAGTGTTCTGTCTACAGTTCTGCTCAGAAACCTTACAAGCATTCTTCAACTTAAGCAAAGGAAGGAGTATCTACTGTGTGCACCAAACGTGTCCTAATGGTATTGGGAACAGACTGTTAGACACGGTCTAGATACGTCTAGGCAGCTCTCTAAACGCTTACCTGAAAATACTCATGTTTCACTCTCACGTTTTACTTCTGAGAAGAAGTAAAGTTTACCAAAACTCTTCCTGGCAAAAGGGTTTTTGTTCCTTGAAAAAGTCTGTGTATTTTCCCAGTCTAATTAAGTGCATCTACAAAAACTTGATGAGCAAGTATGTGTTCATGGCAAAAAGATGCAGAGCAAATTCTACTTTGTAAGAAGGAACAGAAATTAGAATACACAGAATGTATACAGAAGGACCACGCATCTGATGGCTGTGACACTGTCATCATCTAGAACTGCCACTTCAGATCTTGCAAAGCATGGCCAATGTTTATCAGAGGAGAACCATAGTACTTGAAATCATTAGTAACAAATAAAACGAGGACAAAAGGGTGTAGAGAAATTTTAAGTGAAAAATCACCTTAGGAAGTGAAGCTTCAGGCTTCCCAGACTCCTCAGCTGAACGAGAACCTAAATGGTCAGAGGAGTCCATGCTTCACTGGGAGCTAGGGCAGCACACTGCAGACAGGCGAGATGGCCACCCTTCAAGCTCTGGCTCTGCAGCCCCGATCATGCCCTACCGCCACTGTTTTTTTCCCAGTGACACAATCACACGCCCCTCTCCCTGCAAATGCCTTCATTCCACAGATCCAGCTATCAAACCACTTCTATAGAGAAATGTGCTGCTCTTCTTTTTCTCACATCATGGTTTCATACCGTTTCCAAGCTCCCAGTTCAGCAAGCACAGAGAGAGCCTCAAATACCCACAAACCACGCAAAAATCCCCGCTGCATGTTTGCACGAGCAGCTTTGAGCCCAGCACCGATCTGGCGAACAGGAAGGGACGACGTCGCGGCCTCGAAGAGGCGCTGCCGCGCGGCAGAGCCCTTCGGCGGGAGGCTGCGCGCCAGCTGCGGGTGTGCGGAGCTCGGGGAGAGAGGCTGCCTAGCTCCCTCGCCGCTCAGCCCTGCGAGGAGATCGGGGAGCAGCCCCAAACGCGCCCCCCTCGCGACTCCCCGCGAAGCGTCACTCACCGGAGAGAACAGGCTCGCGGCAGCAGCTCAGCGCCAGCCCTGAAAAGGCGAGGACGGCGGCGAGGGCGGAAGGCTCCATGGGCAGCGGCCGCTGGGCCGCACCGCGCTCGCAGCCGGCAGCCACAGCTCTCCGGGGGTGGCAGACGGCCGGGAAGAGCGCAAAGTGCGGGAAGCGGAGGCCCTACAGCATGTGTCCTGTAAGTGCGCCCCGGCGAGGTGCCGAGTGGCAGATGAGGGATCCTATTACCAGCCATGTGACAGGAAAGGATAGAGACCGACATCCCAACCTGCTGCACCGCGGGACCGCAGAACTGCCGCTTCCACTTCTGACACCGGTTCGGGCTAACGGCGTTCGCCCCGGGGCAGCGCACTGGCTCCGCGGAGCCCCCCTTGGAGGCCGGGACGTCTCGCCACACACACACACACACACACACACACACACACACACACACACACACACACACACACACACACACACACACACGCACACACACACGCCCTCTCTCTCTCTCCCCTCCACCCCAGCAGCGACCCAAGTCTCGCTCTCGTCACTCCTCTCTCGTACCCGGTGTTCCGCTGCGGCCGCGGAAGAGGTCAGGCAAGAGCCCGTCGGCCCCGTGGCCTAGCGCGGCCAGCCGCTGCCCCTGCCCCGCGCACGCCCTCCGCACTGGGGGTGTCAGAGAAGATGGGAGTGCGGAGGCGCAGCCCGGTTCTCGTCTCTGGAAGCCGCGAAGGCACGGACGGACACAACACAGGAAGAGAACGCAGCAAACTTCGTACTTTCTGAGGTACGCAGACATGAGCGGCTCCGCGGGCGGCGAGGTGGCAGCTCCGAACGCTGCGATTTAGGGCGTCGTTCTAAAACTGAAAAGGCAACTCCAACCCAACAGAAACGACCGGCCGGTGGAGCTGTGCTTAGGGAGCGCTGGACTGCGCCCGGCTGCAGAATCCCACCACGTCTCTCGGCGGCGTAAGCCGCGTTCCGAGGCGGGCGGAGCTGCCGACCGGGCGGGGGCCGCGCGCCGTCCCGGGGGCGCCGTCCCGGCTGCGGGTCGCAGGGAGAGGCAGGGACGCACAGAGACAGGCACACGAGCGCCCACCACTCCCAGAGACCCGAGACATTTGCGGGCGGACACGGACACGCGCGCGCACGCATCGAAGCGTTTGGACACATGCGGACGTCAGGAGACATCCACGCCTACAGTGATACATACATCCAGAGCGACAAACACAAACACAGCAGCTAGCAGACCCTGGAACTGAAAGAAAAGGAGCAGCGTTGCTTTCTGAGAATGGTGAATGCACATGTAGAAAGATAGAGTTTGGGTTTGTGTTTGTTTTTTTCCACCTACCCGAAGATACCAAAGGACAAAGTGTCAAGGTGGTAATGTCAAGCTATTGTCTGAACTTATACCACGTCTTATTACCTGACCTCTGAGACTTTTAGCAATGGCAGTACAGCTTTGCTAAGAAGCAAGCAACAGAAAGAAACCCGCACACTAACAGCAAAAAATGTAAAGTTGCTTTGTCAGGAACAGAAAGAGGGCAAACATTCTTATCCTTTCAGCCCCTTTATGCTATTGCTGTGTAACCAAATAGCAACCCATAAAGGGAGAGAACAATTTTGTATTCTGAAAGGGGAAGAAACAAAATAGAGTTTGTAGGCCTTAACTATTGTATCACTACATAGTATGGATGCATCTCACTTTTAGCATACAGAAACCTCCTATCATATAAAGCTGTAAGGTTGATTTTGAGGGGGAAAATATGCTTACATTTCTTTTGGCCTTTGTGACACATATAAAAAGCAGGACAAGGACTCCATATAGTAGTATGCACATAAATTTTAATATCACAGCATAATATGCCACATTCTTATAGGACATTTAAGCTGATGAAATATTGAAAAACAATAGCAATATTCTGTTAGCTTGGTGCTGTGCTTTTTTTTTTTTTTGTAATGAAAAATTCAGAAATATTTAGTTCTTCCTCACACATACAGCCTTCTCTCCAAGGAATGTAACCTCATTGTGTTTCCAGTCACTCAATTTCGATTCCATTTTATCTGGCACTCTGTTGCTTAAGGACACTAGAACAGAGAAGGCTTAAAATTTTGTAACAGTTGATTTAAAAGTTCAGAAAATCAACCATATCTCCACTGCAATCTGTCAGCACTCCTAGACAAAACCATTTTTGCTCACTATGCTGCCCTCTTTCTCCACCAATCAGTTGCACACACAGTTGATAGGTGTGTATACATCAGTTGCACTTTTTTTTTAACTGTAGCACACTGACAATGGACCACCAGTGTGTTGCCAGTGGTCATTCCCTAGATTTCTTTCAAAGTTCTTTTTTTTAACAAGATTTTTTTCTTTCTGGTGTACAGAATTGTTTGTATTTCAACTGTATTTAAAATCACTCATTCTCATTTTGTAGTTTTATTTTTGTAGTTTGTGGTCTCTATACAAACAACAGCAATGGCAACAGCAATGGCAGCTAATGAGCAATAAATAAGTAATTCATTTGGTATTTCATATTACATGGTCTGAGGCATTTCTTTCCACAGGTCTCGTTCCCGTGATAATGTAAAGCCTGTACTATTCATTCATTCAATTTTCCTGTACAGTTGGTACAGGGTAGTTTTGATATGGGTACAGTTTGTCCTTGCTTTTTGAAACCACCATGATTTTCCAGTCGTTTATGAGTTAGAGACCTTAGAAAACCAGACCAAATGACCTGCAAAGGTTAGCAATTCTTTCACTGTCAAAAAGAGCTAGACAATACAGAAGTGACTTCACAAACCATTTGGGATGTAGGTGAAAGCAAATGATGGTTCTCTACAAGGCAGTAATTCAAAAATCCTGTTTTAATGAAGATAATGAAACACATTGTAATACAGCTAGATATTAAATGGTATGCATGTTGCACTTGTTCAAGGAAAACATTGCAAGATTTGCAAAACATTTCAGTCCGGTGCAGCTAACAGACTTTTTGTTTTCAAGGTGGACTTTAATTTAACAGTTGAATAAAGATGGATTTTTAAAAAGTCATTATACATTAATGTGGAAGGAAAGGTATTCTGAGTACTTCTCCTCTCTTCCTCCCAATTAGATCAGAACTGAAACAAAAATGCCACTTCGAGTCTGTATTAAGACACTTGCCAAAATATAAGAACGCAATGTTTAAATATTGTCAATATCTCTCCCTCCCTACTAACACCCGCCCCCCCCACCCCCCAAAATCTGCAAATTCAGCCTGACTTGCCAATAGTCCATCTGACTGAGCATCTAAGCCTTCCAAGGCCCCAGAGAAGGCAAATGTTTCTCTGATAGTGGCTAGGGTAGCAGGCTCTTTTCATTTTACCAGCTCTCAAGTAAAAGGAAAGTGCAGAGAAATCATGAACTCTTTTGATCTTGTCATAAGACTGGTTCTGCTGGCAAAGATGTGACTGTTAAAAGAAGCTAATGCCTGTAACTTTGAGACCGATGCTTTCAGAAGCATTATCTTTTGCTCTTGATAGACAGTTAGGCTCAGCCTGCCGTGATATAATCTCATGAAATTGATTAGCATTTCCCATACAATTCAACACTCACATTAAAAGCAGAAGTCAAATGATAGCGTACCATGTAATACCATTGTTTGTGTTTGGAAAGTCTGTCATTGCTGTGGATGATTTAATCCTCTGCTAAGCTTTTTGTGTATTTCATTAAAAACTCTGCTGGAATTTCGTTGTTTCTTGTTCAGATATGACTGGAACCTCTGAAACAAGTTTCTGGTTGCTTTGGTGTCTTTGGAAGAAAAGACAAAGTTAAAAAAACAAACAAACAAAAGGCTACAGGTGACTGTTAGTATATAATGTCACTGATTAGATCAAGGTGAGAATAATATTGGGTTAGTTGAAATAGTAATGTTGCACCGATTTTAGAAGTACCAGTTCTGTGTAATTCCAGTGCATACCATCCTAAAGAATAATATCCCTCCCCTGTCATACAGTACTGAAGATTCAAAATACTTAAATTACCAAAAGTAGTGACTGCAGGAGATGTAGCACACCTTCAATTTG
Source organism: Amblyornis subalaris (assembly GCA_018881555.1). Classification (NCBI taxonomy): domain Eukaryota; kingdom Metazoa; phylum Chordata; class Aves; order Passeriformes; family Ptilonorhynchidae; genus Amblyornis; species Amblyornis subalaris. The sequence continues at coordinate 9,060,848 of JACAXG010000023.1, forward strand.
AGCAACACATGATGAAATTACCAAATACTGAAGGTTTGCTGTTACGCCTGCGCAGCAATCATTTTTACATTTTCTAGTACAATGATCTAAAGTATAGGAGCAGAAGGAGAAACTGGGCAAATGTCAGTGGTTTGACAACACTGATAATGAAAGGTCTGGAAGGTAGGCTGGGTTCTGAGTACAAAAAAGACAGGAAAAATGTCTGAGTGCATAGGGAACTTGGGCTTCAGTGGTAGATTCTGGATCTTAAATTGGCTTTATTTGTATAAGGGAAACATTCTGAAATATTAATGGATACATTGTGACTACCTAGCGGACCTCACAACCAACTTAGAAAGAAAAGCATAAACCAATTTACTTGTTTACTGAGGACCTTGATATTTTGATTTCTTGCTATTCTAAACAGCAGTATCATTCTCCACCCCCTCCCCCCCCCCCCCCCCCCCCCCCCCCCCAGTCTTTGCTTATAGGGTCATATGATTGTCTGAGAAACTTATACGTCACTTTTAGGACAGAAAGTTGGCTGGAGAAAGCCTGAAAATGTAGCCCCTACTTGTTTTTCTGTTGGGTTTTTGTTTTGTTTTGTGGGTTTTTTTTGTTAAAGGAGAAAGAAATCTAAAAGCATATAGCATTAAATAATTAGGATTTTTATATATTTCTGTGGGCCTTGCTACTTTTTAATGTAACTCCCTCTATCTTCCTATGTAAGTATGGTCCTAGCTGTGAAAACTGAGAGGGGCTCCTTTTCATAGAATCATAGAATCGGTAATGATAGAATCATAGAATGATACAATAGACTGGATTGGAAGCTCAACATGTTCCGCCCCCCCAGACACGGCCAGGGACGCCTTCCACTAGACCAGGTTGCTCCAAGCCCCATCCAAGCTGGCCTTAAACACTTCTGAGCTTCTCTGCGAAACGTGTGCCAGTGCCTCCCCACCCTTACAGCAAATAATTTCTTCCTAATATCTAATCTAAACCTACCCACTCTCGGTTTGAAGGCATTATCCTGGCAAAGACAGTGAAGTGTTTTTCATAAAAGATAGTAGCAGAAAAATACCGTTTGATTTCTTTGTGGATGAGAAAAATTATTAAAAAGGTCATAAAAGTTGCTCTTTCCGTAGGAGGTTCATTTGTGTTTTCAGTTCAATTGAGGCTTACCTCTCCTTTCTACATAAAAAAGCCAGACGTGCCAGGACTGCAAGACCGACTACTCCAAATACACTGCCAAGAAGAATTACTTGTTTGATAGCTGAAAAACAGAGACCAACCACAAAAACCCATGAAGATTTTGATATACATTTCTTCATATCTGTTTGAACACACCGCCTGACAATTTTTGAGGTTGTACATTTGGCGTTAATTTTTCTGTTCTCTTTATTTGCGGAACAAACTGCCTCCCTTGGCAGGGGTGTTGGTCTAGATGATCTCCAAAGGTCCCTTCGAACCCTAACTATTCTGTGGTTCTCTGAAACTGGTAAAGATTAGGAACTCACAGAATTCCTATATTTGACCATTAGGGCAGCTGGCTGCAAAAGCTGTTGTAACACAAAGGGTGGCTAGAGGTTAATATGTAGTCAACATTGTGCACGTGCAATATTTATGTAGAACTGTCAATCCCAACAACTGAAATTTTTTCAAATCCTTATTCCATATGGTTTTATTACTTTAAAAATTACCCCTATTTTGGCATTAAATTTTGAAACTGCCTTTGCTGCCTAATAATCTACATAAAAGAGAGCAGAAGCGACTGTTCTGATGTGGGTACATTGAGCCACATCAGAGAGTTTGAGCACACTAAAACACAAAATTGTCAACTGGATTCTGTGACTACCTAATAAGTACACACGAAAGATAGAAAGAAACCAGATATGAAACAAATTTTGAATAAAAATTCTCATTTCGTTTTCTTACTCTACTAAACAGTTGCAGACTACCATGACACATAAGAATATTCGTAAAAGTCAGGAGATGCAGCATGTGGAGTGAACTGTCTGGGAGAAATGATTCCTGCATTTTGTATCCTTTAAGGAAAATACCTGCTGCAGTACCACCATTGAAAATCTGAGTCCCAGTGTGAGCAATCGTTGTGCCAGGCTCTGTGTTGTAGTGTAACAGAAATGTAGTTCCTTGGCCCTGAGACACTGTGGTGTCCTAAGGTCAAAGTACATTCAATGCTCTGCCCTTTTCTTGGCATCCAGGAAGCGCTCTATATGCATGTACCGGGGAGCACACAGCTTATTTAGAGATAGCTGAGCAGGGGTGCATCTGAGCCTTAATACATCCAGGCTGCATTTTTGCCAGCCCTTCCTTCCATCGCTTTGTCACACCTGCAGTAAGAACTGCCCAAACCACAACCTAGCATACAGTGATGGCAGAGTCATGTAACAGACACTTCCGCGATCCTAGAACAGATTATTTGGCTTTTCATTTGGTTTATAGTGAAGTTTAAGGAAAGAAATGGGAGACATAAACTGTTTCACTGGCATTAGTCCGTCATCCACTAAGTTCTGAACAAGGCTCGAAACCTAATGTTTGCCTTATACATACTTCACAGGGAAGTACCCAGTCTCTGCCAAGTGATGAGAATCCACCATTGGCTTAAGTAGTTAGTCCAGTAGTGATTTGCCTCTATTGAGAAATCTTTGTGTTTAGAAAAAGCACAGAAGACTAATGAGATTTCTGACAACTTTTCAAAAAGAACTGTATTTACAGAGCCGGAGCCTGGGAAAGGAAATCTAAAAGTGAGTAGAGGAGGGGGAAAAAACAGAGAAAATAACCCAAAAGACAAACAAAACTAGATAGCCCTTAATATCACCAAATTATTGTCTGTCTCAAAAAGACTGTGTGTATATATATGTTGCTTAATATCTCATTATTTTTAGCTGGATGTTGCATCTAATTTTACTAGAATCTCCTTTTTGCTTTTGCCGGATGGCTGCTTTGTTCTTCCTCTTTGTGATATTCTGTGAAGAGAGGTTGCAGTGTTACTGGCAAGACTTGCAGTGGGATTGTAATTAGAAGCATAGCAAAATAATTATTATCAGAGGATTTCCATGGAAACTTTAGTCCAAGGAAGCAAAACTCAAAAACAACAATATGCAGGCCCAACAACATAATTTGTATTTGAAGTTTCAAATACTGAAAAGGATTTTGCAAAATAACTGGCGTTACATTTTCTTGTTTCCATCTCTTTTCCTATCCAATTTTCCTAGTCCTCATGCCTTTATTTTAACTGTTCTATCTTTTGAAAAACAGAAGCATATAGCAACTAAAAAACCTTGGTGATTTGCAATACCGAGCTTGAATCTGATGTGCCACAAAACTGCAGCAAGTGTAATGAACACAGCACTGTGAAGAAGTACAACCTGAAAGCTTAGAATAATATGGGGCTGGGCCCTGTGTTCTTGACCAGCGTGAAAGAAATAATTTGAAAAACTGAGTTTAACAGTTCACGCTCAAAGTAAAAATGTGACCGCTAGTCACAGTGGCTAGGTCAGTGGTCACCCACTCAGGCACCCAGAAATTGGGAAGGGCTGTCCATTAATTTTGTCAGCATTTTCCTGGCGTTGAGAAGGTCTTCTGTCACGGGGCTTGATAAAATGGATGTTGGTGAAACAGCAGCATGCTGCTGTGTAAAGAGAAAAACAATGAAGAAAATGGCCCTAGAGAACAACAGATTTTGACAACATGAGGACTTTTTCTGTACTGGAGAAGAGAAGGGTTGGAGGGTGGAGAATAGAGAAAATAGGCAAATAGAGAAGCAACACAAGGAAGACTGGCACTGGATTTCAACTATATCTTAGACTAGAGGCAGCAATGTATTTAGCAGAAAGCAAGTACTAGCTGTCCATGCTGTAAAAATACAAAAGGTTTAGATATAATTGAAAGGAACTTTGAACTGTATTGCCTATCTTCTCTGTAAAGACCTGGACTTCTCAATAAAATAACCTTCTCAGACAAACAGTGATATCTAGCATCGTACCTTACGGAAGAAGGAGAAACAAGGCTAGATATAAATACCATTATTAGGTCATAGCAGTTAGAAAAAAGGAGCGAAGAAATTTGTATTTTATATTGTGTTGATCAGTTGTCAGTATTGTCAGTATTCTGCTGCTATGGACAGCATTGTCATACTCCAGCTTCCTGAGGCTAATAAAAATCATTTTTTGTTCACATTGCAAATTAACGAGAACCCCAAATATCAAATAGTAAGAAAGGTCTTTGTTGCAATCAGATCAATAAAATTCTTTCACACCTTGTTTTTCTTTGTCATCTTTCAGGAAACCATTGGAAAACATTGTGGGTTTTGTTTGCTTGTCCACAAAACTGCATCATGTCTCCATCATTCAGAATGCAATCAGTCACTGCATATCTTCCAACTCCTTTCCTCTGATCTCTCAGGGCTGGCTTTCTGCCCCCCTTTTGCTAGTGTAAATGTCAGCATCTGTTTTGCTTATTGAAACTGACTGGCTCTTATCCGGTATGTATGTGGTTGATGGCAGCAATGGAAAAATATTCTTAGCTTTCAGCTTGGCAGAATGTTTTGCCACTGCCTTTTTAAGATCCAGCCCTTGCAAATTTGTCTGCTGCCCAAACTCACTGCAGTTCATTTTACAAATATCATTAAATATTCAGAACGGCTTTGGAAATGTACAAGCAATTGGTAGAGGCCAGCAGAGGCTGATGAAATGTGTAAGCATGACAGGAATTCATTGCTGATGTGAAGTGCACTTTCCACATTTCTTTGGAAGGTTCTTAGAATGGAGAATCTGTTAGTATGAATTATTTGATGAGTGCTTTTGGGAACTATTAACTCAGCATTAAAAGTGCTTCTACATGCCATCTGGCCTTGCATCACCCTGGTGCTTTGAAATATTGCCATCTTGAGGACATTTGGAGTGTATGTGGTGAATGAATAAAAAGAAAATTTTGTCATAGAGACAGCCTAGCTGCTACTAAATCCAACAATCTCAGGCTCATTGATAATCTATTAGTAGTAACACAAGAGGGGTCATAAATTTATGTTATTTATACTAAATACTATCACCTAATTCACAATAGTTTTACTGCTATAGAAGAATATGTTATGTTTTGAGATAACAACCTTTTAGAAAAAAAGAGTGAAAATGTTCAGCAAGTGTGGACTGTGTCTGCTCTTGAATCACAGAACTGTGGAACACTTGAGGTGGGAAGGGACCTCTGGAGKTCATCTTATCTAACTTCCCTCTTCAAGCAGGACCACCCAGAGTCAGTTGCCCAGGACCATGACCAGACAACTTTTGAATATCTCCAGAGAGGGAGACTCTGTAACTTCTCTCGGCAACCTGTGTCAGTGCTCAATCATAATTACAGTAAAAAAGGGTTTTCTGATGTTCAGAGGGAACCTCCTGTGTTTCAGAGCATACCTATGGCCTCTGGTCTTGTCCCTGGGCACCACCGAAAAAGCCTGGCTCCATCCTCTTTTTACCCACCCCTCAGGTACCTGTACCCATTGATAAGATTACCCCCTTCACCTCCCTGAGCCTTCTCCAGACTGAACAGCTTCCAGCTCTCAGCCTTTCCTCACAGGAGAGATGCATCAGACCTCTAATCATCTTCACGGCCCTTTGTTGCACTCTCTCCAGCATCTCCATGTCTCTCTTGTGCTGAGGAACACAGCACTGAACACGGTACTACATGTGTGGCCTCACCAGTGCTGAGCAGAGGGGAAGAATTATCTCCCTTGAACTGCTGGCAATACATTGCCTAATGCAGTCTAGGACACCGCGAACCTTCTTTGCTGCGAGGGCGCACTGCTGGCTCGTGTTCAGCTAGTTTGTCCACCGGTCCAGGTTCTCTCCCATAAAGTTTCTCTTCAGTTGCTCCTTTTATAATGTGTGACTTCATAACTCACCCGTAAGATGGTTCAGACTGGATGTATGTTTGCCCCAGTTAGTTGCAAAGAAAGTTAAAACTATATTAGTGATAACAGAATGATGACATTAAATGGTTGGCGGATGTGCCATCATTTGTACTTGAAAAATAGCTCAGATTATGTGGATACTAAAGGACTGGGTTGCTATGACTCCACGGGAACCCAAATCCTCACGCATGATTTCTATAATCTGTAGTTCTCTATGCATATGGATATATGCGTAGATCATATATTTATAAAGCTACTAAAAGAATATTACACATACCTAAGAAAATTACATTAAAATAATGTTGTAAATATAAGGATTCTTTCTGTAGCCTTTGCATTTTTGTTTTATGGAACAATTTTTAGCTAAGTACTATGTTTTCCTGTTTTTCTGAGATTGAGTTTGAAATTTATGATAGGTCATCCACCTAGACTGGTTCCTAGCCAACCCTACATAAAGGGAAGCTTGTAGCCCTAAACCCTTAGAAAGAGTAGACATATTAAATTAAAAAAAAAAAATTAAAAACTTTTAAAACCCCACCAAAATGCACAAAACCACCATGTCACCTGTTACTTAGGTTTGAACAACAGTCTTTCTAGAAATCCAGACATCTCGTGTTCAATGTTTTCCCAAGTAAGAGAAGTCAATTTTGTCAAGGGCTATCACGATATATTGCGATTGCCTTGTCCTCGATAATGATTTTTTAATGACAATATGTAATATCTAAAAGGCAACAGACCTGTTCTCAGGATGCAATGGGGTGTGTCTCCTGACCAGGCTCCTGACACTTGGCAAATTCTTCCCTTTGACCCAGTGAGTTCATAGCCTTGATCGCAGATGAAATTGATGGTTGAGCCCAGCAGGTAGCTAGTTCCATTCTTTCTTCCATTGATTGGATGATCCAGCCAGCCACAAGAGATCACTAGTAAAAGAGATGTATCTGGTTAGAGTATTTAGGATTTGGACCAGCAAATCTCCACTACAATGATTCAAACGGCATTTTAGTGGCAACTCATGGAAAAACAAAGCTTTTTCGGCTATCTGAAAGACAATACTTCCTGCTACTTTTTAAAATTATTTTTGAGTCTAAGGAAGACAGGTGAATGCATATAAAATGAAGATAAAGATTCTACACTGTGGTGTTGTAGTGAAAGAAACGGAAAGAAATTTGAGTTTGCGTAAGTATTCTATCAGTACAGAATTTTTCTGGTACGAGGATGACCCCACCTGACAGGTGCATAAACCTACGGTTAAGCAAAGCCTCCTCAAACAGTGTTAACTCTTTAGATGCTCTGTAGAAATAACTGTAGTGATGTCCCCTATGCGGCATTCACTTAAGAGCTGGATTTGACGATCCCAGTGGGTTCCTTCCAACTCAGAATATTCTGTGATTCTGTAATGATGTTTCATGGAATATTCTATCACCTGGCTCTAAACGTTCTACCAGCAGCTTGTGATTCTGATGAGAAAGTCTTGTGGATCTTCCCACTTGAAGGCTTCTTGTTGTCAGGACATCGAATCTGCAGAATGGGTCAGAGTCGCAGAGTGAGACCATCTCTTCTACCAGGGGATCAGCAGGGTCTTCATAAGGGAAGAACACAGGCAGAAAGGAAGCATTGTGCTTTTCTCCATAAAAGAAATTGTTCAGTAAGAACTCTGTGTCATAAGTAAAGAGAGAAGTTCCATTTTCAATAGCCCCTTGAGAGACAGAAAAAGAGAGAGATTCATATGTAACATTGCCTACATATACCACCTTCTGTTAGTAGCGTTTATTTACAGAAATGCAGCTAAAGATGGAAGAGATGTAGGAAGTCCTACAGCATCCTTCCAGCTCAAGATTATTTTCCTTTTCGTATGCGACATCTTAACTTAGCACCAATAGTGTTCATTTAACCTGGTGTTTGATCATTTTCTTAAAATTAAATTCAAATAATTGTGTAGACATGATTTTACATGAGATGGTTTTATATGCCTCCTAGCAAAATCGTGGTGACAGAGCTAAAGCAACCATTACAAGCAACACAGATCCTGAGACTATGTGTCCCTAAATTTATCATGTCTGCCATGGTCCTGCTCTTTGCTTTCATTCTGCTGTATCAGAAGCATCCTGAGGCTGAAGCAGTGAGACTTTTAAGTATGATCTGAATCCTGGAGCATGATTACACTGTGCTCAATACAGAGATCAACCGGTAGCCAGAGGGTATTTTGCATCATGTTTCTGGCCCATCTCCTAACCTGATGTCAGAAGGAATCCTGACCAATCTAATGCTGTAGGCTAGATAGAGCAGCCTTGTCCCGACACAGCCTAATCACTCATTAAATGATAGAAGCCATTCTTTTACACACATTTCTCCACATCCTCTTTTTTGAAGAGTGAATTACTAAATTGTTGTTGTTATAAATAAAAAAAAAAAAAAAATAATAATAATACTCTTTCTGGATGGGTTTTAAAGTCCCTTGCAGTCTTCCTGAAAGCGTGGCGTTTGTCCGGCGGTGCCGTGACGCGTTCGGTGGCGTGCACACACACACACACACACACAAACACGTACTTAGTTGAGGCAAAGAGTCGGAGGGGTTCTCCCCATGTGTTCCGTGAAATAAGTTTATTCCATGAATCGTCAGGGAAGGAGAGAACACAGAACAATGGAGGGGGTCAGGGTTTTATCCTAGGGGCAGTGGGGGCGGAGAGACAACAGGGGCCAATGGGTTGAGGGTCAGGGGGCAGAGAGAAGGCGGGGTAACACAACTTCAACCAATAGGGGTAAACGAGGGGAGGAGTGGGGTACAGGAATAAATGGGATGCTGAGTAAGGCAGAACACTCTAGAACTGAACCTTATAAGGGAACAAGGAATAATAGGCTGCTTGGTCACTCCTGCAGCTGGCTCAGACACTGCAGCACTCTGCTGCAGGTTCAGTTACCTCTACAAATTGTGATTTAATAAATGGGTTTTTTAAAACTGTCAGCATGGTACATGAAGAAAACATTGCTAAGATTCTGGGAAAAGATAGCTGACCCTGGCTTTTGCTGCACTTCTAGAATTCTGTAGTCTGCTGGTGCTGTGTTCAGCTGACCATAGTAGATTTGAATTTGTAAAGAAAATGTAATAGGAGACCAGAGAAATGACTTACAGTTAGCTCCAAACTCAAACAACTGCCGGGGACTTGCATGAACTGACATCGTGGTTTTGTTCTTGAAGGTGTACTCATCCTCTGGATTGCCATTCATTACCCCAAAGAGACCCTGTGTGTGATTCATCAGCTTCTCTGGGAGCAGAACTGTCAGGGTCAGAAATCCTTCACTTCCCCTTATTTCCACTCCAGACCCAGAAGAGAACATCACTGTGATGTTCTGATCAGGTGTAGAATGGAGAAAGAGACCTATAACAATGAGAGGAAGAGGACAAAATAGCTGATTATCGATAGTGAACCAATTGTTGTATTTTAGCATCAGTTAAAATCATCATCAGTTTTAACCATTTTTCATAAAGCTTTTCCTCCCTTCCACTCTGAGCTGCAGTCCGAGAAGCATTTAAAGGGAAGCCACACCTTCATACTACAATTGTTGTAAGACGGCTACTACAGAGTAGCAGCAAAGAAAGGTCCACTGTTGATACATGATGCACTGCCTCCTGCCAGTGTCCCAGGCCAGAAGCTTAAAGATATGAGATGGCTGCATCAGACAGCGGCTGCGAGCTGGAAGCACTGCTTTCAGTAGTCACAGCTTTCCTCTCTTTCTTCCTTGTCTTGTCAACACCTCCCTAACATGGCTTCTTCTCCAGGCCCCATCAATGTTCCTTCCATTATTTTTCCTCCCTGCATCTCTCTGCTTCTGCAGCTCCTTGTCAATGTAGCCCTCCACCTGCTCTTCAGCCATTTGAAGAATACTAATTGCTAGCCACAGAAAATTTCCTCTGCTGAACAGGGGGATTACTGTTAAAATTCAAGTGATGTATGATGACTCTTTGTCAAATTATCATAAAGACTAATCAAACGATCACAGCCCTGTTGGACAAAACATCAACTTTTAATAGTCTTTTTGGCAGAAGAATAGAGGGATAATACCTGACCTATTGTGAGAGCTCCCAATAGGTAAATCTGAAATTCAGTTATATTTTAGTATATATTTTGGTTACATTTCCCTATATTTCATTTTATTTGGTAGGCTTCATTGCATTAGATGCAATAAGCTCAAAGCAGAATGTAGAGTACAGCGTTTTTAATTCCATTCACTGTCCACAGGACGAGAAGGAAAACCATTGCTCTAAAAACCACTGAAAAAGGACAAAGCAGACATGGACATTGAGGCCACCTGTTAAAACATTTCACTGTTCTTGCAAGGATAATGCCTTCAAACTGAAAGAGGGTTAGTTTGCGTTAGATATTAGGAAGAAATTTTTCATTGGGATGTTGGTAAGGCACTGGAACAGGTTGTCTAGAGAAGCTGTGGACACCCCATCACTGGAAGTGTTCAAGACCAGGTTGGATGGGGCTTTGAGCAACCTGGTCTAGTGGAAGGTGTCCTTGCCCATGGCAGAGGGGTTGGAACTAGATGATCTTTAAGGTCCCTTCCAGCCTAAACCTTTGATTCTATGTTTGCATGCCATCCCTTCATAATCCTTCCACATGCCAGAAAGTTCAGGCAGAAAGCAGGTCTTGCTGGATGTTGTCATTTATGTTATTTGGACATTCTGGGAAAGGAGAATGTACCACAGTCCAGACTGCTGGCCAGTCAGATGACTCTGCCTCTTCCTGGACACAGCATAGGTGCTGCCAGTTAGCTAGGCTAACAGCCATTAATGCTGATGAGAAGCAGGAAGATTGCAGGTTCTGATGTGCTCACCCGAACCGTGATGCCCTGCTACACCTCTCCATGGGAACACAGACAGCCACAGTATATTTCTCTGTAGCATGCTTGATCCACGGCTATTTGGAAGATGTACAGCCCATGTTGTAGCTGTTATCAGTCTCAAAGGCCAGGTGGATCCATGCACTGGGCTACTATAAACACAGGACCAGGTAGGTAAATTGGATGGAAAGGGCATTCTCTCCCATGCTCTCAATTTTATTTCTTTCACCAAGGTGCATGCCAACTGTGCACTGCCACCGATTCTGCCTCAATCTGGCAGCAACCGGAGAGAGCCATGTAATAATAAAACAAATTCTAATGAGCTGGGACATCGCCTGTTCTCTGTTTCAGTTCTTACATAATTTTTTGGTGTGATCTGCAGCCTGTTTCACAAAAGGATGCTGAAAAGAGAATTGAAATGCATGCATTTAGACATATTTTTACCTATACATGGGCTCCAGCGAACATAATTGCTTACAAGGCTGATATGTATAACTAACCTTTCAGGTCCATCCAACTTTGTTCAGAGAAGCTGAGAACCTTCTGGTTCAGCAAGACCTCCAGATTCAAATCCTCAGAGTAGCGTACTTCAATCACATCAGAGTTGTTCTCTTGCATGGCCACCGCAGACAAGCCTGTCCCCTGAGCCCCAGTTCCTTCCAAATAAAGAAACAACCCCCCAAAATACTCAACATGATATAAAGTAAATATAGAAGGTTCTAATGATACAGGAAAAAACCCCAAACAGATGTTTCCAAAAGTAATGAAATGTGATTATTTCTATTTGAGAAAACTGCTCAGTATGTACATCATATAAAAAACCCAGTATAAATCTCCTACCAGTATAGTATATTGAAAGCAGAATGTTTAATGCTATAAAAGACTGGAAATTCTAAATTCTTCATCTTAATGGCAGTGGCTGAACTATGTAAGGATGCTGGTTGATCTCCTTGCACATTCAGCCCTGTGAGTAAGGTCTGGGAAAATGAAAGATAATTTCAGGGCGGGCATGACAGAAAAAGGAAATGGAATGAACAAAAATTTAAGAAACTGATCTTCTGAAGATACCGCTCAGTGTCTCATACTACCTGTACCACAAACAGAGTAAAATCTTATCACGGGCAAAATATTTCCTTCATCGTTTCCATCTTATCCAATGTGATATTCAGTATAAGCTATTTATCTATATGGGGGCTGAAATGCACAGACAGTTTTTAGCACATCCTCATAATTGTACAAGAACTACCAAATCCTTGAAGTGTGTCTCTAAGGCTGGCTGGAATATTCTTTTCTGAGAGAAACCTGTTATTTAACGCACTGCAAAACAGCACTAGATACAGAAAAAGCATAAACAAAAGTATCTGAAATAAGGCTTTTCAGCCTTATGAGAACCATGATTCCATTATGCTCTTTCACAAGCTATTTTCCCTTTATTTTAGAATATAGGTGTATGACAATCGCCTTCCTACAGGCTGGTTAGCAATTTGCCCTTTCAAGTTATGAAGGCCACAGGTATCTCCAGAAATCTGCTTCTGCCCTAGGTTTCATCTTACAAATAAGCCCAGAGACCAGGACCATCAGGCCCTTTGAATAAAAAAATGACCCCCTTAACCAACCTCTCACCAGACACACCGTACTTTTCTGCTAGCTGGAGATGCTCAGAGAGAATTTTTTCCCATCCAAGGTATGTTTTCTCAGCGTTTCCTGAGACATTTCTGCTCTGTCGACACATGCGTGCATGCATATACATGTAACGCAGAAAGAAAATAAAGCAGGGCATACACTTACCTGCTTTCTATTAATTTTCAGCTACAATACTATCAAAATGCATCAGCTAGCAGCTGTGCCTATTGACTGATTTCTAGAACTGACCTGATGTTTCCTTATTGATGAGAATGGGCATGGAGAGAAATAAGACCTTTTTTTGAGCTCTTAAACACAGCAGAAAACCTTACACTTCCATTACTCAAACCCAATAAAACTAGCAATTAAACTTTGATCGGGAAGTTATTTTTTTCCTGAAGATGTTGTCTGCCTTCTGATAATCTTCAAAATGGTGACCTTTCCCAAATGGCCAAAAAAAGACAAGACTAGACATGATAGGATGATTGCTGCAAAGTGCAAATCAAGCAAGCTCAGGAGCTATTATTTGTTATCACAGCTTCCTCACTTTCTGACCTACCGTTGGGAAAGCGTGCCTGCTGTGTCCTCCCTTGCACTCTTAGGGATGTGAGATCAGACTCTACCAACATGTATTCTCCTTGGCCATTGAAGGTGAAGTTCAGACCGTCAAATGTGAGGAAATGAGGATCCCCAAAAGCAGATGCTATTTTTAAAAGCAAAAAGAGAATTAAGAACAAGCAAAAATCACAACCTATTACTCCCCAAGTTCATGAGAAATAAAAATAAGTATCTTTGTGGTGATCCAAAGAATGGCATTTAAACAAAGGAAAAAATACAAGGCTGATCTGATCCATGTTAAATGTGTTATGAGGAACAGCCACGACAACCTAGAACAGTGAGAAATGTCATTCCAGTTACGCTTATATTCACTGGCCAGCATTGAATGCTGCACTTTAAAAGGCTGTTATGGGCAACAATGCTTACCTGGTAAACCCTTTACTAGCGTCCCCGCTGATAGAATCATAGAATGATTAAAGTTGGAAAAGACCTTCAGGATCAAGAAGTCCAACCTTAGACCAAATACCACCACGCCCACTAAACCATATTGTAAAGTGCCACATCTACTCATTTTTTGAACACGTCCGGGGGAAGGGATTCCACCACTTCTGTAGGCATCCTGTTCCAATGCTTAATCACTCTTTCAGTGAAGAAATTTTTCTTAATATTCAACCTGAACCTCCCTTGGCACAACATGAGGCCGTTTCCCTTTTTCTTAGAGATAGTTGCCTGGGAGAAGATGCCAACCCCCACAGCCTCCCTTCAGGTAGTTGTAGAAAGCAATAATGTCTTCCCATAGCCTTCTTTTTTTCCAGGTTAAACAACTCCAGTACCCTTAGCTGGTCCTCCTCAGATTTGTGCTCCAGATCCTTCCCTAGCCCTATTCCCATCTCTGAACACGCTCTGGCCCTGAACATCCTTGTTGTCATGAGGGGCCCAGAAGTGGACGCACCTTTCAAGGCATGGCCTCACCAGTGCCCAGTACAGGGTGGTTGGTTACTGCCCTAGTCCTTGTGGCCACACCATTTCTGATACAGACCAGGATGCCATTGACTTTCTTGGTCACCTGGACAGACTGCTGGCTCATGGCTGTCAACAGAACCCCCAGGTCCTTCTCCACCAGGCAGCTTTCCAGACACTCTTGCCAAAGCCTGGAGTGCTGCCTGTGGTCCTGGGGTTGTTGCGACCCAAGTGCAGGACCCAGAACTTTGCCTGATTGAACCTCATACAAGTGGCCTCAGCCTATCCATACAGCCTGTCCAGATCCCTCTGTACGGCCTTCCTATGCTCCAGCAGATTCACACTCCCACCCAACTTGATGTTATCTGTGAACTTGCTGAGGGTGCATTCAATCCCCTCATCCAGATCATCGATAAAGATGTTAAACAGGACTGGCCCCAAAACCGAGCCCCCGGGGAACACCACTCGCGACCGTCTGCCAACTGGATTGAACTCCATTCCCCACCACTCTCTGGGCTCGGCCATTTTTTTCGCTCAGCGGAGAATGCTCCTGTCTAAGCCATGGGCTGCCAGCTTCTCCAAGAGAATGCTGTGGGAGACAGAGTCAAAGGCTTTACTAAAGTCCAGGTAGACAGCATCCACAGCCTTTCCCTCATCCACTAGGCAGGTCACCTGGTCATTAAAGGAGATCAGGTTTGTCAAGCAGGGGCTGCCTTTCATGAACCCATCCAGACTGGGCCAGATTCCCCGGTTGTCCTGCATGTGCCATGTGACCGCACCAAAAATAACCTGTTCYGTGACCTTTCCTGGCACTGAAGTCAGACTGACAAGCCTGTAGCTGCCTGGATACTCCTTCTGACCCTTCTCTAGCCTCCAGTTGTCTGGGACCTCTCCAGTTAATCACGATTGCTAATAAATTATGGAGAGTGGCTAGAAGCCTACATCACGCGCAATGTATGCGGAGATTCGGACATGAATACAGGGCTATAGCCTTATCTTTGCATCCATATCYTTTGCACCTTTACCCCCTTTTGCATTTCCAACTTCCATGTAAATCAGTCCAAATTGCTTCTAATTTGTCTTCCTTTGTATGCTTTTTTCTGTACAGTAAGTAATACAGTGCACCTTGCCATCAAACTCCGTAAAGCTCTATTTTCACAAATTCATATTAAACTCTGCTTTTGCCAATTCTTTTGATAGTGTTTCTTCAAGCGGCCAAACCCCTTATTCATGACCCCTAGCTACCAAACGCAACGCCCTCTACAGTTTTCTCCTTTTTTCCCGATGCAAACTGCTGCCTCTTTGCAACTCTTTATGAGAGGCCAAGTCCTGCTGGACACCTCAGCAGCATAGAAGGCAAGACGTGGTAGCAACAGAGATATGGCAAGACTTGAAGACTGAGTTAAAAGCAAGCAGCAGAAAAACAGACACACTGCAAATCATGGAATTTCCTTATTTGATATGTATAACATTTTTCAGCATGATAACTTTTCGAGCTACAGCCTAGCTATCATTAACCATCCCTATCCATCTTTTTCCTGAAAAGTGCTCACTGGTGATAGAAAGCCGCGAACGCTGACTACTAAGCTTTGGCTGTTTAGGTTGTAGGGGTAAATGAGATACTCAACGGCAGAAAATCTTGCAGCACAATTAAAAATCACATACAGATTTTGTCACCGATAGATCAATAGAAACCTTCCATGGAATTTTTCCACAGGACATTGTACCCTCACCACTGTCAACTAATATATGTACATATACAAATATTCTAAAAGCCAACACTGTACCAAAAAGCTATACTCCATAAGGAGATTCTGAAGCCCTTACCAGCTCGGGGCGGGCGATACATCCTGCAGTCACTGGAGGGCCGTCTTTTCATGTAGAAGTGACAGTTATCAGACCACAGGCAGCAGTAATAGAAGCTCATAACATCATAAAGCCAATGGGAAAAGCCAGGTATCCGGGGAGGCTTCATGAAAGGTGGTGAACCCCAGTCATGTCCTCGATCAGGTGTGCTGCCTCCTGTGGAGTCATGCGTGAGGACTTGGGTTCCCATGGAGTCATAGCAACACTGCTGTCCTGCCCCGTACTGAGGACTGATTGAGAAAAGCAGCAAGAAAATTGTCATTCAGCTCTCTGAGGTCCATTTCTATTTAGGGGTTACTTATTGCCTTTTTATGGATACAGCTAAATATTTTGGTTGCCAAGCTTTATACGATGCCCAGTTAGACTTCACCCCTGTCCTCTCTTTATTCCCATAAATTAGTCCAAATTAGGGTTAGGGAGAGAAGGGTTTCTAACCAAGGCAGTTAGAAAGGCCTCGGTTAAAAGGCCTTCTGTAGGCCTTTTAGCTACACAAACATAGTGTTGAAAAACGTTGAATACGTAAAAATTTTCTTAAGATAGGATGTTCTTTGATGTTTGATCTCTCTCTACTTTCAAGCGTAATCAACAAGAAGTGAGATTTAGTCTGTGAAAAAGACAGCAGCTAACAAGCAAGCTCTACGTGATGTCCACGTGTTAGAAAAACAACTTAATTGCCTTGTTAAAGTTTAGGGCTCAACATGCTTCAATGATCTCAGATTTAGGGGCAGGTTAACAAAGCTTGAGAAAAAGGATGCCCACTGATAGCACACACAAAGAATGCAGAATTTATGAGCCATGAAGACATCTGGTAGAACTCCCAAGATAAAGAAGAAACTAATAAAGCCAACTCAGCAATTGTGCTGAAATCAGCTCCACCTCGGTAAAAGGTGATTCTGACAGGGGAAAATCTGTGACCATCATCTCAGAGGACACAGATCCAAGAAACCCACTGACTCAAGAGAAGGAGTGGGCACGCAGACTAATTATCATGAAAAGTGAGAGAATCATTAACCAATAGAAGATAGAATAGTAATTAATAAGAGAACTATGTAACTTGTAGCCAACGAACACTAATTCTTTGTTTGTTAAAATGTGTAAGTAGCAAAAAGTTTTGATAGTTTCGGCATGCTTGATCTGTGGAATTCCAATGGGCACCCAGGCTTGCGCAACTCTGAAATAAATAATCAATGTCCCTCTCGAATGTGTAATTACTGGCTTGTTGCACACCGAGTATATAACAAGCCTGATTTTTGCAGACCAACAATAGTGCTCTTTGAAATTGTTCTGATAGAAATAGTGCAAAGAATAACTTGCTGAACTTAATTAGACGAACACAGAAAAGGCTTAATTAGGCCTAATCAAAACTCTTCTAGACATTAGCTCTTGTTTAGGTATCCTAAGGTTTCAGACCCTGCAATTTACTGTTTATTAAATGCAGGGCCTTAACTTCATCTCAGCAATAAGGGTCAATGTATGAATAAAAGGGAAACAGTGGTCACTATGAACCTGAATTAAGATTCCAGAGACCTTTGTGACTTCCGTGATGCTGCCGTCTCTGAGGTGGAATGAGTCATTAAAAAAATGCAGTTTAAAAATTTTTCTTTACCTGGCTTGAATGGCTCTTACACAATGCACAGCACCAGGATGGTAAGTACACACACTCCCCTTTTCAATGTCGCAGCCGTAATCCGTCTGAAAAAGATCAGCGTTCACACTTAATGGGGTTCTTTCCTCATTGTCCTTTCTATTTTTATGTTCTGTCCCCACCCTTTGTATCTGACATATGTGTAAAGTTGACATGAACCGGTTGAGGTTGTGTGTTGAATAGCATGGAATGACAGGATAAACGGCGAATTTAATACTGATGTGTCCGGAGCAACACGTCTAACCCGAGCATTTTGCAGTCTATTACAACAGACTTCGAAGAACAAATGCAACTAGACGGGGACTCAGCTAAAAGTGTACAACCGACACTGATGCAACAGAGTAAATGTTTGTCCTGTGTTCTTAACGGTAGCGCAGTAGATCTACTTTTTTTCTTCACAAGCTTTTACCTGTACACATCATGTTTGGAGCTTCATAACCAGAAGAGTAACAAAGTTTACCTAACTTTTTTTTACATATATTTTTTTAAAATGTGCATGAACACATTGCCACCATTTGGTATCATAAATACGAGAGGAAGTTACCCTCATCTGGTCCTCAGGTCAGCAGTGTAAGTGAAAGTGTAGACTAAATGGCTTTTGTCAGCTCCTTGTTAACAGTGAAGCTGAGAAGGAGGAAGGAAGCAGGAGAAAGGATATAATGGATAACAGCTCTGGATTTGAGCTCTGCAGTACAAGGCGGAAGGGTTTGCAGCTAAGTATGATATACTAGGCAGAAATGCGGCCTGCTTGTTACAGCATGAGATATCACCTACAGACGCAGACCATCATCTTGTAGGATCTCGAAGAAGCCATCCCTGCTCTCAGCTCCACAGAGCTCACTGTCCTCCCTGAGTGTTTTCAGTCCACCATTGGAACTACTGCCTCAATTCCCTGTTTGAATGTAATTTCCATCTCCTGTCCTACAGGCACTTCTCTCTTCTTTTATTCACACTACCTGGATAAGCCGTATTTGCTTCTGCCATTTGATATACTACTTGTGCAAATCTAAATATAATTTAATTTCCTTGTAATGACATTTAGAGAGGGAACGGGGGTGTGTGTGGAGTATGGCACTCCTTAAGCTCCTACTTGTAATTGTAATAAGCCAGAGGGATCAATTAATAACTTACATGGAACCTGCCAGTGTCAGCTCTTGCCTGTGCCAAGGTGCAAGGGCAGTCTGTAATTTCTTCCAAAAAGTTCGGAAGCAACTCTTCCTTTCTGTCCCATTCTATACATTTTGCAGTTGCCCATGCATTTGGGTCACTTCTGAAGTCTTTCCCAAGGTGCCAAGCCAATGCATGCTCTGTGCTCCAGACTGATGGAATGTTGCTGGGTGGAAAAAGAAAAAAAAAGAGGCAAAAAATAGATCTGATAGCTGAACAAGCACTATTTTGACAGTAACACTGTGGCTTAATTGCTAATTATAATTAAGAAGCATCTTTTGACTTGCAAGTTATTTCATTGCAAAGCCCACTGCTTTCTTTTTCCTGCAAAAAGTTACGGCAAATCAAAATTTTCCAAATTCGTAAGGTGACAGGACAACATACAGCAAGTATGCGTAATCAGAATACATTTTAGTAATCATGATTCTGGCTTACATGTATCCTTTAAGAGACAGGTTTTCTATTCATGCCTTTTTAGATTGTAGTTTCATTTAGGCCAGAATGAAGAACCGTCTGGATTCTTTAACAAAACATAACCCTGCACTCCAGTAGTATCATGGCTAATGGCAACAGATGGAGAGAAACCATTCAGAATCCTTGAAATGTTCCAAAGCCACTCTACTTTTCCCCCACAAAAGAAAAATCATATACAAAATGTAATAAAAAACCGTCTAGAAGGAGAAAAGGTTACCCTTCTCTGGGTAGCGACTCCTAAATGCTAAAAAAGGTTCTGACATATTAGCAATATGTTCTAACACTGAAGAAGCGGCATTTCTATATTCACGGTCTACACCATCTACATCAAAAACTGCAGACGTAGAAGAATTATGAAGGAATAGCTGTGCAAGCTCAGAATATGCATGGAGCACTTAGAGAGGTAGTTCACCAAAAATCGTGGGCAAATATGCAATGAAATAAAAGGAAACGGGCATAAAATTTGTAGGAATGCAAAAGCCTGCATACAAAATAGAAAAAAAATTAAATGCAGAGGAAGACCTGCGGCTGCAGTGACAGAAGTTCCACGATAAGAAACTCCTCCGCAATTGTGACAAAACAAAAAAATCAGCAGATCCTAGTCTGCTTAGAGTACTGGGTTTGGCTGGGTAGAGTAATTTTCTTCGTAGAAAATACCGTGCCACGTTTTCAATTTGTGACCAAAACAGTGCTGATAACACACCAGTGTTTTAGCTACTGCCCAGCAGTGCTTGCACGGTGTCAAGGTCTTCTCTGTTTCTCTTGCTGGCCCCCAGGGACTAGGCTAGGGTTTGTCAGGAGGCCAGGAGGGAACCCAAACTGACCAAAAGTATATTCCATGCCACAGACCATCATGTCCATCGATAAAACTGCGGGGGTGTTTTTCCAAAGTAGCCGTTACCGGGTGACTGACCGTGCATCAGTCTGCTTGTGGCAGGTGGTTAATGATTGCCTTTTGGATCCTTCCTCCATGCTCCTCTTTACTCAGTAAACTGTCTTGATGTTGACCCATGAGTTTTTCTCACTTTTGCCCTTCCAATTTTCTCCCCATTTTTTCACGTGAAACAGAGCCTGAGTCTCAGTTTTAAATGCCAAAGGAGACAACGACTGTACTTCAGGAAGCAGTAATAAGGTATCTATGATTATTATTAATGAACGTTGTGATGCACTTGCCTCTGCCCATCAAAATAGTTGCTGGGTGTAATTCTCAAAATTCCAAAGTCCCATGTACTGTAATTTCCTTTAGCAGGTACAGGAATGAAAGAAAATTTCCCTGTATTATGGATTTCTCTTGCCAAAGTATAAAGATATTTCCATTCAGCCATCCAGTTTTCCGAGTAACTGTCACCTGTCAGATAGAGGAGGAAAACGGTTTTGGACGCTGGAAAAGAACAATTGCCACGAGATTGAAATTAGATGTCTCCACCCATATGTAAATGAAGAGGAAAAGCTGACATTATTGTTAAGATTTATTTATGCTAGCAGGTCTCTTCTTGAGGCCTCAGTGAGAGTGATCACATGCTCTGCAGAATTCTGCACATAAGTTACGCATGCGATAAATACTCGAGCACAGGTAGGAAAAGAAGTGTCACTTTACCTGTTTCCTGGTATCCCCAGACTTCTATGTTGATGTGGGTTGCTGCAAGTGCCTGGTGTGTCCAGGTAAGAGTTAAGTTTCCATCAGTGTTGGGGGTGCCGTAATATTGCCATTTTGTCTCATTTACCAATGTGCATTTTTCTTCATCCGAAACTTTGCTATGATGTACTGCATTGCAGAGCAGAAAAAGAGGACGAATCCCATTTTTGCTTTGCATGGTCTCGAAAAAACGCTACCGTATTATTTAAGATTCAGCAGTAGTTCCCCCGGGTATGTTTTACACAGTACAGGATGCATGACATAAAAAGAATAAGCAGAAGCTGAGAAAACGCCACACTTACTAATGTCTGCAGTCCTTAGACTGCAACACGGCAATGCAGCTATTTGAAAAATGGACGAAAAGGGATAGAAGTAGGGACAGAAAGGGAACTGTTTCGGTCAATCTCATTTTTAAGCAGGACTTTTTATGAGTTAATGCTGCTGCTGCTACTCAATTGCTGTGAAAGTTCATATCTCGAAAGATGAATTAATATGAGGACAGAAAGAATTACTTTTCTGAGGTCTGTTAAGGAAGAAGAAAACTGATCAAAAGGGAAGGGCTTATATGATCTTGTGTCCACGGAGGAAGGATATAGGCAGAAGAGGGATGCTGCAGATTTAAGTAAGTAACCTGATAACCAAGTTCCAGAGTAGGGAAATGTTAACCCATCATCTGTAGAAACTTCGAAAGGGATGAAACCAGTCTCATAAAGCAACGGGGAGATGCAGTGGGCTTTTCCATCCTTAGCAACATAGCCACTGGTTTTGATTTTCTGCTTGAACCTGTAGATGTCGAAAACACTTCTCAGTGTCATAGACAGAAGGAAAATTCTGAATGCGTTTCAGAACATCAAGCAGCCTTGTGTTGTGAGTAGATCATTTCAAGTCTGGGGCCGTTTTGTTTGTAGCGGTGAATATAAACTGGAAAAATCTGTGCTTATTACATCAGTGTAGATTCTGTTGTGAACTGCACAAATATACAGCAATCCACAAACCTTCAATTTGCTATTTAATTACTGAGAGAGGGAGACAATAAATTAGCAACAAAGGGACAGCAGGAAGAGGAAGATAATATTATAGCATTAGTAGGATTACGAGGTAGCTAACACTGACCGTGATGAGCAGTTATTGCAAATTTCCGATTTGGTTTTTTTTTTTTTTTCTGGTCAGTCCAGTGAATGCAACAAAAGTAATTTCATGCTGTTCTAGAATTTCCACTGCAAAAGGTAACTCAGAACTCGTTGCTTGTTAATTAACCTCTTGATTCCAGTTAGGGCTCTTGCCCAGTGTCCTAAGGTATAACCCCACCTGTGACTCTTCAAGACTGATGTGTGGTGACCGCACACCTACTCCAAGTAGGATTTGGGGCCTGCCAGGAAATAGTACCTTTGCTTGTCTGCACTGAAATTTGTGTTGGCTATAACAACGTAACTGTGCAGATAATGCAAAGTACACCGTTGTGTTCTACAGAATGAATGCCTTGGTCAAAGGTTTTCCAAATAAAGAACTGAAAACCTTGTCACGTACTGCTATCCAGATGGCAAAGACTCCAAAATCTCACTCAGAACCTGCCGTGGAAAGAATACCAGGACATCAGGGTCAGAAAAATTAAGCGTACTGTATGTATCGCACATGTGACACATGCACCTAAGTGTGATACAGGCTGACACATTTAGGATCCACAGCTTTCTCTTACAGGAAAAATGTAAGGTGTCCTATCTACATTTCTTTCTTGCTGTTTCCTCATTCAGATTAAGAAATAAATACTTCTTTCCCACAAAGGGAAATGCTAAAGAAATATTGACAACCAAGTGTCCTGAAAGGAAGCTCTTTTCAAAAAGTCACTATTTTAATATGCTAAGGGAAGAACGAACAGAGTAATGATTGTACTACACAATAACTTGACCTAAAAGAAACGATCCTGTGTAGAAATAGAGTCAACATGTGTCCTTGAGGGTGAGGCTCAGCAGAACTTTTGCATGTTTCAGGATTCTAACAACTTTACAAAGTTTTCACTGCTGTATAGACCGGTCTTGTTTTGCGGCAATTGCCTGCTGTCAGAGAAGGAGGTTATAAAGTTTCACCTCCCTTTGGCAGAGAAATATAAAATCATGACCCACCTGCATGTTAGCACAGAAGTGGCATTAAAAGTTGCAGTGTCAATCAAAAAGTCTTTTCCTCCCATGAGAGATCCTGAGTATGGAGAAATTTGAAGACAAAATTCTTTATAATCAGGACAGCATATCCCCAAGGACTGGCACGTCACCCGGCAAGAACAGTTACCAAGCAGCTCCCCGCATCGGTGTGCGCAAGAGTCTTGAGCTCCTTGTTAAAGGAAGGAAAAAACAGGAATGTTATTGAACTCTTCTAGATGTTCTCTAAAACAGAAACGCATCATCCAAAGGACTACTGTACATAAATAAAGCAGGCCGGTTATGTTAGTTTAGGAATGTATGCAGGCGAAGGTTGTAATCACCTGCATGTTAAGGTTACTCCATTTTGAATAACAAAATACGCTTGTTTACCTCCCAGCCACTACATTATTTTCATCAATTCCATGGATATTTTTACATGGAATAAACAAATAAATCTCCAGAGCAGCCCCTCAGTGAGTGTCACTAATTATATTTATTTCTGAGAGTAAGTCTTAAACCTAACAGAATGGGGGTCCCCCACCATCAACCCTGCATGGGAATCAATAAGAACGGAAGGCTAGTGCTCTTGGAACGTTAACATCAGCGACAAAGTGTGCTCCAAAGTAAGTTTATTAAGARCCACTGAAATATCTTTGTTTTGTGCATTTCATTTGAGCCTGGCCTTAACAAAGTAGGTGTTACGACGACTGGGCACGGATTGATGACTAGCCTCTTGGCTTAGGTCTGGCGCAAGTCTAGCTGAACAGACTGTGAGTAATTACTGGATGTGACACGGAAAACTACTCAACAAATAAAACAGTGAGAAGACAGACATCACAGTAACACTGTGAAGAATAGCTGGATTTCACAAACAGTTAAGGGGCATTTAAGTGAGATGGACAAGCTGCACAGGCAGCTGGGAGTACTGAGGACCTTTTGGGAAGTGGAATCTTGCAAGAATAACACTGCTTGGGAACTATATCAATAACACCATGCAACGCTGAGATGAACTAGGTAAGTATCAGAAATTCTAAATTTGGACGCGGATCTTGCAAAATTGGAACCATTTATGAAAAAGTAATTAGGGGAGGATTGATTATTTGGGAGGACACAAGCTAAAGGAAAGGCAGGGATCAAGGCGGATGGTGAAGAACAAGCATGGGAAAATGCAAAGAAGGGAAGTAAAAATGCTCGTTCAATATGGGAAGCTAGAAAGTTTTTCTGTGCCTTTAAATATATTTACTGCATTCTCTAGATTGTCTGTTTACTTACAGAAGAGATCCACTGACCTGCTGGAAATTATAGATGAAGGGATTGAAAACGAGACCATGCCGCTAAAAGCTGGCCTGTGTGCCTTTACTTTAGCTTGTACAAATGGTATCAGCAATTTCTGACCAAGGTGTGTATTCTTAAGTACAGAAGTCAAAAAGGTTTGCCATTAAAAGCAGCAAAATTTTTGAAAATCACTCACCTGCATTCCAAAGAACAGTGAGGGTGGAGAGAATGAAGAAACGAACATCTAAGCCAATGAATTTCATATTTTGTCCAGATGATTCGGGACGACTGATTGCGATAGTCTTTGTGCTAGTCTGGGAAAAGCCTTTTGTGGAAACAGGTGTCCAGAAATAAACAAGATTCTCGCTGTTCAAAGGTTTGTTGTAAATTACTGAACCAAAACAAATGAAATGCTCCGTTTCAGAGGTCATCTCCAATCCAGGAAAGATAGAAGGGGTAGGGGAGATAGTCACTTGAACTCCTACACATTAATATCCAAGTTTTTCTGAAAGGGAGGTAGATGTTTATTGTTTTACAAGCATTCCTGCTTCAAAGTGCAAAACCACAGGGTCATTGGCACAAGGTCTACGCTTTAATTTTACCAGAGGAACTAAATCCTGTTATCAGTTTGAAGAATGATAAAGAACGATGCTGACAGTGCAGTTTTGTTCAGAAGATAGTGACACATTGAGAAAGCACGTTTACTGAACATTATGTGACGGCATGAGGGTTGATTTAAGCGAAGGTAGACCTCTCATTTTCACTCATTTTAAAGGGTTAAATTGAAGGAAACTCACCCCTTTTCATCATTTTAAGGGCTTAAATCAGGGGGCTCACCTCCATTTCAGGGCACTTCTACCTGTGCCCCAGCACCACCTCTCTTGCGGGGGAGCAATCCTTGGATACGTGCAGTTTCGGAGGTGGAATCGAAATTTCGGCAATGGAATCCGAAACGAGCCAGTTACTTTTGTATTGAATAATTTGACAATAACTAGAACGTGTTTCTTGATTTTATAAATATTCAAAAATACAATTTTTTCAATAATAATGTAATGCATGTTTGAAAGGAATGGAATCCTGTCTGGTATCTTTCTAACAAAACTTGTTAGGAATTTAGATTTAGGAATTGAATTTGGGTCCGTTCACTACAAAACCTTGCCAAGCCTGAAGGACATTCCCAGCACGTCCTAAAATTACTCCACAAATGTCGGAACCCTAAATTTCAGTCTTTCATTGTTGTGATTAAAAAGCAATTTGTTATGTCACTGGGTGAAATATGTAGAAATGTAGAAGATTCAGTTTATGAGTTATTAGTAATGTATTGGTAGCAAGATGGAGGATTTTGGGTGTGGGTTTATACTTCTTCTTTCTTCCTTCTTCTTCACAAACCTAGGTAGTTTAACCATTGGTGCAAAAAAGCCCGCATTGCAGATGCTAAATGGACAGTGACTAGATTATAAGTAAAAACATGTTAGTTGGCAATCTATAATTGGGTGAATTAAGCTTTAAATAACCTTGGAACTCACAGTTCGAGGCCATTTTCCACCTATCTAACTTGGAGAACGCTCTATACTACTGTGCCATAGATAAGAACTTAATAAAGAACCTGATTAGAAGAATATCCCAGCACCTCCTGTGTTTCATTCCAAACTCTAAGCAAAGAACTCTCGAAATAGTAAAAGTAAAAACAAAAACGAAATATCGACACGCAAAATCAACCGACCAACCATCACAAGAAATGATACCATACACTAGAAAACAATTGCTTGCCTCTGAATGTAGTATCCTAGAACTAAAATATCCATTAGAAATAGAAAACACAGACCAGATGGACAAAAGCACCAAATATTGGACAAACCTTTCAACACAAGTGTTGTTCTGGAAAACGGTTTCTCCAAGCCTCTTTGCCCCAGCTGAAGCCCCTCTCCATCCTCAGGGGTCACTGCACTCACTCCTACTCACAGGCTACTTTTCCAAACCGCTGACCCCGGTCTTTGACCACATCACGGTACTCAGACACATTTACCTGCAAGGGTTTCAGTTCGTAACTTCCATCCCTCAGGAGTACTCTGAAATACCAAAAACACCCCTGTGTCCGCCCTGTGCAGGGACGCGAGACCAGCAACAGCTCCTGGAAAGGGAGCAGAACTTCCCAGCTCCTCTCACAAACACTGACCCCAGCCAGAGCCACATCTCTTTCTTCAGGGCAGAGAACTAGGTGGTGTTATTTGGACAGGCCTAGGACATGAACCTCTCTCCTCACACCTGGAAGCACAACACCCTGTACCTCACACCCCCATCTGTCCACCCGGAGTCCCCGTGCTCTCCGCGTGACACCGATCAGCAGCTCACCTGGAAATCTGCTTCCCCTATGGCACAGCACTCCCAGCCCAGCTCCACAGGGAAACACAACAGCCCAAAGCAACAGAACACACCTGCTCATGCCACTGCTCTGAGCAGCAGCACCGACACCACAGCAGGGGAACAGTGGGCCACAACGAGGGCACCAGGTCCTGTAGCACGGCTCACTGTGTGTGAGGGCTTCAGCTTTTTGGAATCACTTCAGTTCAACCTCACAAAAATCACCTTGGAAAAATATTTAACACTAACCCAAAAGTTCCAGTGCCTCGTCTGTGTATTATCTCAGAAAATTCAGTTGGTCTTTGTAGGACAAAACCTGCGTTGGGCCCCAGAACTGACTCTAATCCGTGTTACCTGAACTATCGAGGTGTAGGATAAATGTTCAAAATAAACATTGGATCCTTAAGGGCAGAGCTCATCGCCCTTTTTAAAGCCCAAGGAGAGAACAAGTCTTGAACGGCAGCACAGAGCATCGTTTAAAGAAGGTGCCGAGAGACAGACCCTCGTGCATGGAGGATCTTTCCCCTTTCGATTTCATCGTGACAGTCTCTCCCCAGCACCTCCAGCCCCTCTAAAGTCTCCCGAGAAAAAAAGAGGGCTTACGAGGATAAAAGAGGTTTAAATTGAGGGAAGAAACTCTTCTTCTGATATTGTCTGTGTTGAAACTGGGGAGGCTTCCCCTTCACCTCTTATTTTAAGGATATCAGTTGAAGGAAACCCTGCCTTTTCCATGCTATGAGGGGTATCAATTCACAGG
The DNA here is from genome assembly GCA_018881555.1 of Amblyornis subalaris. NCBI lineage: Eukaryota > Metazoa > Chordata > Aves > Passeriformes > Ptilonorhynchidae > Amblyornis > Amblyornis subalaris. The sequence goes on from JACAXG010000023.1 coordinate 9,088,055, forward strand.
GAATCCGCATTTTTCATTACTCTCCTGTTTAGATCAAAGAGGAAAAGCTTAACAATTGCTATTTTATGGGTTTGAATTGAGGGTAACTGCCCTATTTTCATCACCCTGAGGTTTAAATTGAGGGAGAAGCCCAGTTGTCCCTCCTTTTTAAGGGTTTGAATTGAGGGCAAAATCCCCCTTCTTCTATCATTTGAGAGATTTAAAGTGAGGAAAACCCCTCTTTTTCCTATATTTTGGGGGATTAAATTAAAGGGGAGAAGCCATTTACTTGCTCTTATATTGGTCTAAGTAGAGGTAAACCCCCCCGTTCCCTCATTTTAAGATGTTCAGCTGAAGGAAGCTCCCCCATTTTTAGCATTTTAAGGGTTTAAAGCTGCATTTCAGGGCGCTTCTACCCATACCTCAGCACCACATCTCTCACAGGGGAACGAGCCCGGCGCATACATAACCCTAACGCTGCCCGAGAGTCTATTATTTTTCTTATTTTTATTTATAACGTATACAGCCCTAATTAGAGGTCCTAACGGGAGTTACACGATTTATATTATTACTATTCTTCTCCCCTCTACTTAGTCACATATGGAGTACTACTTAGTAATTACTAACGAACAACTAGGCAAGCTAGCAATGAATTATCCAACTTACCTATCTACACCGCTGAAACAAGAAGCTTCATTTCTTAGCTGGTCTCTGCCCTTTTAGTTAATGTAATTATAGCAAAAAGGAAGGCACTATCATTTCCCTGAAGAGTTTTCTTTTCTATGGAGCCCTTTACTCACCTTGAATTTCAGTCAGAGGAGCCAACCAGGTGCAGGTCCTCTGAGAGCTTTTATCCCCGGTGGTATTCGGCACCTCCCTTTTCCGGGGCATCGTGGGAACGAGAGGCTGGCACAAGTCAGGGGTATATTAACCCCAGCCTTTGCCAAAGGGCTTCATTCCCTCCTTGGGATTCACTGGGATAAGAGTTCTCCTCTTTCTCCAATGAAGAGGATCTTTCAGCTTATCTTGGTTTTTTATTTAGCAGATGCTTTTAGCATCTAAAGCAACAGAGGCTGTGAAGAAGATAGCATCGAATGCAGGGGGGTTTTAAGTTCATGATTTTAGGTTGAGCGTTCAGGGATGATAAGGTGCTTTTGTAAATTCTGTCCTTGTTTTTCTTAGAAGCATTGCATCTTCCTGGAATTCCTGCTTGTGTTGAGTATGAAACTTCACCTTTTTTCAGCAGATTTATGGTGTCATAAAAGGGGCTCACCTCATGTCAAAGATGACCTCTGAAATTGAGGCTTCCAGTAGGTAAGT